>JAANYP010007615.1:0-124466 GCA_020465985.1 Centrapalus pauciflorus
ACCTCTCCCACGGCCATACTGTTGTCCACACGTTCCCCCCTCATATCTCCAACCCTGAGTCTGCAAGAGGTGTCCACAGCGTGCTGATATAGACACATCAGGCAGCTCAGCCTCAAACTCTCTCCCCATGAACAGCTGTTCTACCAACAACCAGCTGCTGAGGACCAACAACCCAAGCTGAGAACCTCAGGGCATTCAACCATCCCTCTGGTGAGGCTGCTCCCTTAATGCAAATCCATCAGCAGTTTCACCACTGCTGATGTTGAAATGCAATATCCCATCTCCCAAGATGAGGTGCCTTTAGACCAAGGCACGGCAGAGGGAACCACCACTGGTCTTCATGAGGGTGTTGCAACACAAGCAGCATCTGAAAGGCCCCCCAACCATCATACCCTTCTCCTGGTGAGGCAGACTACAGCCGCTGCTGAAGGACCTCTTGATCCCTCCAACCTGGGCCATCTTACTTTTGCCCAGGCTAGGAGCTTCTGTCCCAAGTCCCTCTTCCCTCTCCATCACATCCTCAACACCTGCTCATATCCTCCTCTCCCTTACCCACATCAAAACATCCACCCATACCACCATCTCCCAAAGACCTGCCTTTGAAGGATCAGCGTTCTTTGCTGACCAACAAAGTTGGTTCTTTGGAAAACACCATGCACCCATACCATCCATACATCTCACGACTCTGTGTGCGAGCAGCTCAAAGGCTTCTTTGATAGAGTCAAAGAATCCTTCCCAGTCAACTCCCCAAACTGACAAACTCTTCACAGCTGATTGCACTCACTGCACACTGCAAACTTGTATCCAACTCTCTCCTCCTCTATCCTCTCCTTACAACAGGACCTGTGTCCTCTATGGCAGCCATGTTCCAAACAGCTGTCATCTCTCTCACTTCTTGTCACACTACCCTTCCAAACACATTGGCCAGCCTGAACACTCTAGAGGCTCTCTATTCAAATTCTGTGTCCTCAGACCTTGCGATGTGACAGATACTCTTGAAGTCCATCTCACAGCTTCAAAGCCTGTTGTGTCACAGCGTCTGATAGAGAAAACGTGTTAAGCCGGACCACTCTTTGCTGATTCCCAAAGCCTCTTCTCTTCAGACCTGTCTTTCCCAGCTTGTAGAGGTTAAGGAAACACCGGCTTTTCTTATGACACGCCTGGTTGGCCCCCAAACCTGCTGCCAAAACTGTGGTAAGCCTGCTGTCTGTTGGGTCTTCAGGCAGACCAGGTGTTGAAGGAGCTGTGTTCATCTCCTTCAAGGGGGAGAAGTCATCTGCCTCGAAAGACTAAGTATAAGGGGGAGGAAAAAACCTCTTCTCCTAAGGAGAAAGCAGTAACCTACAACTCCCACTGGTCCAACGCAGGGACATCTACAGGTAACATTGGAAGGGTGCCTCCCAAGCTGCTCAGCCTACTCGGTTGAATCTCCAAACCCTGCTCAGTCTAAGGGGGAGGTATTCATTTCTGAGGAGAGCCAAGCAGTAGAAGAAGGCACTGATCTGAAAGAAGAAGAAGAAGGAAAATTTCCTGAAGTTTTGCTACAGCAGCTAAGGAAAAGAAAAAGCCAGCCATTGATCAACAACAGCAGAAAGCAAGGCTGATCTTAGGTTTCACAAAGCCAGGGCAAAGGAGATGGGTCTTCCAATGCACAATACTGTTGAGTCAGAGGAAGAACAGCTTCAACTCTGGAGGAATTAATGAGAAAAGAAGAAGAATCTGCTAAAGCTGCCTAAATCCTTTGCACTCCAAGAAGCAAAGAAAATTAAATGTCTACCTTGGAGGTGCAAAGAAATTAATGGAAGCTGCTAAGGAATCGGCAGGAGAAAAGGAGGGAGAAAAAGCCACAGGGTGCTCAGGTCTCTGTGACCAAGACTCAAGTACCCTCTGCCAGAGCCAAATTCACTTTGACAACTTGGCTAGGAAGAATTTCATGATGTTTGCTACTAGAAGGCTTGCCAAGGAAGCCGATTGTCAAAGTTGGTTCCCATTTCAAGAAAAGGCACACAGTGGAAGCTTCAGATCCCAGGAATGGGTGCAACAGGCCCCGAAATGGAATCCTACGATCACACTGATGTTGCACAGATGGGATACAGGGAATGGGGGTAACTGGCAGTTACCTTGAAGCCAGTCTAAGTCAGAAACGGCTTAAGACATATCAGGGCATACATTCAAGAAGCTGTGGAGAGAGAAGTGAGCTGGGCCTGATTCCAAAAGAGTAAGAGAAGGGTGTCCTGTGACATACCCCAAAATAAGGCCAGAAAGGACAAAGAAGGATACAGAGATGGATCCCTCCTTACGCGATTGAACAGGGCGACTATGCCATTGAAATAAAAGGAGTTGATCATAGTCTGCCTAAAGGAATAGAGTTTGAGGAGGGCAAGATTATGTGAGAACCTGAGCTGGGGGCATTTTTTTGTAAATCCCCTAACCAGAAGAAGTGCTTCCAAAGAGCCTCAGAGCGGTACAAAGTTGATCTGAGACAACTTGCCGCCTTCAGACTTGCCGTTTCATTTAGGCAGTCTAGCAAATGGGAAGCAGTCATCTGGGATCAGCTCAGAGCTTCTATGAAAGAGGAGAGCCAATGATCCAAGTTCATGATCATCAGAAGGGAAATTGAGGAACTGAGGGAGAACAAGGGAGAACTGGAAAAGATGGTCAGGATCCTCTCCATTGATATGAAGTCCATCTACGGTCTGGGTAGGTGAAGAATGGAAGATGTTCATCAGTTGGACAGGCTTGCCATTATCTCTCCCAACTCAAACAGTCCAAACATCTTTTACATTTGTGTACATATTACATAAGTTGTAATTTGGCTTTTACTTAGTTTTTGTAAAATACATTAGTACATTAGTTGTACTCTTGTAAGAACATGTGTTGTTCTAGTATAATCAAGAATCAGTGTATATATAAACTGATCTTTTACTTTACTGTAATGTTGTAATTTCAATTCAGCAAAATGTACTGTAAAAATATATAGTGATTTTTGATAAGACCAGCTTGGACTGGTTATTGCAAATAGGGGGAGATTGTTAGGCACAAAAAGGCCTCAGTCAAACCTGTTCTACATCTGAGGGGGAGATTTATAATCAAACCTGTTGATGCATTTGAAGGTTGAATTTAAGGCCTGTTATATTGTAACATCCCAATTTTCAATTATGTGTAATTTACAATTATTAAGACTCAATTATTTGTATTAATGAAATGTTATGTCAATTTAAGCAAATTTTGATCATATTATCAGTTAAGTAAGAAAATACGAAGTTGAGGGGTATAATGTGCAATTGGGACAAAATAGAAATAAAAAGGGAAAAACCCTTTCATTTCCACCAACACACTCTCTCACTACTCTCTCTCTCTAGCCGACTATCTCTCACTCTCCCTCTATCTTTCGGATTTCAAATCAAGAACACAAGAATCAGTAATTTCAAGTGCAAAAAGTTGGATTCAGATAGAAATAAGGAATTATAAGCATTACAACAAACAATTTGAGGTAACAATCACTCCTATTTACGGATTTATGAAATTTTGGTTCGGTTTTTATGAAAACCGATTTCTAAGATTATTGTTGCAAATGATAATGCATGTTATATATTATGGTGGATTAGTTGAAATCGAGCATGTATGTTGCTATGTACCAAATTTCAGAATCAGATTCACACTCTAAGTATGATTTCAAGTTAAGTGTGTGTTTTAGTGTGTGTGTTCATCGAGACACATAGAAAAAGTCACACAAATGGGTTGTTTTGGTATACAAATATGATGATATAAGTTAAGTGATAGCATATAAGCTCACATTTGCAATATTAGACTCAAAACATGTAAAATTAGTCCAAAAATAAATTCTGGAAAATGTTAGAATTTTACCAAGTATGAACTCGGATTGATGATCCATCCGAAGTTCGGATTATCGTCCCAGTTCGGATCGGTTGTAATTCGGACACATAGTAATTTCGGACCATCCGAATTCGGATATGGTCCGAATTCAACTAGGGTTTTATTTAAAATTACAGAATACAATTTTAAAGCAATTACTGACACAAATTCACTATTACACTTACATTACAGATCATTGTGGTGTTATCAAAACACACATTGATTCAGGATCAAGTCACAAAACCAATCACTGTGAGTTGCAGATTATCATTCGAACATTTATTGTTTTTACATTCATGTTTATACATTCAATGGCATGTTCACGTTGTTCATATACTTCATTTGGCACTCATGAAATGATTTGTTGTTATGATGCACACTCGTACTTGACATGTAACACACATGTAGCTTGCGTTCATTTGAAAGTGCATCTATTTACATCATGCTTGCACTGCATGATCATTACTTCATAATCTGATGCGACCTGGACTGGGGCTGACAGCAGGCCACTGTCGGGGACTGATCATCCCACTCGTATCCCATCAGGTTCGGCACATCCCCGATCAGCATATTGAACTGCCAACCCATGCTTGCACTGCATGGTTTTCACATACACTGAGGCTTACACTGCCTGTACACTCATACATGGGGCTTACACTGCCCGTGGTTAAGCATTGTTCGTAAAGAAATATTTGTTGTATGCATAATCTGTTATCTCACTAAGCATTTAGCTTACTGTTGACTCACCATGTTTTCAGGAAAAGGCAAAAGTGTAGCTGGACCTTCCACTTAAGCATATCAAATCAATATCTCGGAGACTATAGAAGCTATTGGTACTTGAATGTAATAGCTTTGGGCTGGGATTCATTACTTCTAAAACAATTATGTTGATGTAATAGTTAGACTTAATCACTGTAGACATGTACTTTCATTGCTTTAGTGTGGATTTGCTAATTCTACTTTTAAGTATTCAATTTCAATTATCGTATTACTCATTGGGTTGTTTGTCGATCCTGGTGATTGCTACAATTATAGCATTAATTAACAAGGACGTCACATATATGCCTTATCGAAACCTGAAAATGATTTGCAATATCAGTCTAAAGCTGTTCTATATGTTGCATGTGTTGCAACTAAGACAGTTTGTCCAAGCTGCTCTGTCTGCTGAACAGGCTGGACATAAACTGTCTACGCTGCTCTACACTGTTGAGCAGCTTGGGCATTTTTAAAGTGTTCTGTTCTTTGTGAACAGAACCTGTTCTTTGTGAACAGCCTAAACACTTTATGGAATATGTTTCCAAGTCATCATGTATTGTTTTTGACTACAAGATCAGTTTACAAAGTCGAAGACAAAGTGGAAAACAGAACTGCTCAGCCTGCCCACGCTGTTCTGTAACATGAAGACAAAAGGTTATTTGAAAAAGGGTGACAGACATTTTTCTTATATCAAAATAGGCCTTTACAAGGAAGAAAGACGCAAAGTTGACATTCCTAAATTAGTTAAAGGCAATGCAACAGTAGACAAAGTAAAAAGACAAAAGTTCTGCACATGTGAAGACAAGTCTGCTTTTCAGAAAAGTGCAGAAAAGATTATGTTGTCTTTTCAACAAGACTTCTCCTTTTTCATTCCGTCCAATGAAGATGTTTCTCTTAGATCCTCTAAGTCAGTATAAAAGGAAGCTTCTAAGGTCAGAAAGAAGTGTGAAGAAAGCTAAGTGCTGAAACCAAGAGTGAACGTGCAAGTGTGATTTTCATGCATGCAAGCCTTCTGTGTAAACCAGCATCTGTGTGTCTAATCTGTTTTACATAAGCTGTTCCCTTAAGTCTTGTAAACACAGTGAGTGCTTCTTAGTGAGTGTATTCATTGTATACTAGTTTGAGTTTGTCTTAGACTAGTGAACATACTGTTGTTTCTGTCATCTCAGCTTGAACTATTCCGCATTCAAGCTTGTTTATAATTAACAAATTGTTGATAATACATACAAACATTGAGAAAAGAGTGTGTAGTTTTTAAATTGCTGTATTCACCCCCCCTCTACAGCTTATAACTATATACTTTGGGAACCTCTCGGGACCTACATTCATCTTCAAACAATTTAGATTTAGCTTTAAAATCTTGTTCTTTAAGTAAGAACTCATGTCTTTCCTTCTCAAGTGAATCTTTAGTTAAAGACAACTCTTTTTCAAGAGCAAAAAACTCTTCAGATTTGTTTACAATACAATTTTGATTAGTTTGATTTATCTTGGAAAGTATTTCTTCAAGATCTTTAACTTTCTTATACAGTTCAGATCTTTCAGGCAAAAGATATTTCATGAGTTGTAGTATGAAGATTCTCTCGTTTTAACTCGTTAAGTTCTTTATTTAATTCAGATATTTTCAAATTAAGAGCAGTACTCTTAGAATTTTATTTGACTTTCAAGCTCTGAATTTCTTCTTTCAGTATCGATACATCACATAAAGCAAGAGCTTTATCAGTATTTAACTGAACAAGAATCTCGTAATTATTCTTACGAATCTTTTCAGATTCAGTAAAATTTTCAGTCAGCTCATACTTTGAAAAATGTTCATATGCCATTTTGAATTGCTTAAAATTGAATCTTCCAAGATCTTTTATGGAAAATTGAGTGAATTCTAATACAATCTTGAAAACAATATCTGCAAATGATAACTTGCGAAAAATCAGCTCTGAATTGACTTTTTGACATTGAAATTTCAGCTTTTCTGTAGAAAATTGCCCATAACTTTTTTCTGGGGTGGAATTGGGCCTCAAAAATTTATAGAACCGGCTTTGCCTATTCTAGAAATGTAGATCTCTGTTCAAGCTTTGATTTGACGTATGGTTGGCCTTCTAACGATGTTCCGGTCAAAAGTTGTGGCCAATTTAAGCAGAATGAGTCATATAGTAAAACTCGAATGAATAAGGGATGAAACTCGAATGAATAAGGGATGAAACTCGGATGATATGGGATGAAACTCGGATATAAAACAATCAAACTCGGTTGATTAATGAATAAACTCGAAAGAATAAGTATCAATATCGATAAAAGAAGGATGAATCTCGATTAATGAATGACCAAACTCGAATCTGTGAAGGATCAAACTCGAATATTGAAGTGTAAAACTCGAAGTAAGTTCAATCAAACTCGATTAATATATGATGAAACACGATCAATGCATGATGAAACTCGATGAATATATGATGAAACTCGATGCACAAATTATAAAACTCGAATAAAAGATCAATCATACTCGGATATCAATGACATCAAACTCGATTATTAAAGGCATCAAACTCGAATAATACTTGAGGTAACTCAAATGCTTTTCTATAAAACTCGATTAACACAATGAACTCTATTTTGTCCGAGTTTATCATTTTCAATAAAAACAAGTTCAGATTCAAACTATTTCAACAAACATTCATGAATTGACCTCAGATTCGTATCGAAGATTCGTTTTACGCATAGAAACACTTTTTAAAAAGACACTTTGTCCAATTTCAGATTAAAAACTTAAAAATAGACAAAAAACGTGAAGAACACAAAAGTTTTTCAAAATTAGTAAAATTCAAATTACTTTCTGTGTGTTTGGAACTAGAATCTTAAACTTATATCTATGAATTCGAATTTAAAAACGTCACCTTCGATCCAATTATCACTTCATTTCATCCACAGAATCAAAAACCCCAATTTATTTTCTGTTTCAAAAAAAAAAATTGATGTAACAGTGTTCGAAAAATGATTTTCAGATTCAGAATTCACTCAGATTTTTTCATACCTGGCTCTGATACCAATTGATAATTCATATTTCATGCAATTCATTCACAATTAAAGAACAATATCAACAATATCAACAATTCAATCACAGAATATCGAATGCTTTGAATAGAGAAGAGAATATTAGAATGAAGGTTCTTGAGTATCTTACACAGTATTCTTCTCAACATCTGTATTCGTATCTAACCAATCTGTCAACTAACTCCTATTTATATACACACTACAACTATTGTGTATTTACAAAACAACCCTATACTATTGAATATTTACAATATTGACCCTGAACATTTACACTATAATTGTTTTCATCTCTATTTAATATTTATTCCAAACAATCTCCCCCTTAGAGATGAAAGCACTTATTACAAGTAAAATTAATATCACCTCTACATAATATTGTACCCAACAATCCGTATCAGCATTTTGATGGACCATTTCCCCAATTGATCCACGAAAACTGTATGCAATTCTTGTTTTGCCATTGTGCTAGTTTTTCTATTTATTTTAATTTTGATATAAAAAGTGTTTGAAAGACAACTAAATCCCATGTAGCTTTGTTATTTATAGATAAAGACCTTTATTTACATTTAAGATAAATTAAAAATAGTAATAATGTAAGGGGAAGTGAAAGGTTCACTACTATCACCGTAAACATATTCAAGATTAAAACAACAATTAATTTAACATTAAAGCAATATTTGTGAATCATACTTATCAATCAACAATTAAGCAATACAATAAAGAACAAGATCAAGAACAACTAATCGAATGATTTGATTAATCACAAAATGGATTACAGAGATGAAATGGATAATGAGCACTGTTGTCCTAGAAAACCTTCTCTGAAATTCCGTGCAATGAAATTCTAAATGTCAGATCTATCTAATTACAAAGCCAAACATCCTATTTATAATATTTACAACTTTGCACAAATTACATATTAAACCCTAGACTTTGGTTTTTCATCAAAAAAACAATATTCCAACAATCTCCCCCTTTGATGAATTAAGCAAAATCTTCATCTTGTTAGTCCCAACTTCATTTCAAAATTTCTAACACTTTTTCTATTGGCAAGCCTCCACTTTATCTTTGATATGAACTCCACCATACGCTTCTTATCATTAGCACTGAGGGCTCCTCTTTTCGTTTTCCTTTTCTGATCAGCAGCCAATTTTCCTTTTAGCCCACTCATAACCTTCTGGAGTGTTCCATCACAAAACTTATTCAATTCAATGCTCCTCATCGCTCTCAGCTTTCGATTATTATCTTTGTACATTACAACTGGATGCTTTACCATAATAACTTGGAACTCTTTCAGCTACCCTGCAAACTTGATTTCCCTATTCGGTGGAGTCACGTTTAATTTTCCGCATGCCCCTTTCAACACCTATTTGGAGATCTTGAATTGACGTAAGAACAAGCTTTATATGCATGAAGTGAAACAAAGTCTTCAGAGCAAATATGCAATGCTCATTTCTTTTGATTCTGCATAATTTGTCAAACAAATCTTCAATGTCCACTAAGTTCATCCAAAACATATCAGCTTCAGTGAATGTGTATGTATTCCCATCCGATCTTGTAACCGTGAAAGTAGGATAAAAAATCTTAACGAATCTATCCTTTTCAATCTTTATCAGATCCACTATTGGAAACTCACTTCTAACCTTTTCAGCACTTTGAGCTTTATTTTGAAGAAAACTTGCATAATTCACCAGATTTGGTTTATTCGGCTCCAACACTCTAAGTAACTTCAGAAAAGTGCACGGTGCTTGCTTTTTGCAGAAAATCTTTTTCTCAAGATGGTCTTCAAGATATGGCAATTTATTTCTTTTTCTAATATACTCAGTCGATTTCTTCGATGTAAGCTCTAAACCCTTTTTCCATTTCTTTCGAACTTCTTCTTCATTCAGAATGTACAACATATCATCAATTTCTTTTTGAACTATTCTTTGAACTTCAAACCTCAATTGATGTTGCCTTTGTGACTCATCAGCTAACACATACTCATCAAAAAATCTTTCCATAATATCAAATTCATTAACTTCTTTCACAACTGGAGGAATAAAACTTTCAACTGGGAATGGCTCCAACTCTTCTTCTTTTACTTGTATCGTAACCTCAGGCTTTTCAACCGTTGGTATAGGTATATCATCTTTTAAAATTTCTTGAACTAACACTTCTTCTTTTTATATTCTGTCAGCTCTCACAGCAACATCTGTCAACTCTATGACATCATCATCATCAGATTCTTCTATCTCTACAACCTTCTCAGCAATATCCTCATTCATTGATACTTTCTCTTGTACATCATCATCAGAATCTTCATATTCATCAAAATTGTAAAACTCTGACTGTATGCTCAATGGAACTGGAACATCTTCATAAAGAATCAATTACTGTCCTTCTTGAACATCAGCAGGTTCTTTTGAACTTCCTGCTTCAACTCTCAATTGTCCTTCCGTCTCTTTCTCTGGATAAGTGATCATTAAAAGACCCGGTGTTAGATCATCAAGCTTCCTCCTCTTCTCCCCATCATGTGGAGAATCATCGGAGTCATCATCATGCTCATCATGTTTTCATTTAGGCGCTGAAGCTTGAGCCTTGCATGATTGTTCAACTGCTACTACACGTTCTGATAAATTTCTCAAAGCTGTTATCACCGTAATCTCCAACCCTATCATCATCTCTCTCATTTCGTCAAATTGTTCAAAAACTAAGTCTCTTAGCTCTTCTATAGCTTGATTCGGATCTGGTTGCTTCACTGACTCCTCTGCTACAATTATTCCCTTCAGAAACTTATGAATGCTTGTCATCTGAGCCCTAACCTCTGATAATTGAGCTGACACATGATTGTTCACACCAGCAACAGCAGCATTCAAAGCTTGAGTAAGAGTAGATTCAGTCACAAATGGGGAAAGATTAACTACTGGGTCACTTAGACTTCCAGTTGACACAACATTGGAACTTGTAAAAAGAACCTCTGTGTGGCCAGTGCTCAGAGATGGCATAGTTGTGGCTCTGACTGGACTTCCAACCTCTTCAAGTGACAGATCAACGAATGCTTCTGTTACTGAGGTTGTTCCGGCACTGACACTGAGTTCAATTACACTTACTTCGATGAATATAACAGACGCAAGTGTCCTAGTGTATATCGGTTCTAGACTCTATGAGAGAAACGAATTCGTACACTCGGGCAGATGTGTACTAATTTCAATATGCATCAAATCCAAAGGATTATCGGATAGCATATGAGTTTGATCCCGGTGTTCAAATGAAACAGTCTCCTGTTGAGAGGAGACTGAGTGGATGGGGGGTTGTGCAATCGTCAGTGGGATACTGACTTCTTCAATGCTAACTCCCTGTTGGGAGCTAAGAACATATATGGCTTTGACCCCTCACACTCTGCTGAGCTATATTTACAATATCAATTAATGCAGCTCCTCCCTCATCATGATCTGGACCACCTTCATCATCATCCTCACCTTCCGCAGCTCCCTCATTAATATTCAACAAGGTACGTTCTGAATCGGAGCTACTCGCATCTCCCTCACCACCCGTTACTTCAACCTCTGCTCCCTCAAACACTCTAAGGCTTCCCTGAACTTTAGCCCCTTGCTGAAGTTTCTCCTGTCCTACAACTCCTTGGTTTAGAGAACCCAGTTTTTGGGTCTCTATGGGAGCGGGATGTATTCTATAAAGCCTCACATTTTCACTTTCTTGATCTGCATATTTTAATAAAGCTTCCGGAATAGGTATGATGTTGGCATTCAGAGAATCTGGTACTTCATGTAAGCTCATCATGACATAATCAGGGCATCTTTGAGAGCTGGATCTTTTCGGTATGTTTTCATTTGCCCTGAGAATGCCTCTGATTAGGATTTGAATAAAACGTTGCAAAGGAACAAATTTCCTTGATCTATTCGTTGTCTTGGCCAGCAGAACTTCTTTGAGTTCCTCCCAGATGCATTGTGCATTATCATAGTGCTTATTGAAAGCTATGCCATGGAAGATTCTAAGACAGTGTATACTGCATCTGTCTATGCCCGTGTGTTTGGACGTCATGCACCGATTAATGATTCCGAATAGAGTAACCCATTCACCATTCAGTCCGTTGCGATGGAATTTTGAACTTTTGGGTAGTGGCTTTGAATATTGCAAACAAATTAGATCATGGACCAACTCCTCATCTGATACAAAATCCTCAAAGTCAGCTAATTCTGGAAAGTTTACTATATCTATTCCACGGAGTAGGAATAGATTGTGTCTGAGTCTGGCTAGTGTGATTTTGGTTTTAAATTGATCGATGGTAACCTTGAAATGATAGTTACCATCTGCAGGAACAAACTTCACTGTATGCCAGAATTGTTGAAGATATACTTGAGGATTGATGGTTTATATTAAAGAAGATATCCCAAAGGATGACCTTTGAGAATATCGACAATGATTGGATGGCTAACTTTGATAACTTTGGTATCCAGACGGTGGTTATTATCTCTGAATGGTAAGAAGTATTTGGGTTTGACTAATTGGTTATCGAGAATAAGGGTAAATGGTGAAGGTCTAGTGACAGATGCGGAACGAACTGGTTTGGATACAAGACTGTGATTAGATGAAGAATGGGAATCAGAGGAGTTTGAAGGTTGGGATTGAGCTTGAGAAGCCATCTGTAACCTGTGTAAAATAATAAGCATGTTAGATTCAACAGATAAACAAATTAAATCCTGCAAAATAGAAAGAAAAAAAAAACATTTTACCAAAAATTATAAAAATATGTTCTTTTCTGTTTAAAGCATCAGGATTCCAAACAATAATATGAAAATACTATTGATAGGATTCCAAAGTCAATTTTTCAGAGACCAATGTTAGAAAAACACTTATTTAAAAAATTTCTTGAAAAATGTAACATTTTTCTTAAAAAAATAAAATCCCAACACTTCGAAATTTTTCCAAAAAAGTGAGTATAAATCTCGAATGATACTTTAAACTCCTCGAATGACTCTTAATCAAACTCGAATGTTGTGGAATGATTCTCGAATGAGCCTATGTACAAACTCGAATGGCATAAAAGATTTCTCGAATATGTCTAAGAACCAACTCGAATGGAATAGAAAATTTCTCGAATGATTCACAACTCAATCGAATGAATATGAGTCCTTTCTCGAATGAAGAACTTATCGAGAATTGATTTGAAAATTTTCTAAGTCCTGGACTTAAGGCAACTCGAACATCAAAAAAAGTTCCTCGAACGAAGGATAAAACCAACTCGAATGATATACGAGTGGACTCGAATGGAAAATTAATTCTAAGGACTGGAATGAATTCAACTCGATTAAAATATGAGACAAACTCGATTACAATATGAGTCCAACTCGATTAACACTTGAAGTTTCACGAATTACTTAGTAAACATCTCGAATGAAACTATACAAGACTCGGGTGATGTATCTTTCAACTCGAATAAAACTGAATGTTTTCTCGATCATACCTTTATTCGAGAAAATGTTCTTGAAATTATTTTCAAGTCTTAACACACTGATTTTCAAAAATTTAATTCCAGGAACATTTTCACTTATTAAATGGATGAACCCTACTCGAAAATCGATTTCAAATAAGTTTTGTTTACTGAACTTTGTTCAGAAACAACAACATCCTTGTGAAAAATCCGATTTTCAGTATTTAGTAGAACTCAAAAAAAAATTGAACAAAATTTCAATTTTCTGTTAGTGTGGTTGAAATTGAACAATGAAACTTGAGATTCAAGTTCATACTGATAATCTGCAACCAACCACACTATTAATTTCAAGATAACACAACCAAAATTCGAAAACCCATGAACACTGCTTGATGTTCATACGCACACACAGATATACGAACAAAAAATTTAAGAAACTAAAAATAAAATGGACAATACTGAAATATAAAGCATGAAACAGAAATAAAACTTACAATTAGTTACTGAACTGTTGAAATGATCGAAATCTTGTGAGTTTTTGAGGTTTCTTTGTGAGGAAGAAAGGTGTTTTGAAGAAGGTGAACAGTGTCGAAAAATTTGAAATGAAGTTTGAATTTCAACTATATAGTTGAAATTTTCAAACTTCCAATTAACCCGGCCCACTTTCTTCAAATAATTGGATTTATTTCAAACCCATTTCACAATAAACCCAAAATTTCCTTCCAAAAAAATTTAAAACCTTAAAAAAATTAAAACAAAAATAATAAAAAAATTTGCTAACACTAAAAAAATTTAAAAAAATGGAAAAAAAAATATAAAAAAAAATCACAAAACACACAAAAACAAATATATCTAAAAAGATTTTAAAAACATATAATGCTCCCCCTTGATGTTTGCAATTCAGCTCCCCCTCAGATGTATATATTAATTTGCATGACTGCTCCCCCTACAAAACATCAAATAAAACTTATCAGATTTTCTCAAAATCAGATAAAATCATTTTTTCTGCTCCCCCTGCACATGACAATCCAGATCTGTTAAATTCCGAAAAATTTAAAGTTTTAAAATTCATGAATTTAACATCAAATGAAGATCAAATAAAAATGTAAATTTAAAATTATAATTTGTAACTACTGAATTTTTAAGTCTAATGATTCAACATACCCAACTTGTATACCAAAAAATTAAATCGTTTTTCATCTAATGCTTTGGTAAACAAGTCAGCTAGTTGATATTCAGTAGGAACAAAATATAATTCCATATTACCATTTTCAACATGATCCTTAATAAGTGATACCGGATGTCGATGTGTTTGGTTTTTGAGTGTTGCACTGGATTAGATGCTATAGCCATTGCGCTCTGAGAATCACAATATATCGGAATCTTCTGTGGTGTAAACCCGTAGTCTTGCAGTTGGCTCTTCATCTACAACACCTGAGAACAGCATGATGATACCGCAACATATTCTGCTTCGACTGTAGACAATGAAACACAGTATTGTTTCTTGGATGACCAGCAGACGGGTTTGTCACCTAAGAATTGAACTACACATGATGTACTTTTTCTGTCCATCTTATCACCTGCGTGATCAGCATAAGAAAAAGCAGTTAAATTGAATGAAGATTATCAGGGATACCACAAACCAAGATTTGGTGTTCCCTTCAGATATCTTAAGATCCTTTTAGCAGCAGCTAAATGTGATTCTTTTGGATTTGCCTGATATCTATCACAAACACATGTAGCAAACATAATATCAGGTCTACTTGCAGTTAAATACATTAATGACCCAATTATTCCTCGATAATGAGTTACATCTACAGGTTTCCCTGAAATGTCCTCATCGAGTTTGGATTTTGAATTCGGAGCCATGGGAGTTTTCATAGGAGTACTGTTGACCATGTTAAATTTTTTTTAACATGTCTTGAATATATTTGGACTGATTGATAAAAATACCATCAGTAAATTTTTTAACCTGTAAACCTAAGAAGAAATTTATTTCTCCCATCATGCTCATTTCAAATTTCTGGGATATTAAGAAAGCGAATTTCTTGCAAAATTCAGGATTTGTAGACCCAAATATTATATCGTCTACATATATTTGAATTACTATAATATCTGGCCCCTGACGTTTTTTAAGCAGGGTAGTATCCACTGCATCTTTGTTAAATCCACATTTCAACAAATATGTTAAACAATCAACAAGATTAAAACCCTTGTTGATTTTTCAGTTTTTCGAAGAAAAATGTCAATAACAAGTTCGAATTATCAAATTTCAATCAAAAATCACCCTAAAGCTCTGATACCAATTGTGAATCCTACTTATCAATCAACAACTAAGCAATACAATAAAGAACAAGATCAAGAACAACTAACCGAATGATTTGATTAATCACAAAATGGATTACAGAGATGAAATGGATAATGAGCACTGTTGACCTAGAAAACCTTCTCTTAAATTCCGTGCAATGAAATTCTAAGAGGGTGTTTGGATTTGCGTTTGAAAAAGTGCTGTAGCGTTTTGGAAACTAATAATCAGATAATAGCTGTAACAAAAAGTGCTGCAGGAAATGTGGTGTTTGGTTTAGCTTCTGCTGTTTGCTATCATAATTATCAAATAATCAGTTTTGAAAGTGTTTGGATTTGCGTTTTTACTTGTAAAATGACCAAATAATCACTTTTGAACCAAATAAGCTACAAATTTTAACTTATGAAAAAGTGTGGTAAGATTAACGCTAAACGCAAATAATCACTTATTAACGTATAAAAAGTCTTTGAAAGACAACTAAATTCCATGTAGCTTTGTTATTTATAGATAAAGACCTTTATTTACATTTAAGATAAATTAAAACAATTAAATCATAATAAATAGTAATCATGTAAGGGGAAGTGAAAGGTTCACTACTATGGCCGTAAACATATTCAAGATTAAAACAACAATTAATTTGACATTAAAGCAATATTTGTGAATCATACTTATCAATCAACAATTAAGCAATACAATAAAGAACAAGATCAACAACAACTAACCGAATGATTTGATTAATCACAAAATGGATTACAGAGATGAAATGGATAATGAGCACTGTTGACCTAGAAAACCTTCTCTGAAATTCCGTGCAATGAAATTCTAAATGTCAGATCTATCTTACAAAGTCAAACATCCTATTTATAATATTTACAACTTTGCACAAATTACATATTAAACCCTAGACTTTGATTTTTCATCAACAAAACAATATTCCAACAATATTTAGTTTAACATAAATACATTAAATGAATAATTAGTTTCATCAATAATTTTGACATATTTTAATGTCATTTGATTTTTTAGGGTGAATTAAAAAAGTAAGAAATAAATGGTTTAGGAAACATGAAAGGTTTTTAAAACTATTTACATAAAATTATAGAACATTTAAACAATGTCGATAAGTTTTCGAGAAGTGAAATATTTTTACTACTATTAACATTAAATTATTTGACAGTAAAACAATTGTTAATTTTTAACCCAAAACACATTAAAACAATATTAGTTTCGTAAACATCTATTTTTATCTATTAAGTTCAATAAAAAAAATATGCATATATTAAATCCATATAATTGATTTAGCATCAAAGAAATATTTTGTTTAACATCAAATACACTAAATTTTGTTCCATAAACTTTTATTTTCAAGTAACTTTGCATAAAATACATTAAACCAATTTTAGTTCCATAAACAATTTTGACATATATTTATGACATCAGTAAAATTTTTAAATTAAATTAAAAATATTTAAGAAATATTAAGGTTAGTGGACATGGAAGGTTTTTACTACTATTAACATGAAATTAATTAACATGAAAAAATATAATAAGATTGATAGAAGTGAAATAGTAAAATAATATTGAGTTCAATCGAAATTATGATGAGAATTTATATATTTATGACATTAATGGAATTTTTAGGTTTTATTAAAATAATTAAAAGAAAATAATATATAAGGTTAAAAAACAATTAGTTTTAATGTAAAAAAATATTAAAATCATATTTAGTTCATTTATCTTTCTTTTTCAATTAAATTTAATCAATAATATAAAAACTATAGTTCCATCAATAATTATTACATGAATTTATGAGGTGAACATTTATAACATGAACTCAATAATATACTAGTCATGACGGCCCGTGCAATACACCGGGCTAATTGATTTTTATTTAAAATATTATGTAATTATAGAAAATGTATGTTTGTGACTGCCATTATATAAACTCTAGATTGACAAATATCATATCAAATTGTATCGTCAAACAAATTTGGGTTCATAATCAACTACATTAAGACCATACAAAAGGTGTCATGATAGTAATGAAAGAAAATTGTTAAATGACATTAGAAAACTTAGATTAATGAATGTGGAAGATGTCTGAATATAATACTTGTAAAAAATATTTAAAAAAAATGTTTTTTAGGCTAGGTCATTTAACTTACAACTTGCTATCTCGGTATTATGATAATATTAAACCAATATACTAAATTAATAATCTTACAGATAAGAAGTTAAAATATTAAATTATAAGTTCAATGAAAATTTTTCAAAGATTATTGGCATGAGAGTACATTGACAGATAGACATATGTATTAAAAGTCATTTTATAGACTGTATTTTATATGTAATGCTTCACTATGTTGGTATATTTACATATTAACAAAAGTTAATTAAATGATTACTACTATTGTTAGTTAATAAGTTATTATTAATTCAAGTAACTAATACTTTTATTATTTATCGCATATAACTCAACTTTTATGTCAATAAATTTAATAATACAATACATACATGTTTTTTTACAATATTTATGTTACAATATGATTTTGTACATCGTGGTATTTCTTGTATTTGAGATTTCATTTTGCTTTGATGTTTTAGACATTTGTTACGTGTAATTTATCATCTATTTTGGAGTCTTTGTATATAAAAAATTTAGAGTTAAGAATTCATATATACATAAACAAATAATTATCGCGTTATGATTCATTCTTTTACAAAATATGCAATGAAAATTACGTGCAAATTATAAGAAATATTTAATTTTTTTTTATCTTTTTTTGTTATTTATTCCTTAGTGATACAAAATAAAAAAGTTGATGTCATTAATTATGAAACTACAAAAGTTGATGTTATTAATGATAAAAAGTTAAATACTGTTGCCATAAATGATAAAAATATAAAAAATTGTTATTACTTTTAGCAACTGACGTTTAATATTTACTTAAATTATTAGCTAAAATGTTATTTAAAACCGTTATACATTAGACTTTATCTTTATTTGACTATTTGATGATTGAAATATTAGTTAAATGAGGTTATACCATCAAAAACTTTAATTATTAATTTAATAAATATTAAAATTTAATCAGTTAAGTGTCTTAAATAATCATATATTAATTACATATAATATCAATGTAATTTATTGTTAAATATTTAAGTAATCTTAAATAAATTATTATTAGTAATTTATTTCATATTTATGTTTTTATTGGGTAATTATGCTACATGATAATTTTGTTAAAGATCTAGTATGATGATTTATTTTAATTGAATATGATAATTATATAAAGACTCAATTTTAGTAAAATAAAAAAAATTAAGTAATTGAACACCATAACTTATAATACTTAACTTTTTAAGTGTAGGTTCCTACATTTGTGCGCTCTAATGACAACTGGAATTTAAATTTTAAAATTACATATACATCATGTATTTTATAGTTAGAAACCAATAATCTTTTATAACATAAGTTAATATATGAATTTATTAACTTAGATATGGTACATGTTAATTATTGTATTAAGAAATATTATCTAATTAGTAGTCATACCTTAATGATCAGAATTATGTGCATATTAAATTTATTTATTGGCTAATTATATATATATATTGCCGACGGAGCAGAGAGAAAAAAATCTTACGTGGCACAATATTAGTGGTTAAAATTCAGAAAATTAAGGCTTATTTGGCACAATATGATTGGTTAAAATTCAGAAAATTAAGGTTGCTGATTTGGCGCAATATAATTTGTTAAAATTCAGAAAATAATGGGATAACATCATCAACAATTCTATCAATACTAACAAACCTTCATAAAATAATGGGTTATTTATTTACGTATACAAATTACAATTAATTAACATTAATTATTTAAAATTATTATTTTTATAGTTTTATAAAATAGATATGAATAACTGATTATTCTAAAATTTTCATTTATAAATATATATTTTAATTAATATAGATTAAAATTTTAGTTTATAGATAAAACAATATTTTATATTTTATTATAATAAACAAAATATTATGAAATATATTTTTATATATCGTTTGTTTACTTTTTTAAAGTTTAATAAATTTATATAATGTTTATTTATTTTTTAATAAATTTATAAGCAAATGGAAAAAAAATTATTAAATATATAGATAAGTATTCATGGGATAAAATTTACATTTAGATTTAAATTTTATTGATGATTCAGTTTAATAAACATATAAAATACGGCAGATAAACATATCAAAATAGTTTTTTAGTCAGCATATATTATAAAATAGGTAAACATGTGGCATTTATTATTTAGAAAAAATTATGTGCTAGCTTACTTTTTTACTACGAGCCATTTTTATCGTTCCGTCCGTTAGGTCAAAATTGTGTTATCCCTAATTCAAACCTCAGAAAAAACGTCGCATCGATATACTTTTTTTACATTTAAAGCTTCTCATTATTTTGTGTTGTTTATGTAATAATGTTTCAAAATTAACACATGTTTTAATATTTTTTCAGTATACCATGAATAACAATGAAGATCTCCGTTAATACTAAACCGATAATGTTTTAAATAAATATTTAGCCAATGAGATATGTCATTTGTCGTTTAAATTGTTCAATGTGATTTTATTACGATTTATTAAATTTTTATATTAGAGCGCCTTTTGTTTAATAACATTTTATTAATTGTTTTGAATAAATTGTTATTATAAAATTATGTTAGACGATATTGTAAGTAGTACTTTGCAAATACGTGTTTGTATATTAGTTGATGGAAAAATGATGGGTTTTCATTTTATTGTAAATTATTTTTTTCCCTATATACTTCATTCTTATACACAATTTTTTTAAATAAAATCAGTCTTTTGATCAACTCACATGTATAAAACTAGATATATATAGACTTCAAGTATAATTATGTGTAATGATTAATATATTTCTTCGCAAACAATGTATAGTTTTCTTTAAAAAAATAAAATTTTGTTGTGTCGTCAATTAATTATAAATACCAATGGAGTTTAGCCCATTTGATATGAGAGGTGACATGTAAGTGTTGGGTCACAGGTTCTATTCCCGCCGGAGACAAGTTGAAATTTAGGCAGTGGAAGTAACTTATGAAGTCTCCATTTGGGACAAAAGGGTAGTTTAGGAATAGGAGTAGGTTAATTTGTCATTAAAAAATTAATTATAAATATTAGTTTCATCACACATCACCCGAGCAACGCACGGGTATTCAACTAGTTAGTTGATGTTATATTAGCTTTTTAGTTGTGACTAACAAAATCAAAATCATATGCCAAGAAACTATAACAACTTTCATAAACCATTTTAGATTTCATAAATTTATAACTTTAATGGAACAATTAGTAAAAAAAAATTTGACTTTCGTTTATATGGCCAAGGATGTTAGCTCATAATCTTTTTTTTAATGAGAATAATAACAAGTTCACAAACAATGTTAGAAATTCTTACATAATTACAAATGAAATAATATTACAAATTCATGAAGATCGTTACATGGATTTATGCAAAACTAAAATTTTGATTGTGAGCTTTATGATTTATTTTCAATATGAAATTTATAACACCATATATTTGTGAGGTAAATAACATTGACTTCTATAAGATAAAACATATATCCTAAATGGTGAATAACAAATAAGTATTAAGAAGTGTAGTAGAATTACCGTAAATTACACGAAAAAAAATGCATGCACATAAGAAACGAATTTATGTTCGTCATAAGTTCGTATTCATGTTTGCTCGTTGTCATTTTTATCCTACAATACTCAAACACCAATTGAATACCATTCCTATATAATGATCTATTTATATTTACATTTTTCAATATGTTTGAGACTCTTTATTTTCCGATGATATATTTGCCTACATTGAATGAGATATAAATATATAATTGATTTCTTAATAACCAAATTAAAAAATAAATGTCAATTGAAAGCTTAATGAATTAAAAAATAAATTGAATTCAGTGATCATGTAGGTTATTTTTTGAATTAACTATTGCACTGATTTTGATGGTGAAAAAGTTTAAAAGTTTTATAAATTATAAATACTTTAAATGAATGTTGAGTATTAAATAATAAATATTTTAATTGATTATGACCTATGAGTGATGAAAAGTTTCATTTAAGTTTAATTTCACATAATTATTTTGAAGATTCATGCATCAATATTATGTTATAGTTAATGCTTTCACATAATTATTTAGTAGACTTAAATGACCAAGCATAAGTTTCAATTAAGCTCAATTTATAATTATTTTGAAGCCTCTAAAGGATTACATTAACATTATGTTGTAATTCATGCATTGCCAACTTTTATTTTAGAATTTATTAAAAATGAAAATGAAAAAAATGAAGAATATTTATTATTAATTGACTAATATGCTTTATAATGTTATATAGATAAAAATGAAATAAATATAAGAATGGATATTACAATTTATTATATGAAGACTTGAATTTTATAGGTAGATTTTAACTGGCAATCAATCTATGTAAAATAGCCTAAAAACCTTAATTACCAATTTAAAGTAAAATAAATATAATCAATATTAAAATTTTAAAATGTTATTAGAGTGCACAAATTAATAGATTAATCAATCATTTATTACATAGGATTCAAAATTTAATTAAACAATAAAATATGAAGGAACTAAATATTATTTTACATGTTTTTTACATTAAACTAATTATATCTTTAATATTGATTACTTTTTTGTTAATAGTAGTAAAAATGTATTACACTTCTCTCAATCTTATAATACTTTTTTCCATGTTAAGTAATTTCATGTTAATAGTGGTAGAAACCTTTCATGTCTACCAACCTTAATATTTCTTAATTATTTTTAATATATTTTAAAATTTCTATTGATGTCATAAATATACGTCAAAATTGTTTATGGAACCAAAAATTGGTTTAATGTATTTTATTATGCTAAGCTACTTTGAAAATAAAAGTTTATGGAACAAAATTCAGTGTATCGCGACAAATGTAGTGCATGTGAACTTAATAAGAAAAATATTTAATCCACACCTTACATGGATTTTGTTGGGAATAAACAATAGAGATGAAACAATTATATTGTATATGTTTGTAAATACTCAATAGTATAGGGGTTGTATGTGTAAATACACAATACTTGTGTATTGTGTATAAATAGAAGGTTAGTGTTTCTATTTGTGAGAAATCTCAGAGATAGCAGTACACGGATCTAGAGAGAAAGTGAAGTTTGCTTTCCAAGAAAGTCAAAAACCCAATGTAATATTTTCTCTCTAATCATTCAATATATTGTGATTGATGTTAATTGTTCATAAGATTGTGGTTGTTGATGTATGAATTGCTGAAATTATGAATTAACAATTGGTATCAGAGACAAATATCGCTAAATTTGAGTGAATTTGAATCTGAATTTTGAAAATTATTTGAACACTGTTACATTCGAAATTTTAATCATTTGTGGATTTTGATTTTGTGGATGAAATGGAATGATATTTGGATCGAAGGTGCGAAATTTAATGGCGAATCTGATGATATAAGCATCAAATAATATCTCCAAACACACAAATTTTAATTTTGATTTTTCTGAATTTTTGAAAAAGTTTGTGTTCTTGAGGTTTTTGGTCGATTTTTGATTTTTAATCGAGAATTAGCCAAAGTGGTTTCACAAAAGTTGTTTTTGCTATTAAAACGAACCTTTGAAATCAATTTGAGGTCAATTCATGAATTTTTGTTGAAAAAGTTTGAATCTGAAGTTGTTTTTGTTGAAAAATGATAAAACTCGGGTAATACTACATTCATAGCTTTAATCGAGTTTTACAAAGAAGTTATTTGAGTTGGATCAAGAGTTATATAAAGAATTGATGGAGTTTGGTTCATTTGATATTCGAGTTGTATACCTCTTTGATCGAGTTGATCAAAGAGTTAATCGAGAAACTTCATGTTTCATTCGAGTTGATCAAAGAATTAATCGAGAAAATTTATGTTTCATTCGAGTTGATCACAGAGTAATTCGAGTTGGACTACAAGTTCATTCGAGTTTCATTCACTATACATTCGAGTTGAATCATTGTTCATCTGAGTTTCATTCTTGTTCATTCGAGTTTATTCAACCCACATTCAAGTTGAATCAAGCTTATTCGAGTTTCATTCTCTTTCAATCAAGTTTGTTAGTGTTTCAATCGAGTTTTACACTTAACCATCCGAGTTTAATCCTTTATCATTCGAGTTTCATTACTCTTCATTCGAGTTGAGTCCTTATTCATTCGAGTTTCATCATTCATTTGACTGTTTGACCATAACTTTTGACTGGAACATCATTAGAATGCCTACCATACGTCAAATCGAATCTTAAACCGAGATCTACGGGCAATTTTCTAAAGAAAAGCTGAAATTTCAACGTCAAAAAGTCATTTCAGAGCTGATTTTTCACAAGTTACCATTTACTGAAATAGTTTTTCAAAGTTTTATCAGAATTCACTCAGTTTTTCCATAAAAGATCTTGGAAGATTCTATATCAAGCAATTCAAAATGGCATATGAACAATTTTCAAAATCTGAGCTCATTAAAAAACTTACTGAATCTGAAAATATTCGTAAGAACAATTATGACATTCTTGTTCAGTTAAATATCGATAAAGCTCTTGCTTTACGTGATGTATCAATACTGAAAGAAGACATCAGAGCTTAAAAGTCAAACAAAATTCTGAGAGTACTGCTCTTAAATTGAAAATATTTGAATTATCAAAAGAACTTGACGATTCGGAACAAACAAATTTTCAGAATGCAACTCAACTGAAATATCTTTTTCCTGAAAGATCTGATTTTTACAAGAAAGTTAAAGATCTCGAAAAATTACTTTCCAAGACAAATTATACTGACCAAAGTTGTGTTTTAAACAAATCTGAAGAATTTTTTGCTCTTGAAAACGAGTTGTCTTTAAATAAAGATTCACTTGAGAAGGAAAGACATGAGTTCTTACTAAAAGAACAAGATTTTAAAGCTAAATCTAAATTGTTTGAAGATGAAAGAAAGGTGTTTTTAATCAAAGAACAATCTTTTAAAACTGATTTCCAGTCATTTGATAATGACAGAAATTCTTATTTGGTCATTATCAAAGGATTAGAAGATCAGATACTTCATCTTTCTAAACAATTTAATGAATTTCCTTCTTCAAAAGAATCAAAGGTTAAAGATCATTCAGTTTGTTCAAAATCTAAAGTTGATCAATCTGATTTTTCTACAGAAAGTGAAAAGAATCAACTGAATTTTCTAAATTTGATTCTTCTTCAAATCTTAAACTTAAGTATCTGTTAAAGATACACAGAGGAAAAGATCAACTCCCAGTCAAGATTTACACAGGTGAATCTTCGAAGTCAAATTTTCCTAAAGTTTCTGAAAATACTAGTCATTCTAATCAGAAAACATTTTCACAGAAAAATACCAAGTATTTTCAGAAACAGGCAAGAACCGGACAGTTTTTCAAAAAGAAGAGTTCACAAAAGTCTGATCATTCAAATTCAAGTTTCTTTAGAATTTCAGATATTCAATTTTCTCATACTCAAAGAAACTGCTTTTGAAAGAGAAGCTGATAGTTATAACTTGCAATGGGTACCTAAACCCAAGTAAAAGTGGGTACCAAAACCCGTTTTGAAATGGGTACCCAAGAGCGCTAACAAGTCAGGATCCAAATCTGTTTGGATACCAAAGACATCTTAAATTTTACAGGTTATAGGTTTCTTATCATTTCAGATAAGAACCCGTTCTTCATTTCAACAGGCTCTTGATTACTTTAGATCAAGACGCTTGCCTCAACTCAAGATTGTGGCTTCTACTCACAACAGAGTAGAACCCGATCTTCACTGCAATTGGATTTTGTACTTTTCAGTACAGAATCCAAGCTAATGGTTTTCAGTTACTTCAGACTGAAACCCGAGCTTCCGCGACAAATGGCTTCTAAACAATTCTGATTAGAACCCGAGTCTGAAAGACAAATATTTCTGGAATTCCTGACCTGAATTCAACTCCAAAGCTGCATTGAATTAGAGCGAGTTTTATTTTTATAAATTTTTTGTTCCTGATTTCTTTTCTATGAGTTGACTAACTTTATGTGCTTATTTCCAGGAGGAGTTTCAGACATTCTTTGACGATGACATTTTTTCAAAAATTGTGCGTGTTTTTTCACGAAAATATTTGATTCACACATAAAAAGAATTATTGAGCTGAAAAGAAAATTTTTTCTAATTCTCTGAATCTATCATTGAGATTAATTGATCTAATCTCTTTGATTTTCATAATCTCATTTCTTCTAAGATTTTCCTCATTTGTCTCTCATGTATTCTGAATTCTTCCAATCATTTTCATATTCTCCCAAGTGCTAGTTTTTTTCATGAAAATCTGATTCATTTCATATCATATATCAGATTTTTCATTTCATTCTGATATCTTCTATCTCATCATTCAAATTTCACTCTGAATATCATCTCCTAGCACATTTGTGTTGTGCCGAATTTCATGATATCCCTTGAGCTTCAAAGCTGAAAATATTTCTGCTGACGTCAAGTATGCACCAAAATGAGTGATAGACATAAATATCACTTCTATGGTCTAACCAGAACCGGAAGACCTACCCAAGGAGCAAACCATCTATAGTTTTTGTGGGTGAGGGTTCTTTAAGTCTATTATTTTAGAAGTGTCAGTTGTCACGAGATACTGACAGGGTCGAGCAGAGGTAAGATGTAAATGAGAGGGATATATTGAAAGGAGATGGTGGTGCATCAGATCATGCTTTTGCTATAAAGCTGACTGAATTTATTTCTCAAAAGTGAGCCGGAGGGAGCTTAGTTGAAAAATGCTGAGAGTTGAGAAAGGATTAAAAGAAAAGAAAATCCTACCCAAACTATGTCGGCTGGGTAATCCACATAATCTATCAAATCCTAGGCGACTTGATATTGAAAAAGACGTCATGGACCCAGTGACGCATGCACTTAACCCCGCCAACTTCTCAGTTATCTCTCAAAAGATTTCTGTTTCAATAATCACGGAGATATAACACATTTCTATCGATATATCATTTGGATATTATTGATACTGAAACAAGGAAGACATTTGCTCAGGTCTCCAATTTCATTTGATGCACAGTGTGTCTAGAGCTGATTATATATACTTTTAGGACACATCGAGTCTAACAGTCTGCGAGACTATAAACTGCTAGTACAAAGTGACTAAGCCAGAACAAGTACGAGTGATTCTTTCATGATAAAGGATTTGACGATGACTATTTGGAAATCCTACCAGTGTTAACATCACGCCAACGCTAAATGTAGGTCACATAGATTTTGTCTACTGTGCAAACAGGAATCCTATGTGGACCTGGACTCGTTATTTCACAAAATGAATGTGTTTCATTTTCCCCAAAGTTGAAAAGCTTTATTTTTGTTATGAATTTACTGTTCAATTGAGGGGGGTGAGATAAAACTGTTTTATATAAGGGGAGAGATATTAGTTGAAGGGGGAGAAAATCAATTTGTAATAAATTCTGAGTTGTAATTGTTGTTGTATTTCTTCTACTGTAAGTTCATTAAATTCATGTTTCTGAAGTTTTTGCATGATGTTCATAATTTTTATGATCATCATGAGGTGGAGAAAAGTTGAATTTCAGAAACAACTGTTGAGTAGTTTGAAGTCAACTGAAGACAATTGCTTCATCATATCAAGACAATTGATAAAGGGAGATAATCGAAAGCTATTCATGATTCAAGGGGGAATGTACTTACAAGAAAAGAGAAGATCAGAGAAGAAGAGATGTGAAGATCTGAGGGAGACAAATAAAGAAAAGAAGAAGATTTAGAGTTCAAAGAAAAGAAGAAGATTCACGAAAAAGTCCCTGAAATGATCTTTTATCAGAAAATTTATTTCATCTCTAAGGGGGAGATTGTTATGGACAATAGTTGTAGAGTTAAAATGAATTTTTCTTTTAATAATTGTGTTCATCTCTAAGGGGGAGAATGTTGGGAATAAATAATAGAGATGAAACAATTATATTGTATATGTTTGTAAATACTCAATAGTATAGGGGTTGTATGTGTAAATACACAATACTTCTGTATTGTGTATAAATAGAAGGTTAATGTTTCCGTTTGTGAGGAATCTTAGAGATAGCAGTATACGTATCTAGAGAGAAAGTGAAGTTTGCTTTCCAAGAAAGTCAAAAACTCAATGTAATATTTTCTCTCTAATCATTCAATATATTGTGATTGATGTTAATCGTTCATAAGATTGTGGTTGTTGATGTATGAATTGCTGAAATTATGAATTAACAGATTTTTTCTTCAACTGATTAGATCTTGTAGATGTTGTTTCAATTTGCTACATTTTTCACACATACTCTCGAGTTGTATCAAATTTCTCATTCTCCTCCTTCTTTAATCTTTCATCATATACATAAGACACTTAAATCATGGATATATTTTAAATATATGAATACATATAAAAGTAATAATTTTGAATAGAAATATTATTTCAATATTTGTTAATACATAATTACATATAGAAATAATAGGATACCTGAATTTCAATGGCACACATGAATTCCATCATCTTCCCTTTTAAAATGATCCATAAAATTAGGATCGAATGACTTTGCAATTACATGTTTGAAACCATAATTTTTCTTGTTTTTTCATTTCAATTTTAAAATCTATGATTGCGTAGCTACCGATTCAAAAATCATAATCTGTCACCATTTGATACCTAAACTTTATTCATTGTATCGAGTAAAAAATAATGCATGTAAACATTGTAGATCAAGAAAAATATTTAATCCAAACCTTACATGGATTTTTCCTTCAAGTGATTAGATCTCGTACATGTTGTTTCAACTTGCTACATTTTTCACACATATTTTTGAGTTGTATCCAATTTTCCATTCTCCTCCTTTAAACCTTCATCATCTCTGAAAAACCAAAAGAATGTATTAATGAAAAATTTAGCATGATAAGATCTCATTTGGTAGAAACCAAAAGAAAAAAAATAGACAAACTATTGATGGTTGATAATTGAATCGAGTGATTTTATCAATATTATCATGTAACTGATTTTTTATTTAAATACAAATTTGATTAGATAATTAATAATCAGTAAAGAATAAATTGATTTCATTGTTAAGTAACCGATCATTGACTAGACAACTATTAATGAATTGGTTTCAAATGAGTAAAAGTCATAACTCCTTCACAAACACTATCTATTAATATTTCCTCTATTTTTGTTAAAACAAACATTGAAAAATTAATCAAATGAAAAAATTCTTTTGCCAAATGTCATTCACTAATATCTAATTTAAATTAAATCAATTAAAATAAAATCAAATCTATTCTCAACATGCTCTAATCCCACTAAGTATATTCAGTTTGTCACATATCGATAACTTCTTTTGCCACATGTCATTCACTAATATTTATTTCAAATTTAAATAAATCAATTCAAATAAAATCAAAATTCTCACCTATTCTAACTTAACTAATCTAATAAATAATTAACTAAAATCTAATTAACTATAATATTCTAAAATTAATTTATATATCTTAATTAACATTTATTTTTTATAAACCGACCCATGTAATACATGAGTATTTAACCTAGTATAATAATGTACATATTGTTAGACTTTTAATTTCGATCATGTGGAGTTATTTTGTAATAATAATTTACTTAGTATTTAGTCTTGTATTTATTTCCTTGTAATTTATTTCCATGTAAAAGTCTAGGTACCATTTATGTCAATGCTTCAAAGTTAATTAAATGAGGCTATAATAGCTCCTAGGGTTTGTAAACAAAAGACACGGTTGAAAAACATTCAATATACAGCAGCCGCCATTTTGTTTTATTCTCTCAATATTCTTATTCTCTTCTTCATCATTTCTCAATTATTGAGCTTGATTCTTCTTGGGTTTTGATAAAGAAACATAAATGTGCTGAAATATAAAGGGAATACATATTAACAATTGGTATCAGAGCTAAAAAGATGGATTTCAACTTCCAAGATTCGGATTCTGCTGGGTTTTTCTCTTGTTCTTCGAATTCATCATCATCTCAAACGGTTAGATCTATTTCATCTTCTGTTTTTCTGTGTTTTTTTATGTTATTCTTGTCCTATAATCACCACAATATCATCCTATACTGATTTCGAGCTCATTCAGTTCAATCTTTACATTAAAATAATCAAGAATCGGTTGTTTTGACAAGTTTAAAAAATTTGGGTTTTAGTGGGTTTTTGCTTGTTTTTTACTGATTTTTAAGTGTTTTGGTATATTTTAAAACATCAAAAGTGTTTAAAATAGTTTCCCAATCATTTAGAAACATTTTTAGGCTTTAAATCTGCTAAAATCGTCATATGAACTGTTCTGCCTTAGAATATCTGCTTAAAACCTGCTGTAATTCGGACCCATCACTGTAGCATTTCGGACCATCTAGGACCCAACTTCGGACCAATTTCGGACCATAGACAACCCTAGTTCGGACCTCATTTCGGTCCACTTCGGACCAAACTTAGGTGTATTTCGGACCTTCACTGTGCCTATTTCGGTCCCTAATTCGGTCCCATCCGAACTTCGGGCCATCCGAAGTTCTGATCAGGCATTTTCCATTTTCATCATTTGACTTGTGCTATAATTTCAACTCTCACTTCGGACCTAATCCATTTCGGACCAACCGAAACCGGACCATCCGTATTCGGTGCCCTTCCTAGACAATTCCATAAGTGTTTGTCCGAATTAGTCACTATTCTCCCGAACTCGGACCATCCGAATTCGTTTCCTGTTCATCCGAAGTACCCCTATTCACCCGAATCCGGACCATCCGAATTCGGTTCCTTTCCTCATCCGAAATACACACTGTTCATCCGAAGTCACAACTGTTCATCCGAATTCGGCTCATCCTGCATCACTCATCCGAATTAGGTTTCTGTCCGAACCAGTGTGTTCATCTGAATTCGGTCCCTGTCCAAATTGCTGCCAATCCGAATTCGATTTCATCCGATCTCAGAACATCATCCGAATTAGCACCATCTAGTGTGCTATTCTTTCGCAGTCCAGCACATCCGTTTCATGTTTCCACCTTTAAGTTCTTATCTTTTCAATCAGCACCCTAATCATGTCTCGTGAAGCTCTCGTACTCGGATCAGAGAACAGATCACCCGTTCTCTATCCTGACGAGTATGAACAATGGAAATCCCGTTTCCTCAAATTTGTCAGAATGCAACCCCTTGGTAACCTAATGCTTCGGTCCATCTCTGAGGGTCCGGTGATCTACTATCGGGAAATCGCAGCCGGACCCGAGGCTGACCCCCTTGTCCTAGCTTCTAAGGTTGAAAGAGAACCCGGTAATGACGCCGAGAGAGACAGGCAGCATGCCGATAAGCGGGCCGAGTATTTGATCTATCAGGCCCTCCCCACAGATATCTTGGTTGGCGTAGACAACAAAATGTCTGCCAAAGAAATGTGGGACGAATTGAAAGTACAAATGCTGGGGGCAGATCTCGATGATCGTGCCAAAATAGAGGAAGCAAAGGCAAAGTTTAAAAAATTCCGTGCGAAAGACGGGGAGTCTTTACAGGCTACGTTTACAAGGTTCTGTGCAGTCCTCAATGAGCTAAACAAACTGCACATTAAAAAGGACAAGGATGACATAAACATCCAATTCTTTTCAGCCTTAGCCCCCGAGTGGCAGATTGTTTGCAGGGCCACACGACGGGTTCTGAATATTCCTGAGGTATCGATCAACGTCGTCTTCAAAGAATTGAAAAAGTATCAAGGGGATGTGGATCATCAGAAACAGATGGCCAATCAGCTCTCATCTTTGCTGCTATCTGATAACACCGGTATCAAACCCAATGAATCACTAGCCTTGATCACTAACATGAACATTCCCACTCCATCCTTTGCACAAGGGTCATCTTCATCACAGTACATGTATGCTTCTCCTCCAAGTGAGGTATTTGATGAGGAAGAGGCCACTATTCAAGAACAATTAGCCTTGTGGACCAATCGTCTCCAACAACGACGTTTTTCCAACAAGACTAACAATCAACTCCGTTATGACACCAGTCCGCGGAGGTACTCAAATGACCGAAGGGATGAACGACGCGATGATTATCGCCAGGATGATTATCGTAGAGACGACATGGATGAGAGAAGGTATGACGATAGACGCGACTATTGAGATGATCGCCGTTATGAAAGGCGAGACGATAGGCGTGATGATCGCCGGGATGAGAGGAGAGACTATGATAGAAGGGACGATCGTCGGGATGATCGTAGGGACGACCGCCGAGATGATAGGAGAGAGAATGAGCATAGGGATAGAAGAAGGGACGGAAGCCGAGATCCGCGCCGCGCCGACAAGAGGCCGGTTGAAAGAAGAGATGAGAGGCCGCAGGCCGATGAACCGAAAGCCACGGAGGAGCGTCTCTGTTACAAATGTGGAAAACCGGGCCACTTTGCTCTGGAGTGCAACAATAAGTTTGACAGAGTCGTAGGCTACTACGAGAGAAAGTTGGAGGCCGCGAAGAAAAGAACCGACGCAATGGCCCTTGTCGCCCAGGAGGATTACTAGGATGCTGAAGATACCGATGAGGAAGATGATAAGGGCAATAACTGCTATATGGTCGATCGTCTAGGTTTGGATCACTGTGCTATTTCCACTTCTTCAAGTTCAGACCATGCTGATGAGGGGGGGACAATGAAAAATCCGCCAGCATGTCTGATGGCTACAACCGACGATCCCGAATGCTCATCATCCGGTTCAGAGACAAATGAGGTATATTCCTGTTACATTCCAGAACATGTAAATAATTTATCTGTAAATAATGAATGTACATTGCACACACATATTCTTGATCTACAAGCTAGGTTAAATGCTGAAACTGCAAAGTGTGTACAGGCTGAACATCTAGCTCAAACTTTAAAAGAGTCGTCTGAATTATACCAATCAAAGTGGTTAACTAATCACAATGTTATAAAACAGATGTTAATAAAAAAAAGTAGATGTTCAGGATAGGAATGTATATCTTGAATCTTGTATGGATAGGTTATCAAATGAAAAACTCTCGTTAAAAGAAGAAATATCTGTACTTTCAAAACAATTAGAGACAGTAAATATGGAAAATATAGACAGTTTTGAAAAATATAAAATGATTGAAGAAGAAAGGATAAGTCTGTACTCACGAATAAAGACCCTTGACGATGCATTTTTAAAAAGGGGTCAAACAGAACAAACTATTCACTTAAATCAGCCCAAAGAAACTAGGTTTTACCATTCTAAACAAGGAATCAGTTTTAAAAATCCTAAATATTTGGAAAAGGCCCAAAAAGTTTTACCTTTATTTTATGACATGAACTATATGGGAGCTGAGCTTGAATCTTTCTTTTTTGAGTTATCAAAAGAAGTTTTAAACCAAAAGAATGAGAAACATCTTGAACATAAAGAAAAAGAAATTTCTTTTCAATATGAAGAACTTAACGAGAGTTATCCATATAGAGTACCCACTTTAGAGGAAGACTACTTGTCAACTTATTCAGAAGCTGAATTGAAAACAGAAACTGTAAAACCAATTCCTCAACTTTATATTCCTACAAAAGTTCTTCAACATCAAATTAATGTTTTTTAAAAGGAATTGAAGTCGTCTCAAAAGAAAGCTCTTGATCTTCAAGATGCTTTTCTTAAGAGCGAAGAAAAATTGGTAAATCAAACTTTTCAACAAACTGTGGAATTAACTGTCTATAGAGAAAATTTTGACATGATTTCTCAAAAGTTGAAGGATTTTTCAAAAGAACAAACAGTTTCTCATTCCACCAAAATTCCATATATGTCATCAAATAAAGGTAAGGCTAAAGCTGAAACTTCTTCTTTCATTTATAAAGGTGAGTGCTCGAAACCATTTAAAAATGAGGTTCCTAAAAAGACTCAGATCCAATCCAAGTCTTTTAAGAAACCCACTCACCAACAAAAGAAAATTCTGTCAAGTCTAAATCTTCCATGCTTACTGACTCTAATCTTTTGTTCCTACAGATTGTGTAAGAAGAGTTCCTAAAACCACCATGCTGGATTTTTCAAGTTTTTTTTTTGTGAAGAAGGCTATAATGCCAAGTGAATTTGTTACTAGAGATAGGATTATGTAATCTCTAAAGACAATGTGTGTAACGATGTATCGAATTTTGTTGCTTGTTTAAAGTACTCTTTCAGTGAATTATTTAATCTATGTCCAACTTGTTATAGACGACAGGTTCCTGAAATAAATGTTTTCGTGCCATACCCTGTTAAAAGATATCGGAAAAAGAAAACAAAAAATGTTGCATCATCAGCCACAAATAAAATTGAGACTTGTCCGTTGCCGAGGCCCAAAACCAAATCAAAGGTCATAAGGTCTCAAAAAGTCAAACACCAAACGCAATTTCATCGCCTAAGATTCCAAAGCCCAATAAATCCAATCTTCGATGGATTCCAAAGGGTTATGCATCCGGACCACACAAAAATGCTAAATGGGTTCCTAAAACTGCACATGTACCATATACATCTGGAACTCCTAACAAAAAGGGACCTATATTGAGATGGGTACCCAAAGTTGTGTGATCTTTATGCAGATGGTTCTTGGTTACTTCTGATCAAGACACGTTCTTCAATGAAATGGCTTCTATTTACCATAGACTAGGACTCGTTCTTTTGCTTGTCAGTTGTCCTTAAACCGACACGTTTGGATTCTGTGCACACAGCTCAGGACCCGGTCTTAACTTATCATGTTTTCTGAATATCTCGGTTCAGAACACGGTTTGCTTGTAAATAAACGATGGATGTGTTTGAGTGCATATAGTTATTCATTATATGAATTTATTTGCTTTTCAGGCTAATGGTATATGGATTCGGGTTGCTCCAAGCATATGACGGGAAGAAGAGAATTGCTGTCCAACGTAGTTGAACAATATTGCGAAACGGTAAAATTCAGGAACAACCATCAGGCACATATTAGAGGATACGGGGACTTAGTTCTAAGTAATCTAGTCATCAAGGACGTTGACTATGTTGAGGGATTATCACATAATCTATTTTGCATAGCACAGCTCTGTGACAAAGGACTAGAGGTAACGTTTAGGGCTAAGAACTGCAGTGTGAGGAGTATGGATGGAAAAGAAATCTTATTTGGTTCCCGAAACTCTAACCTTTACACAATTGACGTAGCCAAGCTCATAGTTTAGGATAGCATTTGCCTATTATCAAAAGCCTCTTCAAAAGACTCTTGGTTATGGCATCGAAGGTTATCCCACTTGAAATTTCACAATATCAACAAGCTGGCTGCAAAACAACTGGTCAAAGGTCCCTGAATTGCGTTATGAAAAGGACCATCTTTGTGGAGCTTGTGAGAAAGGAAAGATGAAACGATCATCTCACAAACCAAAGCCCGAACCATCAACGAAAAGAGTATTGGAGTTACTTCACATGGATTTATGTGGACCGATGCGGACTCAAAGCATAAACCGGAAGCGATATGTGTTGGTTATCATTGATGACTATTCACGATATACCTGGGTCAGGTTCTTGCGATCCAAGGATGAGACAGCTCAAGAAATCATAGTTTTTATAAAGAGTGTCGAGACTCAACAGCAGCTGTCAGTTCAATCAATCAGATCTGATAACGGCACGGAGTTCAAGAACTCGGTAGTTGAGGGCTTCCTACGATCCAAAGGTATTCAGCATCAATATTCTGCTGCTAGAACACCACAACAAAATGGGGTCGTAGAAAGGCGTAACCGTACGCTTGTGGAAGCCGCTCGTACAATGCTAACATACTCGAAGCTACCTCTATTCTTGTGGGCCGAAGCCGTATCAACAGCCTGCTATACACAAAATCGCTCCATTATCCATAAGCGCTTTAACAAGACTCCTTACCAACTCTTTTTGAATAAAGTGCCTTTTATCAAGTACTTAAGTGTATTTGGTTGCAGGTGCTATGTGCTCAACGATAAAGACAACCTCGGAAAATTTAACGAAAAAGCGGATGAAGCAATCTTCATTGGATACTCATCCAACTCGAAGGCCTATCGCGCATTCAATACCCGAACCAGAACAGTCAATGAAAGTGTGCATGTCACATTTGATGAGTTGGCTGAACTGGCACCCGAAGTTGATCATACAGGACCACGCATTACTCAAATGCCTAGAGACTCTTCTACTAACTCTACTTCTTTTTCTTCTTCTGATTTGGTTAATTTGTTTGATCCGTTTTACGTAGAATTTTTCGGTCCTAATGCTAATGTGTCTAATGTTGTCAACAATGTAGGTAATCCTTCCAATTCAACTGCACCACAAAGTTTCTCCGCTCCATATTCATCTACATCATACCCTTATCTATCTACATTATCCACTGATACATCCGCAGTTGAATCTACTCCTGTAATACCCTCACATATAATGCCAAATATCCTTCCCTCACCTGAACACTCGGAAATCTAACCGGAACTAGTGGTACCATCACTTGAAACCATCGCACATGAATCTTCATCCATCCCCAATTTAATCACTGAGATTCCAACCCGAGCGCCCCTTCCACACGAGATTAAATGGACCCGAAGTCACCCAACAGATCAAATCATTGGTGATGTTTCAACTGGAGTCCAAACTCGTAGGCCGTCTGCTAATGAATGCCTCTTCGCATCATTCCTTAGTATGATAGAGCCCTCTCGTGTGGATGAAGCCCTAAAAGATCCAGATTCGATAGTTGCAATGCAAGAGGAACTCAACCAGTTTGAACAGCTAAGAGTATGGCAGTTAGTTTCCAAACCAAAACACCGTACAGTGATCGGAACGAAGTGGATCTTTAAGAACAAACAAGATGAGAACGACATTGTGATAAGGAATAAAGCGAGACTTGTTGCCAAAGGCTACCGACAACAAGAAGGGATAGATTATGACGAGACCTTTGCTCCAGTTGCACGGATCGAAGCGATCAAAATCTTCTTGGCGTACGCGGCACACAAGGACTTCAAAGTGTACCAGATGGACGTCAAGACTACCTTTCTTAACGGTGAACTCAACGAAGAGGTGTATGTTGAACAACCACAAGGCTTTGTTGACGCACATAAACCTGACCATGTTTATATGCTAGATAAAGCCCTCTATGGTTTAAAACAAGCACCTCGCGCATGGTATGATAGTCTTTCTAACTTCCTTATTTCTACCGGTTTCTGTAAAGGTGTGGTGGACACAACACTGTTCACTAAAAAGGAAGGCCCACATATAATGCTAGTACAGATATATGTCGATGACATTATATTTGGATCTACTGACAGTAATTTCTGTAAAGATTTTTCAGCCCTAATGGAGTCCAGGTTCGAGATGAGTATGATGGGGGAAATGAATTTTTTCCTCGGATTACAAGTCAAACAACTTGAGGATGGGATTTTTGTGAACGAGTCGAAATATACTCTTGACATTCTCAAGAAGTATAAGTTAGACTCTTGCACGAGTATCGCAACTCCCATGGCCTCCAACTGTAAGTTAGACACCGATCCTTCTGGGAAAAGTGTCGATAATACAACTTACAGAGGGATGATAGGATCCTTACTGTATCTGCCTGCTAGTAGGCCGGATATAATGTTTTCAACATGTCTTTGTGCTCGCTTTCAGGCCGACCCGAATGAATCACACCTAACTGCGGTAAAACGCATTTTTTGTTATCTTAAGGGTACACCCGATCTTGGTCTATGGTATCCAAAGGAAACCGATTTCGATCTTACCGCTTTTTCAGATGCTGATTTTACAGGTTGTAGAGTTGACAGAAAAAGCACGTCGGGAGGAATACAGTTCTTGGGAGATAGACCGGTGAGTTGGTCCTCCAAAAAGCAGAATTGTCTTTCAACATCTACAGCTGAGGCTGAGTATGTAGCAGCTGCAAGCTGTTGCTCTCAAGTGCTGTGGATGAGAACACGATTACGCGATTATGGATTCTCACTCACCAATATCCCAATTTACTGCGATTCTCGGAGTGCAATTGCCATCTCTTGCAATCTCGTGCAGCACTCTCGAACGAAACACATAGACATCAGGTATCATTTTATTAAAGATCACGTAGAAGGGGGAACCACTGAGTTGTATTTTGTTGGCACGGAATATCAACTTGCGGATATATTTACTAAAGCTTTAGACTAACCTCGTTTTCAGTTTTTAGTATCTCATATCGGCATGTTGAATCCGCCTTCCAACTAAATATCAGATATTGTCTTAAATAATTCTATTTCAACCTATCATGTTTTATTTTAGAAAATATCTGTTATTTAAATTTAAGGATTGTGCCACAAAATTGAAACTCAATATTTCCTTATCTGTGTACATTTTTAATAATTAATGATCCTGACAAATTACTGTGTAAATTGTTCATCACTGAGTGGGACGCAAACATAATCCAGGTTTGTCTGTATCTTTAAGGCTAAAAAGGTTCAAAAATCCAATCTGAAAAGGATAAAAGGAGAGAAGCGGTATTTATTTGAGGGGGAGTATAGTGAGGATGTTAATTTTTGTAATTCTTTGTTTCTTTTTATTTTTAGTAGTTAAATTTTTACATTTTAGGTTGGTTATATTTTAGTTTATTTTTAAGTCTAACTTAATCGATTAGAAAATCCCAAAAAGATTTTAATTGTTCAAATTTATCAAAAAGCCAAAAATATTTTATTATATTATATTATTTTATTTTTGTCTTAACTTAAATGCTTAAAGAAAAGATCAAAAATACTTTATTTTTCACTTTGCAATTATTTATTTTTGTTTCAAAGAAAAATACAAAAAGATGTTGTAAATTGGGCTAATTTTTTGTTTAAAATTTTTATTGTTTAAGGCCCAATATTTTATTTGTTTGTGTGAGTGTGTTAAGTGAACAAACCGGCGGCCCACTCCCCTTTTGGGCGCGGATCCCCTTTCTGACCCGACCCGCCCGGTTGGCTTTAAAAGCGTGGAAGTCAACAGGTCAAACCTCATTCTTCTTCTTCAAGTTATCTTTCTTTCTTCTTCTCTTCTTCCTCTCGTCGACCGTCCACCGCCAAACCACCATAACCAACTTTCAAGCTTTTGGAACATCGTTTTTCTCGGATTTTCTTGCATTTTTCTTCTTCTGCATCATCAGGTAACTTGTTTCTACCTTTATTTCAGCTTTTAACATCTTAAATTGTGTGTTTGATTTTCAAATTTTTATTACTTTTTCTTTTCGGTTTTTGCTCATTTTAGGTAGTTTAATGTGTTTTGTTTACTTTGTTGTAGTTAGATAAAATGTTCCTTATATGTTTTTAGTCTAGGATCTTTAATTCCATGCATTTTTAGCACAATTTTAAATGTTCACGTTGAATATTGCATGAACACATTAACTGCACACATGCATTTCGGACGTCCGAATTCGGACCAAGCCCCGAATTCGGATGTCCCACTTAGACAAATTTTCAGGTTTTTCATAATACAAAGACCGAATTCGGTCACTGTGAATCCGAATTCGGACTTCTGTTGATCCGAATTCGGTCCTTCAAAGTAAAGCCAAAGTTTTCGAAACTCATTAAGTCTAAGTGTGTTCAGACAATGTTCATCCAAACTCGGATGGGATCCGAATTCGGTCCCCATCCGAATTTTGTGTTCCATCCGAATTAGGTCCTTTGTTTCCATTGCATGCATTGCATTCCATCTGAACCATCATCCGAATTCGGACCACCATCACCACTTCATCCGAATTCGGCCCAATCCTCATCATCATTTCCAACCAATTCGGTCCCCATCCGAATTCGGGCTATCTTTATATATCATCCAAATTTGGACCCCCATCCATCTTTTATCATGCATCATCCGGAATTCGGTCGGATCCGAATTCGGAGACACTGTTTATCCGAATTCGGACCATCTGAATTCCAACACTTCGCATATTTTTTTAAAATTTTTCCATTTTTCCATTTTCACTATATATCAAAAAAATCCAAAAACACTTTCATTTCGGTGCACCATTGATTAGAGTTACGATTGGTGTTTGAGTGAAAAAGTCTGATATAACATTGGTCTCTTAACGATTGACTTTGGACTTTATTAGTAGAATTTTATTCAACTAATAACGACTCGATGCTTTAAACAGATCAGACAGTTTCTATTTCACACTTATCTAGACTTCACATCAATGTCTTATCATTTAAAGTCTTTGGTTCTAACTTTGATGCACCTTTGCAGGATGATGGAACTAGCTGTTTTTCTCACCCTACCCCATCCCCCGATTCCCAACAATAACGGCCAACTACGCGAACAATCCATCCTCCTACAGGCCGAGTTTGTCGAGTTTATACCCCATAACTGGCAGCTCGATGTCTCCATTCTCATCAAAGAACCACAAACCCTCTCCTATGACATCCTCCTTCACCACCCCATATACTACTCCCTGTCTACCGCAATCGCCGTTCCCCAGATATACTTGCAATAATTTTGGAACCGATTGCACTATGTTCCCGACGCCGAACCCCGCTTCACAACCACCATTGACTGTGTCTCACTCAAAATCACCATCGCTGCCATATGCCATATACTTCGCCTTCCCGCCGAAGCCTATTTACCATCCCGTTTCCACTTTGATCCTATTCCCTTCGTCCAAGAAACCCTCGCCGAAATACCAACCTTGGGCTATGACGGCCCTCTCACCAAACCCTCAAATTTCCGAACCAAGAATCTCCAATCTCATTGGCGGATTCACTTCGACGTCATCAACAAATGCTTCACAACAAAGCACTCAGGCCACGACTCAGCCTCCGCACAGGTCATAGCCATGTTCACTGGCTTTGCATTCGACCGCCATGTGGACTACGCAGCATTCCTCTTCGAGGAATTGAAAAAAGTACATATGGAGAGGGGAACCAAAAAAGGACGCAAGTACATACCTCTCCAACGTTTCCTACAGCTCATTATACAATACGCCATGGATAAAGATGAGGACATTCACGAGCGGCCTGAGGCGGATGTCTACCCTACAGTGGCCATTCAGAAGCTTACTTTGCCAAAGGGGGCACCTTCTGTGCCGATAATGACTATACCTTTCTCACTTCTTCTAAAAGCAAGGGAATTGATAAGGGTTCGGGCCTATATTCGAGCGTTTTATCCCGATGAGGCTCAGTCAGAACTGACTGAGTCTAGCCAATCCGAAGGTGAGGCTAGGATGAGTGAGGATGAGGGAGCAGAGACGGAGGTACAACAATCATTGGGGATAGGTGAGCGGGAGCCTGTGTTTGTGAGTGAGGGCGAAGGAGGTGAGGCGGCGGATTCCGAACGAACCGTCTCTGTCGTACGAGGGATAGATATTAATTCTGAGGGTGATCACAGCCCTATCAGCCGGACCACCCACCAAAAGACCATCAGTCCAGTGGTCGAAATCACCCCCACCATCCACTTGGTATCCCCTCAAAGGGATACCACTTCATTCCACAAGGATTTTGCTCAAACGCCATCGCCCTCTCATTCGGAGGGTGGCGGTGTTGAACGAGGTCACACTCCGCCCCACGTGACCGAACCTCTTTCATTCACCATTCCATCCCCACAAACACACACCATGCACGATGCCTCTGTGGCATCTCAAAGAGCTGCCTCCGTGGAAGCTCAACAAACTTCTGGATCTGCGCCTCCCTTAGTGGGGCCAGAAATGACGGAAGGAAGACCTGAAGAGGCTCCATCGACGCCATCCACTTCAGGCCATCTCCCCATTAACTTGGATATGCTAACGGCAGCTCTTCGTGCTGCCGGTGTTATTACCCGGGCTGACCTGGACGCCCAAAAGGAAGCTGCTGAGGAACGTCACACCACCCTTCTCTCACTTATCAAGGGTAAGGGTGTCGACTCTGAAGCTGTGCCTCCACCAGGATCCCATTCAGTCCAGGCACAAATTACAGAGCTCTCGGACAAAATCAATGCGCTAACCCATCTTATCCTTCAAGTCCAGGAGCAACTGAACTCCAGAATGGACCGCCTGGAATCGGCCGTTATTGAGCTTCAGTGACGTCCTCAAGCTGAGTCTCAGAATAGAAAACATGACGATCAGGACGACCCTGATCGCCATGAGGGGGAGAAACGCCAGAAAACTCAGTCTGAGGACCTCATGATGATTGTAGGGGGAGCAGAGACAAAATATACAGAGGTTCAGGGGTCAGGGGAAAAGATGCAAGAGGCTCAGGAATACCTGATGTTAGAAGACGAGCCCATGTTCGAGGCTCCAGCTCCACTGGATCCAATGACAGCTATTGTAGAGTTCAAGCCCGTTCATGAAAAAGTTGAACTCATATTGGTGTCTGACTCAGACTCCGATACTGAGGACAACGAACCTTTAATCATTCCTAAGCCTGAGCCCGAATCACCGAAAAAATCATCATCTTCCTCCTTTGATTTCCTAAACTCATCACCACCAGCCCCACAACAAGAAATTCTTTCATCCATCCAAGCTCCCCCATTACTCAAAGTATCCCATCTAGTCCAAAGCCCTCCAAGATCTCCAAGTCCTCCCCCAGTCCAACAAACTGAACAACCAGGTCCTTCAGAAACCAAGAGGGTTGATTGCTTTGATGAAACTCCCAAAGGACCCGGTGAATATAGGAGAGATGATATGTATTGGGTAGGCCAATTTTCAAAAGGTGAGGTACAAGCTCTACCACCTGAAAAGAAAGAGGAGCTTAGACATGAACGACGGGGGACAATCATCAAATTGCTAGAAGCTAAAAAATCTGAAATAGAAGAACCCCCCATCCAGGGCCTCAAAGAATTCCTTCAGAAGTTTCCTCCTGAACAGTTTTAGAACCCGTTCTTAGAAGAAAGAACTAAGATGGTATTCAGAAAGAAGCCTGGATCATTCTGCAGACGCCTTCTAATGGAACTAACCAGCGTAACCAAAGCTGAACAGGCTGAATACTAGCAATTAATATTGAGGGAGAGGAGGTCAAAAGTCTCAAAATCAAAGATAAAGAAACTCCTGACCATGACCATGTGCAAAAGAGCCAAAGTTTACTATCCTGCCTTTCAGGTAGAAAGAGAAGATGGCACGGTTGAAGAGTTCTACGAGAATGATCTGGACTTCATAAGTGTGGACGACGTTGAGTTCTTACACAACTGCTTAAAAATCATATTAAACAACGTCTGTCCTACATGACTGCCGTAGGTGCCGTTGTTCGAAGTATGAACTGCCGCTCGATCATTATGTGCCTCAGAGACTTCCAAATGGCGATAGAGAGCGCGATGGTTAAAGTGGGCCTACGAGCTCCTGATCAAGATAGCTTCCTTCTAGCCGACCATCCGACCTACAGAGTTATATTCACAGGAGACCCGAGTGTCATTTTTGTAAATTAGAAGGGCTACAAAAGGTTCATGCGCTTTGAGGATCTTCCCTGTTACTCCGATGGTACTCTCAGATTGGTTCGAGCCGCGCTTACTCAGAAAGTTCAAAATTTTGATGCTCAACCAGATGCAGAACAAAGATGCTCACCGAAGGAGATTCAGGACACCCTCAGCAGCATTGACCTCCTGAACGAAAGGCTTCATATGAGACAAGTGGTTAGACGCTTTGACGTCATCCTTGGACTCCGAGAATCGACCGATCATGCCAAAGTTCCAGGTCCTCCACGTTGATCGAAAAGGGGGAGATTGTTAGACTTTAAATTTCGATCATGTGGAGTTATTTTGTAATACTTATTTACTTAGTATTTAGTCTTGTATTTATTTCCTTGTAATTTATTTCCATGTAAAAGTCTAGGGGCCATTTATGTCAATGCTTCAAAGTTAATTAAATGAGGCTATAATAGCTCCTAGGGTTTGTAAACAAAAGACACGGTTGAAAAACATTCAATATACAGCAGTCGCCATTTTGTTTTATTCTCCCAATATTCTTATTGTGTTCTTCATCATTTCTCAATTATTGAGCTTGATTCTTCTTGGGTTTTGATAAAGAAACATAAAGGTGCTGAAATATAAAGGGAATACATATTAACACATATTAGTTACACAATTTATGAATGCTAATATAAAATTTTAAATCATATTTTAACCGATAAATGTAAACACTCAAATTTTCATAGAAAAAACTTTATTTACCATACTAAAAGAAAAATACTATAATTTAGAGTTAAAAAAATGATCCTTAGTGTAGCCAATTAAATTAGTTATTTTAATGCAAAATTTATTATTAGTATGATCATATATAAACTAACTCAATCTACATAAATATCTATTTATTTCATGGAGTCAACTATTATACATTAATTTTAACTTGTATTTCAATATAATCATTTAAATCGTATTTAGAAAATAAATTTAATCACCAAATCAATTAAAAAAAAGATTCAAATTGATTAGTTGGTTAAATAATGTAAGAGTTTATTTTAACTATTATGTTTATGGAATAGTTAAAACATCATTTTTTTTTATATTCATTTATTACTAATGAATGATTACTATCATCTTTTAGTTTAGAAAAATTAAAATTGAATCACATACTTAATACCCTTATTTATTTCATGGGACTCAACTTTTATATATATATATATATATATATATATATATATATATATATATATATATATATATATATATATATATATATAGAATCAGGTTCATCAATGTACCTATGAGATTCCAGCGTACCCTAATGTGAATGATCATTCACATATTTTTTTTGAATAGACATGTGTAAGTCAACATTATAAGACTTTTTTTCAAAAGGAGCAACATCATAAATCTTGTGAATGGAAAAAAAAGATCATGTGAATGGTCATTCACACCATTCACATGGTGTGAAATGACCATTCACATGGATGACCATTCACATAAATATGCATTGAGCATTCACAAAATTTTTAAAGACACCAAAAATGTGAATGTATGTGAAATTCATATATCATGTGCATAACATTAATTTAAACATGGTTATGAGAAAAAAAATTAAAAAAAAGTTTTTTAAGGTTGGTACCTTCGGGTGCACTTGATTTCGAGAGATACCTTTTTGAACCTGAATATATATATATATATATATATATATATATATATATATATATATATATATATATATATATATATATATATATATATATATGTGTGTGTGTGTGTGTGTATATATAGAGTCAGGTTGAAATAAGTAACTCTCGAAATCAAGTGCACCCGAAGAGACCAACCTTAAAAAAAAATTAAATTTTTTTTTTTCACATAACCATGTTTAATTTAATGTTATACGCATGCTATATGAATTTCACATAGATTCACATTTTCTGTGTCCTTAAAAATTATGTGAATGCTCAATGCATATTTATGTGAATGGTTACATGATGTGAAATGACCATTCACATGATTTTTTTTTACCATTCACAAAATTTATGATGTTGCTCCTTTTGAAAATTTTTTTACAATGTTTTCTTATACATCTCTATTCAAAAAAAGTATATGTGAATGATCATTCACAATAGGGTACGCTGGAATCTCATAGGTACGCTGATGAACCTGATTCGATACACACACACACACACACACACACACACACACACACACATATATATATATATATATATATATTATTACACGAAATTTGTCATCAAATTTATTACATGAAGGAATCAAGTTTGATACACACATATATATATATAGATTATTACATGAAATTGTAAGGTCTTGACTCTACGGATCTATCTCGACGCGACACCGTCCAACGAGTGCGGAATCCTCGTTAGCGGCTTGACGGTAAGATCACACACACAGGAACACGGAGACTACCACGGTGCTAGACGCACGACTACGAAAGCCCCTACACGATGATTCTCGCTGAAACTACTCTCTGTAAACTTGCAAGTTCGAGATCGCCCTTTTGCTTAATCGCTCTGAAATTCTGCAAAAGTCTGATAATTAATCGAATTAACCCTTAATTATACTGACAGATTCGAGTTTGTCTAGGACAAATTCGAATCAGGCCCAAGGCCCATTCGAATTTGTCCTCATTGACAAATTCGAATTTACCTTAATGACAAATTCGAATTTACCTCAAATTCGAATTTCACATATCAAACTTATATTTGAACTTATGCTTTAACTTATGTTTGAATTTTTCTTTGCACTTTTTGTTTGAACTTCTTGTAATACATTACACCAAGTTCAAACATACAAACAATCAATATCAAACATACATAAACACATATATCAAATACTAGTCAATATTCAAAACCAAGTTACTTGACTTACACGAAATGCAATCAAAACTTAGACTGCTATCGTCACACCGAGTGTACTAACAGACTCCCCCTTGACGATAGCTTATAACTATTTACATTTTGACTAAGTACTTGGACCATAGAGACTACTACCTGCATATAGACCTATATCTATACATACTCTTACTATCTTCTGGAACTTCCTGGCTTCAGATCTCCATCCTTCGTTGAAGAAGATAGGCTGATCATGCAGCTTCTTCAGGTCGTCCTTTGATACGTTTATTAAGTGCAGTGGATCATACACTTTCAAAATAACTTTGTCCTGTGCATCTTCCATTATAGCTTCAGCGGTACCATTATCGACATACCACCATTTCATGTTACTTAAAACATTTTGTGGCATCGACTTCATTGTAACTTTCTTCAAGCATCTCACAGGTTTGTATACCATTCTGGCCCATGGCCTACCTGTATGCGGATCAATTCTAGTTTCATCCTCTACCCTCTTTCCGGTCCTTGGCTTTAGTCTCTCAAATTTCCCTGACCGGCCCTCTTTTATGATAATCTTTACAATCACTTCAGTATACGGGTCGTCACCAATATTGATCAACTCCTTCCAAGCTAACTCTTTCACTTCATCCTTGGGCAGTGTGTTGAATACTTTCAGTGTTCGCCTCAAGTATTGAAGTCCATCTCTCCTTTTCAATATAAATAGCTGCAGTTCTCTGTCAAAGAACCATCTGATAATTCCTCCTGAGAGATTTTCTGAGCCCGGAACTCTCATTCTTTTCTTCATATTCGGCTCTGTCTTCTTTTCTTCTTTTCTGAACCACAGTTTCATCAATTCAGCCCTCGATGGCTCTTTCTCAGCTTCTTCAAGTTCAGAATCTTCGACCAAGGCTATCTTGATTTCATCAATATCAATCATATTGTGATTGTCTTGAACATATAACTCCGTGATAGGTTGTGTGTTTACAATCACTTCATTGACGTTGTCGTCTTCATCCTCTATCACTTCGTCATCGGATCTCCAATCAACTATTTCCCCCGGTACGAATTCTCCTTCCTCTAACTCCTCTATCTCATCCTCAAAATCGAACTCCATCACTTCTTCCTCAATATCCCTCAGAGCGTCTATCATCTCGCTCTCAACAGTCTTTGAGGGACCAGCTTCACCTCCTTCTCCTCCTTCAGCTCCAGTCTGACTTGGCTCCCCCTGAAATTCGGCGTGTTGAGCAGCAGAAAAATCTATTGGCTCACTATCTTTTGATGCATTGGGATCATTGCCTGCGTCATCCCTTCTTAACTCGTCAGTATCCCTACAACTAATCTCCCCCTGAGCCTTTAGGTTTTTCATTAATTGCTCAATAAGGGACCTCATAGTGCGGATCTCTGCAGCCTGGTCGGCGACGAATGTCTTCAGCTCAATATTTTCTTTATCGATATTTGCATTATGTGCTTGAAGTTCGCCGACGGCTTTCGTAAGTTGAAATATTTGGACTTGTTGGAAATCAACATTGCTTCTGAGCTCAGAAAACCGTTGATTTTCAGTGAAGGTGGATGAGGTGGATGGAATGGATGTAATAGGTGACGGGATGATTGGTGGTGGAATTGATGTTTGAACGGGTGGTGGTGGAATAGATGGTTGAGCGGATGGTGTTTCAGGTTCAGAGGCAGAGGCAGACGAAGCTCCCTGCATAAATCGATGCCTCTTGGCCCTCTGTCGAGGCACTAAAGGAGCTATATCTTCAACCTCAAAGTCAGAGTCATCGTCATCAGAATTTCTCGGTGCTCTTCTCTTTGCTGCCTCTTCATCAGTTACCACTATCGTGGATCCATATCTGCCTATTCGGACAGCCGAATCTTCTATCTCTTCTGCTATTTCTTCTTCAGCTACTTCTTCTACTTCAATCTCTTCAGCCTCTTCTGACTCAGATTCAGATGAGGTCACAGCTTGACCCTCTACCTCAGGTATATATTCATCTATTTGGCGCAAAATATCTTCTTCAACTGGAGGTTCCAGAATATCTCCAACCAGCTCAGTTGTAATTTCTTCATTTGCATGCGAGCCTTGAGCCCAAATCTCTTCTAAAGTTTCCACCCGTGGATCAATTACGGGGGCTACTACCGAAGGGCCCGCAGCGTCCGTTGAAGGACCTGTTTCTTTTGACTCCTGTACTCTTCTCGATGAAGGCCTTGTAGCCTGAGTTTGTCTAATTGGAGCTCTTTTCCTCCTTCTCGGTTGTTGCTGAGGCCTCTGCGGCTGCTGCTGCTGTAGTTGTTGTTGCGACTGCTGCTGTACTTGTACATCTCCAACCCAGTTTGCACCTTCAGGGGCTTGATAATCAGGATTCACCACAGCACCAAAAAGTGGTGCATCTACGGGTCTAACCAATTTCCCCCTGCGGGCATTATGAGCTTGACAATCTGCAAAAATCCTCTTGTCGATCACTGCAACACTTTGAATCTCTGGCAATTGCGGCAGATTTGGCAAAAAATGTCTGATTAGCATAATCACGAACCTGGGATACATCAAAAACCTTTCTCTTGCTGGAGTTGTTATTTGGTGAACAATCTCCGCAAAGAACATTTCTGAGTAGCTAAACCTCTGATTGTAGACCAAAGCTATCATCGCCAATTGCATCTTCGATAGGGGTGTTATTCGGGCGGTTTAAACGGGTTTCGGGTTATTCGGGTATGAGGGTATATGTTAACTACCCGAACCCGATCCAAATAAGAGAACGGGTTAATCGGTTTTGGGATAAATGGGTATCGGGTTATTCGGTTTGGGTTAAATGGGTTAATCGGTTTTAGTATAAAAATAGAATCCTCTATAAAATGGTTTAAATGAGTTAAATGGGTTGGGTAAAATGGGTAAAACGGGTTAAGCGGGTTAAAAAGTTTAAAATTAAGTATTTAAATATTTATATTCTATATATGGGGAACCGTGGAAGAGTCGAAAAGAGACGTGTTTTTGGTTTGTTAAAAATAAAAACATAAATCTTTACTAAAGTAGACGCAAGATGCCAAGATGAGATGATATATTATTATTATTAATTTTTGAATTATTGATATATGGGTTATTCGGGTTATTTGGGTAACCCGAATTTTTTACTTCCCACCCGATACCCGAACCGAAAACCTTATTCGGTTACCATTTAACCCGATTAACAAACCCGAAACCGAATAACCCGACCCATTTAACCCGAATAAGGTTCGGTTCGGGTGGGTTATTCGGGTTCGGTTATTTTGCACACCCCTAATCTTCGACACGATGTAGTCAAAACCGGCTTTCTTTGGAGCGAAGCACACCATGAAGACATGTGCCAGATACCTCCATTGCCCAATTAAACCGCTCTTTATATACGATGCCTTTGCCACATCAAGGCCATACCCCATTCTTAAGAACGCTGCTTGCCTAATTTCCAACAGAAAGTCTAGTGGCCCAGCTTCCTGCTCGGCAGTTCCCAACTGCAAAACTCTGCGCAACACATCTGCTGAGAACACGAGGGGTTGCCCGCCTATTCTGGTCCTTAACACTGTCGGAGTAACTATGCAGTCGACCTGCAGATGATCCCAAAATTGCCTAACATAAGGCAGCACTATCTGGACATTGTGCGAAAGGGCATAAGAAACCCTTGAAGCAGCCTAAAAATCCACCATCTGGCGGAATGCCTGAGCTTCAGGCAGTTCACGGTCTGGTGACTCGACCATATTATGCTTTTGGATAAACGCTCTATCCGCCATATCTGCACAATAAAGTATACAATTTATTAGAATGGACAAACTATAAAATTAAACTTGTTTAAATTTAAATTTGTTTTATTTTGAACTTATGTAAGTTCAAAATCCAACACATATGAATTTCTACAAGTTTGATTTAAAAATTATCCAAACATTTTGATTTTAACAGCAAATTCGAATAACATGTTCGAAACAAACCCTCATTCGAGTTTATTGGTATGTTCGAATTTAGTGACAAATTCGAAACCAAGAACAAACTCGAATGTCGGCACTTTAACATCAACACTCCAAGATTTAAACCAATTTAGGCTTAGAAAATCATATTCATTAGTCCTAATATGTTCTAATTGAAGATATTTGCCACTTATTTGAAGTTTCACCGGTTCAAACTTTGTGATTTTGAATTACAAAGTTCAAACCCTTAAAACCTCAAAATCGGTCGATTTTGGCTCAAACTGAGTCTAAAACATCCTAAATCTTGTATAATAATGTTGATTATACCTAGATGTGGTACTATGCTCGAACACAAATGGACAAAATCTCGACATATAGTAGAAAACTCGAAGACGACAAACTCGAATGCTTAAACTCGAAATCGCTGTGTATAAACTCGAAACACAAAATTCAAATGTAGGTGAATAATGAATGTTCACTGTTGACCTATTTATACTAACCACCTTCGAATTTGTCTCGAAATTCGAACTTACTGCCAAATTCGAATGTAATGTTCGACTTTGGCTTAAATTCGAATTTAATCTGAAAATTATGAAAACTTTGAAAATCTTTGAATTAAATTAAACTTTTTCAACTTTTCCAACTTTTTTCGTGTAACGGAACAACTATGCAAAATTTATTTACACTAAGCACAAGATTTTGACGCAATTTTTATTTATTCAACTAAAATGCATCCTCAGTAACTTTGTCATTTTTCCTAAATAAAATAAAATAAAATAGAATAAAGTAAATTAAAATTTTTGAACAAACTTTAAACTTAAACTAATCTACACTATTTTTAAAGTTACATCCTAAACATAATACTAACAGAATATTTTTGGCGAGTATAGTCAAAGAAAGGTTCAATCAGATAGCGATGTCAAATACGCACTTTTAGTATCTTACTTTCACACTTAGGAATTTTTTATTCCTTTTATTGTTTGTCGTGACACACATTTCTAGATGATTGTTGGTATTATTTTCCCTTTAAACATGTTACATTTTGGAATATCCCTTGGCCTTTTTATTTATCAAGAAATTACCCTACGTGACTCATACATAGACATACTTTTATAATCAAGGCATACACACAATGATTATAACTTTTCGGTATTGCAAACTTTCTTTAAAAGGCAAACGTCAGACACAGGTCTGTATTTACATACAACAGAGTGTCTTAGTTTGTCTTAAAGTTTATTTTTAAAGCTAGCAAGACAGCGGTGACAGGTCTGTACCGACGTACAACAAAGCGACTTATCTTGCTAACTCGAGTCAAACCAGAGGCAACAGGTCTGTACTTACGCACAACAGAGTTACTTGTTTTGACTCTCAACTCAGTATCATGATTTTTATATTCTTTCCATTTCTTTAAGATGTATCTGATGTTGTTATACATCCCCAGAAAGTTTGCATACCTCATTTAGAATCAATGTCTGTATGTCTCTAACATAAAAATTAAGACCATTTGGTCATACATCTATGTTAGTGACACGTCTGACTTTTTCTTGAATATTTTATTAGCCTTGAGACTCCCTATATGTATTATGCCTACCAACATATCAAACTAGATAATGTATAGCACTTAGAATTTTAGGTGCATTATATGTGAAACCTTAACACTTAGAGATTGTAAAGACTGTGCTAATTTTCGTCACTTTGAACCTATGTATCTAAGACTTCACTCATTTTCTAATATTCGCTTTTTTTGAATTTTTTATGGTTTTCTCTCTTTTTTCTTTTGTTTTTCATAAATAAGAGTAAGAAAAATATAATAACCTTCTAACTTACTATAAAAAGAAATTTTCCTAAACGACTAAACTTACTATAAAAAGAAAGAAACACTACAGCTAAAAAAGGAAATAAACTCTACTAACGTCAATTTACTCTGGATTACGCATTCCGTTTAGTTGAACTAAATACTCAAAACGTGACTTATCAAAAGCTTTGGTAAATAAATCCGCATTATTATCATCCGTTGCAACTTTTACCTAATAGGAGTATGAGTATAAGTCAAACCGTAATCCCGCAATTGTTGTTGTATCCACAGAACCTGTGAACAGTAACTACCCGCAGCAACATATTCGGCCTCGCATGTTGACACGGCTACCGAAGTCTGTTTCTTGCATTGCCAGGAAACGAGCCTCCCTCCTAGGAACTGACAACCTCCAGTTGTTGACTTGCGAGTCAAGCTGCATCCTTCGTAGTCTAAAGCCGTGAATGCCTCCAATTCCAGATCGCCCTCCGCGTGATACCAAAGTCCCAGCTTCGGTTTCGACTTAAGGTATCTCAGAATCCGCTTCACAACTTTCATGTGCATCTCCTTTGGATTAGCTTGAAACCTAGCATAAATACACACAGCAAACATAATATCAGGTCTAGAAGCAGTTAAATACATGAGTGACCCAATCATGGCCCGATATAACGTCGGATCCACATCGGTATCACTTTCTGTACCCGGTCCGAGATTGTGATTCACTTGAATCGACGTGCTGAAGTGAGCTGTCAGCTTGGTTCCTTCCATCCCGGAGCGCTCTAATATGTCGTAGACATACTTCGTCTGATGAATAAATATGCCCTCCTTCCTCTGTTCGACTTGCAAACCCATAAAGAAGTTTAACTCACCCATCGCACTCATCTCAAACTTTGACTTCATCACCTTTTCAAAATTGGTGCACATCTGCTCGTCTGATGACCCGAAAATAATATTATCGACGTACACTTGTACCAAGATGAAATGTTCACCTTTTCGCTTCACAAACAGCGTACTATCTATTCTCCCTCTTTCAAACCCGTTGTCTAAAAGATGGTTGGATAGAGTCTCGTACCACGCCCTCGGTGCTTGATATAATCCATACAAAGCCTTATCTAACCGATATACTCTGTCTGGATATTTTGGATCTGTAAACCCAGGCGGCTGTTCCACATAAACCAGTTCCTTCACTTTCCCATAAAGGAAAGCACTCTTAATATCTAGTTGATAAACTTTAAAACCTTTGAAGGAAGCAAAAGCTAGAAACAGTCGGATTGCTTCAAGCCTTGCTACTGGCGCAAACACTTCATTGTAATCGATTCCTTCCTCTTGGTTGAAACCCTTTACCACAAGCCTTGCTTTGTAGCGAGTAACTATACCCCGATCATCTCTCTTGCACTTAAAGACCCATTTAGTTCCTATTGCAACTTCTTCTCGAGGTAATGGAACTAACTCTGACACTTCTAGTTTCCTAACTTGTGATAGTTCTTCCTGCATCGCTTCAACCCAAGAGTTGTCTTTTAGTGCCATCTGCACCTTTTTCGGCTCTACTTGCGAGATGAAACATGAGTAGAGGCAAGTATGAAAGGCCTCGGAGTCATTGATCATCGACAACAACACTGTGTTGTTATTCAAACTACTCCTAGTCCTCACACCAGCATTAGGATTTCATATGCTACTCTCAATAGGATGATTCTTATTAATCCTAGATGTTTCTATCTCATCAACTCTCAGATTATCTCCCAAATTTGATCATATCTCTCATAACGGGGGAACGACTTCAGACTCCACATTTTCTTCCTCATGGACACTGCTTCTGAGTTAGAATGTGTTATGTGATTTTCGTCTGTAGGCACTTCAGAATCATTTTCTTCTGGAGATCTATCTTCAGTTGATATAGGCTCGGATGTTGATGGAAAAGTGGTCCTCGGAAAACTTTGACCCTCGTCATTCAAGTTTAATGACGACAAGTCCTGTTCGATTGTACCTGCATTTCCATCCAAAGGAATGTTAAATGATTCAAACAATTTGTCATAATCAAATATCCATTCCGGACCTGTTTGGGATTCATGTGTATAACTTGTAACATCAATGTTATACACAATCTCTACTGTACCATTTGATTTGTTAAAAACCCGTTTGTTTGGTGAGTTCGGCACATAACCTAGGAAGTATCCTTCGTCAGCCTTTTCACCAAACTTAGGTTGATGTTTTGTTTTCATTAAAGTACATGGTACCCCAAAAGGTTCGAAGCCAGTTAAATTTGGTTGCCGTTTATTCAAAACTTCATAACAGGTTTTGTTCAATGATTTGACAGTAAGGACCCGATTTAAAACATCGCATGCGGTATGCACTGCCTCCCCACAAAACATGGTAGGAAGCTTTGAATCTGAAAGCATGGTCCTTGCTGCCTCAATCAAAGCCCTGTTTTTCCGTTCGGCCACCCATTTTGTTGTGGCTCGTATGGTGCACTAAATTGATGCACTATGCCCTTTGATAGGCAATATACACCAATAACCGTGTTTTTAAATTCTGTTCCGTTATCACTTCTGATACGCTTAACCCTCGTTCCATAGGAATTTTCTACTTGGTCTAAGAACCCGAGGAGCTTTGTAGTCGTCTCGTCCTTTGTACCTAAAAAGAAAACCCAAGAAAAACGTGAGTAATCGTCAATAATAACTAAACAGTACCAACTACCACCTATACTCCTTTTGTTGATTGGTCCGAAGAGGTCCATATGCAACAAATCGAATGTGGTAGTGATTGAGTTCTGAGTCTTGGACTTGTGTGCCTTCTTGTGTTGGTTCCCTTTCTTACATGGGAGACACTTATCCTCGAACTGAAAACTCTTCATGGGAACACCTTGCATCAATCCAGTCATAAGTTCCATCTAGCTGTCTGTCTGATGTGATGTTGGATAACAGACCAGCTATATTCGCCTGACTGGTTGAACTATCTGGCAGATATCGCCCATGCGATTGATTCTGATACTGGTTCTGGTAGTTTTCTACTTTCGGTCGCTGACACTCTCTAGCGAAGTGTCCTAACCCCTGATAGTTGTAACACTTAACCTTCGATTTATCAAACCCAATCTTATTGTTACTAACATTGAGGTTTCTTCCCGTCCTTTTGATGAACCATTTAACTCTTTGAGTTACCATGGCCAGTTGTCATTGCAGATCCATCTCTTCTAGATCATCAGGATCTACCTGATCGTAATCCTCATCCCAAAGCGCAGGATCGTTTATTTTGCCCTGAACGCAATTTCCGTAAGCGGCCACAAATGAAGCCAACAAATTCAGATGGTCTTCAGCAGATTTTGCGCTCATAGGCATTTTTGAATACCCTTGAGATGTAGACGCAGGTGTAGCCTGATTCTGCTTTTCTTCTGGTCTAGCAAACCCTAAGAAAGCCCTACTTACTGATTCAACCGTTGTCGATGTCTCTCCCGAGAAGAATGCTGTAGCCGTCATCACATCAGTTGCCCCTGAAAATTTTGATTTCCCAAAGTACTTGTCTGGATCCTATACTTGGTCGTAATCCCTTTCCTTCTTCAGCAACTCAAAGTGATATGCCCTCAGCGTTCCTATAACACTGTCTAGAGTAAGAGTATAGAATTTGTCTTCATCATGCTTTATCAGTTCCACATACATTTCCCATTTGGCAGACAAAGCATCTAGAATCTTGTTAATTTTTTCTGCTTCGCTATACTCCACATCGTGGCTGTCTAACTCAGTCAATAAGTGATAGAATCTTGTTATTGTCTCATCCAGCTTTTCGTTCTTCAAAGCTTTGAAGATGGCGAACTGCTGCTTGAGCATTTCCATTCTATTCTTTCTGACCCTCGGGTTACCTTCACACCGATTCTCTAAAGCATCCCACAGCTCTTTTGCTGTCTTCTGATTGCGGAAAGTGTGTAAGATCTCCTGAGGTAACGCCATTCTAATGATAGCGAATGCACGGTTCTCGGCTTCATACAACTTTTTATCGTCGTCCTTCATCTTTGAATATGGCACAACCTTTTGTCGTCCTTCAATTTCAGCCATATGTGGAATGTATTCTTCGTCTATACAAATCCACATCCGCATATCATTAAACCTCGCGAAGTCGGCGAACCTATCCTTCCACCAGTAATAATCCTCTATTTTCATCAGCTTAGGTGGTGAATTCGCTTTGCCGACCTCGTGATCCATCTCAATGAACCTCTGTAGACTTGTCATTGTTTCAAATATTTTTGAATTTAAACTTATATAATTTAATTCGATAATTTAAGATAATTCTTTCGAATTTGGGGAAATTCGAATGTAATTAAAATTTTAAATCTGTTTGGAATCAAATTCGAATTTAAGTTTGAAATTCAACTATGTTCGAAATTAGTGACAAACTCGAATGGTTCAAGTAAATTCGAAATCCCAATTCGATTTTAGTGTAAAATCGAAAATCCAAGCAAATTCGAATAGGCCAACTTCGAATCAAACCCTAAGGAACCTCGAAAGGAGCGTATTTTCAGTCAAACTCGAAAATGAGCAAACCCTAATACCCTCTTAATAAACTCGAGCGCCGCAAGTTCGAAAAACGGCTAATACTTCGAGTTTTTCAAGTTTTGCAGATTAAACCAATATTTTTACGAGTAAAAATACTGATTTCGATCAAAAACTTGAACTACAACAAAGTATTTTCCGAGATCTGACTTGATAAGCTCGAAAACCTCCAAAAACGTGATATTATCCGTCCAAAACGTCAAGAAACCTAGGATGTTGCTTATGAACATGAAGAACACCAAGAACACCCCAAAGGCTCAGATACTATTTGTAAGGTCTTGACTCTACGGATCTATCTCGGCGCGACACCGTCCAACGAGTGCGGAATCCTCGTTAGCAGCTTGACGGTAAGATCACACACAGGGGAACACGGAGACTACCACGGTGCTAGACGCACGACTACGAACGCCCCTGCACGATGATTCTCTCCGAAACTACTCTCTGTAAACTTGCAAGTTCGAGATCGCCCTTTTGCTTAATCGCTCTGAAATTCTGCAAAAGTCAGATAATTAATCAAATTAACCCTTAACTATACCGACAGATTCGAATTTGTCTAGGACAAATTCGAATCAGGCCCAAGGTCCATTCGAATTTGTCCTCTTTGACAAATTTGAATTTACCTTAATGACAAATTCGAATTTACCTCAAATTCGAATTTCACATATCAAACTTATATTTGAACTTATGCTTTTACTTTTGTTTGTATCTTTGAACTTTATGTTTGAACTTCTTGTAACACATTACACCAAGTTCAAACATACAAACAACCAGTATCAAACATACATAAACACATATATCAAATACTAGTCAATAATCAAAACCAAGTTACTTGACTTACACAAAATGCAATCAAAACTTAGACTGCTATCGTCACACCGAGTTTACTAACAGAAATTTGTCATCACAATATGTTTTTATGACTTGTACATCAAACTTTGTTACTAAAACTTTTTTAAATTCAAAAATATTGCGTTAATGTGTTTGTATCCCATGTTTTATAAGTTGTAATTATATAACTAAAAATTTAATTAAATTAATCCATTAACTTTCTTATTTATTACATGAAATTTGTCATCACATCTATTACATTGAGAACTCAAGTTTTATATATATATATATATATATATATATATATATATATATATATATATATAGGGGTGGGTTCAATAGAAAACCAGTATGCACCTGAAAACTATGGAAACCTACGCATACCGTCCGATTTGGTGCATTTCATGAAAAACGCGGTGGCATGATTTTAATAAGGTGATGCATCACGCGAGATTTTGATGCATCACGCGGGAAATTTGATGCAACCCGCGGAGATTATGATGCATTTGTGGTGGTGCAGTGCGTTTTCAAAAGACAAAAATGTTATAAATAAATTTTAATATAATACAGTTGAAGGGACATGTAAACTTATTGATTGATCGTATTAAATTAACCTATATAACGATGATGATGATAAGTTCATTTTAACATTTATTCTATCATAATAATAAAATATATATAGTTGGCAATAGTAATAATAATACTATTAAATTCATTAACATTTTTAATATATATAAATATTATATTTACAAAACCAAAATGAGTAAATTATTAATAAAATGATTAATGATATTAAAATAAAAAGGTTAACGAAAAAATTGTTATGATAATTAATTATTTATGTGTCCTGATGACTTGTAAATTGAGTTCTATTAGTTGGACAATTTTAAATTTAAAACATTGTATTAGTGTGTTATAAATTGAAATTTATATACATGTCTTGTAATATAATATAGATATGATGATTTGTTGTAAACATTTAATTAAAATTAGATAAATTAGAAATTACATAGTCAGTGGGGTAATTAAAATACAATGACTTAAAACTACAAAATTTTATAATGCTATATTTTTAGAAGAAACCTAAGTGAATTTTAAATACTTTTTTTTTAATATATCTTTTTTATTATGTATTATTTTTACTTAATTTGATTTTTTAGTGATTGTAATTATAATTTAGTAACTCTTTATTTTATTAAAAGCTTTAGTAATTATCATGAGAGAGAACAAAAAGATGAAGATTATTTATACCTTGTTGTTGTAGGCTATGTTCGGTTAGAATTAGACCACAATAACTCTGCACTTTTCCATCTAATCTCGTACAATGTAGCCGAATGAATGTTTATTGAAGTTTGAAACATGTCGGAGACGGCTGGAATTTGGCTGGCAAGTAAATCTGCAATATAAACTGATCGATTATATATGATAGGTGCATGTGCAGGTAGACTTAGCATTCCTTTATCGAAATTCATTGCATACCTTGGTTCATCTTTAGTGAGGATACATAAGGAAATATCCAATTGAGATGGAGAATTGGATGACTAGTGTGTAGAGAAAGAATTTAAAAGGAAAAGTTGGCTGTTGGGATTACCCAGTAAGTTAAAAGGTCATTATGATTAAGAGATGTTATTTATATAATTAAAAAGGATAAATACATGATGTCTATTAACTCTAATCAGTAATAATATATAATATAAACTCTGAAAAAGCAGGAAATTATAAGGCTAATGTGGTTGTTTGAATTACCTCTAAGTTGCAACTTTATTATGAATTATTGTCTCATTTATTAAGTAAATTTCATCCCTCATTTATTTAACATGACTAATTATTACTAAATTAAAAATTAAACCGAATTAAGATCACTAAAGATGATGGAAATAATGTTTTGTTCACTTATAAATAATATAACTTTGTGATTAAATGATTTATTTTTATATTACTTAAATCACTTCATAAATAGTAATCATAATAATAATATCATTATTATCATCAAATATAAACATTTACATTTATTAATTAGTTAATTAGTTATTTTGAGCACTTGAATAATATTTAAAATTTTAATTTAAGATTAACATTTATCATATTAATTTGGTAACTAATAGATAATTAATTCAATTTATAAAATGATAAGTAACGGTCATTTGCAATTTAAGAGTAGTACTGTACGAGTTATAAATATTTAATTCCATTTAGCAAAGTTAAATGCAAAGTAAATGTTGTGTTTTCTTTAAATAAAATTATTCACTCATCTAAGTGTTTGTATTTATTATGTACCATGTGACTGTTTGAATTACCTCGTAAGTTGCAACTTGATTATGAATTATTGATCTCATTTATGAAGTAAAATGTAACATGATTTAGAATGTGGATTTGAATCTCGATCCAGATTTTGTATGATATACGAATGTATTTTCTCTATGGTGTTGCAATTTAAAGGAATCACTTTTTTCTTCATTTTTTGCTTTGTTTTTTATTATTGATTTAGCTCTATAAACTCTATTTTCATGAAAGTCAACCCCAACTCAACCTAGGCGGGACCGTAGCATTTTGGCAAAAATACCTCCTAGAAGACATTAAGTTATTAATTCAATAAACATAGAAACTCAAAAATAAAATATATATATTCTTACTTAATGTTATCCGAGTAAGCGAAGTTAGTTTTATGTTATATCATCTGATTTGGCATAAATGTTTTTGAACTTAAGATGCAGACATGTAACTTATCTAAGTTACTTGCGTGTTGATGAATGTGCTTTGTTATTGATTATTAAAATAAAGTACCTTAACTTGTTATTTTTGTTTTGTCTAAGAGTTTGTTGGATTCACCTTGTTGTTCACTATTTATGTATGGATTTTATTTGGTTGGCGGGTAACATACAAAAGCATTAAGGTGTATTGGGAAAAAAATAAGTTAGCCATCAAGTGCAATTTATCATTTACTAAATTATATGGACATCTATGTGATGCCATTACTTACAAAGAAAACATAGAAATTCTACTAAAATTAAAACACGACGAATCTTTCTCTAAGTGGTTATCAGTGAAGCATTTCCTGAATCATGTGCTTTATCATCTCTTCCTTTTACTCCTTTGTTGACAACCTATGGTACTTCATCTCCAACTTCTGATTGCAAATCTTCATCAATGTAGCTAAAAGGATTGACATAATTAAACATTCTAGTATTTATTAGGTATATGATTTTAGATGTAAACTTATATCATTTTCTCACACTTTTCGTTTCTTTCCTTCGGGTTTTTTTGAAGTAGAAAGTCCAGGCTCTTTTTCTAGTCCTGTTAACGGTGACTTCTGAACTTCGGTCTTGCCACACCGAGAGTCTTCGGTAAAATTTTCTTCCTGCTCATTCTCTGACAGTGTGGGGCTTTGTTTGGTGGGGGTTTCCGTTAGGGAAATCTTACTATAGGTGAAACTCTCAAAAGATCCATGTTCATAATATGTACTGGATTTCATTTCCATAAGGTGAGTAGTGTTAACCAAATTTGCTAATGCATGAGGGAGTATCAAATCTTCATCTGTAGCCTATATAGAAGGGGAAGATCAAAAGTTTGGAATAGATGATTATATTAAACTTATAAAACAACTGTAACCTTCTTTTGGTCTTCCAAAAGCGCCTTTGCTGTTATATTGATCAACTTTTTAGCCATGTCATCGAACATTGACACAACAACAGTAGCAGATTCATCCTTTACATCCAGTTGAAGTTTGAATCTATGGGAAAATTCATGACCAGTTGGGAAAATTATGTTTTATTAGGCATACTCATTCATACTTGCATACCTCTCATTAGCATTATAATTATAGCAACCAAACTATCTGTCATGAGTAGTTGATTGTGTATGGATTTAATTTAAATAAGAAAACTCTATGAACTTGTATAAGAAATAATACAAAGTTGTGTAAAAAACAAAGTAAAACATATAATGTTGGAATATTTTTCCAGACCATAACGATTATGCGGAAACGTTAGGATCAATTATAAAGTGCCACGCATAATATATATTGTGTAACCTTGGTTTTGGAAAGCTAACATCCTTTTCACATGAGTCGCACTAGAATTTCCCGCTTTGTCGTGAAACACCTTTTTTGCATTTGCCGCTACTACATGAAAAGTAGTACCAACCTTTTCTTGTTCGGATGTTTGTTATTTCTACTTCACTAGTAAACGTTGCAACCTAAAAGGAAGAGAATGCAAGAATCAAAAGTGAGTAAACGTTTTTTACTAAATTTCATCTACGTTTAAAACATCATATACCACATTTTTCTTGTCTCGTGCCCACTTTAGAAGTTCTTTAATTGTTCCAAGCTTGGGCTCATTTTCGACAATGGGAAAACTCTCTAAAGTGTCTTCTGTCACATTCACACTACTACATTGAATAGTTATGGTTAATGTTTCAAAGATATCATGGTATGAAATTTGATTATAAAACAATTATATTTTCTTACTTGATTTTAGATTTGAGTTCTTTCAATGCAGGGATTTCATTATCATTAACAATAAGCGTTGACGAAGAACTTGAGAGGCAAAGCCTATCTGTAAGGTAAGCAAGAACGGAAGTTAAGGTAAGTAGGAACTAAACTTTCATGTTATAAACATCATAGGGAACTATAGAATTTTAATTTTGTGCTTACTATTGTAATATTTGGCACTCATTGAAGTTAAGAGGATAGAATAAACACCATATTCATGTGACTTCTGCTTGACCAATGTCTCTCCTAATTTACCCCACAATGTTACTTTCATTTTATCTCCGCTGTTTAAAGGAAATATACACATTGAATAATTTTCAGTTCGATTAGTAAAAATATATATGTAAACTAAGTTGCATGATACATATAACATTTGAAGACAATAGACCTGTGGTTGTTAAGAATAAACTCAAGCGTTGTTGAGCCGGTTCTTTGTTCAATGGGTTTGCCGACACATATAACATAACCGATAACATCTAATGACATGCAAAGAAACATTGTTTCTTAATATATGAAGGCTGTGCAAATATTTTATAGAAGGGATGGAATGATATTTTACCAATTAAATATCTTTTGTCTGTAGGTTGGATGTTCTCAAAAGTAGTAAACTGAAAAGGGTATCAGATGAAAGAATCTGCGTTACCAGAAGTTCTCTTGACATGCGTGGATCCGTGAAGCTCGATTATGTAAGCACTATCTTTCATGATTCGATATTCCTCTTTATTTGGTAATAGCACAAAATCTCTAATGAATAAATAAAACATTCAATCAACTTATCCACGAAACAATGTGCAATATTCTGTTTTGCCGTGCAATGCATTACATTTCCCTGGGAAACAACATGTTAATATCTCATTGAAATTAGAGATGTATTGTTGCGATCAAATATTTATAACATTAATATACTATGAATTTTACCTTGTCATCAGAGACAATAAAATCAGTGGTCATATATCTACCATAGATATTGTTTACGTCCCATTTACGACAAATCATCACCGTAATGGAGCCTTCAACACCCTTGTCTACTTCATAAAGAGAGATGATAACCGTTTCCTTACCCTTGCTAGAGGTAACATTTTTTTGATGGTTCATTTTAGGGTAAAGTTAGGTATGGTAAAACAAATGTATATGAGATATGCATGCCAAAAGAGTTCATATTTATAGATGGGTGATAATCGGAAGGCTAAAAGCCTTTGAGGTTTGCATTAAAATAAATTAATAAATTGGTGTCAAAATACTTAATAAAAATGATTAATGTTAAAAAAACGAATGATTAATGAAGGTGCATATGATTTGTGAATGCATGCACCGTTACCAATAACGAATAGTCAACACTCAACACACTTACACGGTCGTATATCATTGTTGAATGAATTACATATTATGATTCGTAAAAATATTTATAATAATATTAAATAACAATTTAAGTTGGAATAACAATTGAATGGTATGAGAGTTATGAAATTTGGGTGTGAAGCAATAAATAAGGAACATTGAAGCAAATAATTAAGAGAGCTACAAAACAATAACAAACAATTGTGGATTCGTAAATATATTTATAACAATAATAAATAATAATTTATGGAATACCAATTGAATGGTATGGGAGTTATGAAAATTGGGTGTGGAGCAATGAATCGTTTAACATATAATAATAATATGGAATTTACGGCTATAATTAATCCAAGTAGTTAATACTCCGTTACAAAACACTAAAACCTTTATGACCCTAAATAATAATCATAGTTATCTATTAAAAAATATTAAAGAGAAATTATTACTTAGGACTCAACTTTATCAAATTTATTTATTTGTATTTATATATTTATTAAAAAATTGTAAAGAAAACAAAGTAATTAGTATTCTCATTTATTACCTAGGACTCAACTTTTACATATATATATATATATATATATATATATATATATATATATATAGATGGAGGACTCAAGTTTTATATGGATGTATATAGATTATTACATGAAATTTGTCATCACATTTATTACATAGAGGACTCAAGTTTTATATATATATAGATAGATGTTCAACCCAACTTGATTAGTTAGATTTAGTTAAGCCAAACACCCATTTTTAACATTAAGTCCAATTCAGAATTTAAAATTAAAAATAAAGGTCCAACCCAATCACTTAATTTGGACCAAAAATATGGAGCCCAATTAAAACACTTAACCATAAAATAAATTAAAAAAATGTCCAGCCCAAAATCCCTTAACCTAATAACCGGTTAGCAAGTAGGAAAAGAAGGAAGGAAAAGAAATAAATAAAATAAATTACATGAATTAAAGAAAAAAAGAGTGGACTCGTGCTTCTTCTTTTCTCCTCTTTCTCGACGCAGACAACCAGAAAAGAAAAAGAGATAGGCAGTGCCGGTGGCCACCAAAGAAGGGGTGGCGGGTCGCCGCCTTCCGGCGCCAACCAGGCCACCACCCAACACGCACATACTCTTACTCTCCCTTTCTCTCTCGATGGAACCCGGAAACAGAAAGAAGGCAAGCAGAACAGCCGCCGGTGGCCACCGCCACCGCTGAAACTCGCCGGCGGAACTCCCAAATCCGAAATAGAACCCCAGATGACATTCTTATTCCGATTTCTAATCTCATTTCTAGTGTTTTCATATAAATTTTCGATATTAATCACAAAACCCACTCAATCCTCCATGGTTGATCATTGAAGCTTTTAAATTAAGAATGATGAAGGTGATGATAATAAACATTGTTTGGTAATTCATTTTCAGATCAATAAACAATATTTATACTCATTTTTATGAGTTCCAACATCAATCAAAAACTACATACGAGAATTTAAATTTAGGTTGACTTTATTGTTTACCTCAAGTTTAACAATGGGAGTTGATTTGGTGGTGATGCTAATGATGAAACTTGTTGATCAACTTCTTAAAATCCAGCCCCGAAAAAATAAAGAAATTTCCAGATTTATGAGAATGTATTTGTGTTCTTGAGAGCAAAATTTTGTGATTAGGGTTTTATGTATATATAGGATTTTATGCAGAGAAATGGGATGATGATGATGATGATGGTATTTGATGTATCCATGCATAACCATTCTCTCTTTTTATTTTTTTCCTTTCCTTTCCTTTTCATTTATTTATTACATATGTTACATTCATATATATACAAATACGTAACAAATTTCATTTATCCCCTTTTTCTTAAAAAAATCTAATTAGTGATGAATTTGTTTTAATATATATATATATATATATATATATATATATATATATATATATATATATATATATATATATATATATATATATATATAATGGTTTGATAATTATTTCCAAATTCTTAAAACAACAAAACTCAACATTTTAATTGCCACCAATGGAATCTGATAATTAATATCCTATTTTCTCGAAATAATAATTAAATTAAGTGACTTGAAATTAATTAATTACCTCGAAATTAATGGGTGTTACAATCTCCTACAAGTTGGATTGATCTCGTCATCGAGATCATGTGGATTTGAACAAGTTGGGGTACTTCGCCATCATCTCCGTCTTCGGCTCCCACGTATGATTCGACCCATGGTGATGCCTCATCTCACTAAGACCATCTCTATCTGCCGATTCCTCAACTTGATGATCTTCTCATCCACTATCTACATAGGCTCCTCGACATATGAGTCGCTGATCAATCTGTACATCCTAAGTTGGCACTATCTCCTCAACATTCTTTAGACGTTTTCGCAAATAGCTGACATGTAATACATCGTGCCCACCGGCCAGCTCTGGTGGCAAGTCTAATCGATATGCCTGTGCACCAATACGCTCTGAAATCCGATAAGGTCCAATAAATCTTGGGCTAAGCTTGCCCCTGTTGCCAAATCTCATAATACTCTTCTAGGGCGACACCTTCAACATCACAAATCTATCAACCTCAAGCTCCACTGGTCGATGCCGCTAGTCTGAATACATATTCTGTCGATCCTGAGCAGCCCTCAATCATTCATGAATAATCTGAATCTTGTCGTGCACAATCTACAATAACTCAGATCCGCCAATAGGTCTCTCACCCACCTCTCGCCAACACGTGGGTGTACGACATCTACGACCATAAAATGCCTCGAATGGTGCCATGCCGATAGAAGAATGATATGATTTATTATAAGAAAACTCGATCAACGGCAAATGGGCATCCCAGTTCCCACCAAACTCTAACACTCAGGCTCGTAGCATATCCTCAAGAGTCTGTATCGTACGCTTGCTCTGGCCATCTATCTGTGGTTGAAATGATGTGCTAAGGGTAACACGCGTCCCCAGCTCATCCTGTAAGCTCTGCCAAAACCGAGAAGTAAACCGCGAATCTCGATCAGACACTATTTACTTAAGCACCGCATGTCTAGCAATGATCTCGTCTATGTAAATTTGTGCCCACCGATCCATCGAATAGTTGTCTTTAACTGGAATGAAATGCGCGCTCTTCGTAAGTCGGTCAACCACAACCCATATCGAATCATGCTATCGTTGTGTCTTCTGGAGCTTAGTGACAAAATCCATCGCTATCTCCTCCCGCTTCCACTGTGGAATAGGTAAACGCTGTAAACTTCTATATGGCTTCTGATGCTCGACATTCACTTGTAAGCAAGTGGTACACTGCTCTACGAATTGACCCACATCCCACTTCAAGTCGTGCCACCAAAAATCATAACGTAAGCCACGATACATCTTCGTAGTAATAGGGTGGACAGATAATTGAGAATTATGAGCCTCTGCCAACAAAATATCATGCAAACGACCGAGTCTAGGAATCCAAATTCGCGAATCAAATAACAACACTCCCCGGCTATCAGGAGAAAGACGCTCTATATAGCCAACCATCCGCTCAGGCTTCAGATACTCCGACGATGACACCTCAGACTGATATCTCAAAGATCTGCAATCATAGAATTTTCGCAGGAGGACGTGCTGTCGCACAACACAATAAAGCTTAATAGGACTTGCGACTCAACGCATCAACGACTACATTCGCTTTACCAGACTGATATCTCAAAGATCTCACCATGATAGTCCTTAATCAATTCCATGGCACCCTATTGTCTCATATTCAGCTCTTCTGGTCGAAGATGTACTTCAGGCTCTTATGGTTAGTGAAGAGCTGACATCTCGTGCCATATAAATAGTGTCTCCATAATTTCAGCGCGAACAACATAGCAGCCAACTCTAAATTATGAGTCGGGTAGTTCCTCTCGTGAACCTTTAGCTGTGTCCAAGCATAAGCGATCACTATTTCCCGTTGCATCAAAACATACCCCAGACCGTGTAAAGATGCATTGCTATAAACAACGGAATCCTCATTGCCCTCTAGCAAGGAAAGAATCTGAGCCTCACTCAAACATCGCTTCAGCTCCTGAAAAGCTTGCTCCTGCGGCTCACCCCAAAGAAACCTCACATTCTTCATCCTCATCTCCGTCATTGGTACTGCGATCTTAGAGAAATCACAAATAAAATGCCGATAATAACTGGACAAGCCGAGAAAGCTACGAATCTCTGCAGCATTATGGCGCTTTCCCAATTCCGAATAGTCTCGACCTTCGATAGATCAACAGATACATCATCGCCACTAATCGTGTGGCCAAGAAATTGAAACTTAATATTCTCGTACAACCAATGTATATAGATCTAAATATTAAAGTAGCTTTAAATCATAATGAATCTCATTAATATCTGTTCAAAAATTATTATTATTTACGCGAACAAATTCAAAATTTCATAATGTTGTGAATCGGGTAATTCATCCCGTGCAATCGCACTTGTATGTTATAGTAAGGTTTACATAGTAATTGTGGAATTATTTATTTAAACCTTCTTAGATAGTAACAATTATTCGCTTGTATGAGTTCAAGACCATTTTATTATTCCCATGGTATCATTCTCATTTTATTTCCCACAACAAGTTTAATATATTTATTTGATCTTGAATAAAGACCCAATTAAATCAAACAAGTTTTGTTCGACCTTAGCAATATATAATATCCGCACACTGCTATGTGGTGAATGAGATTATAAACTATGATTCTTCTTATTTGTAATATATATCATCAAACATAAAACCAATAAAATTATATAAAAATCAGTATGTATTTGTTTGTATTTACAATTTCAAACTTTAAGACTATTTCATTTAAATATTGACTAAATATCAAAAATCAAAATATTAAATCTTTATTAAAATATTGTGAATTCATTTTTAATGCAATTCATTCAACATTAAACAATTCATACGAACAATTAACAATCAAACACAATCTATTGAATGATTAAGAGAGAAAATATTACATTGATGTTCTTGGCTTTCTTGCAAAGCACTTCTCCTCTCTATCAATCAGATCCGTATGTGTGTATGTGTATTTGTGTAATCTGAGATTCCTCTTATAACAGCACACATACACTCCTATTTATACACAATACACAGTATTGAGGATTTACACAAACAACCCCTGAACTTTTACAATAAAATTGATTACAACTCTATATAAATTTGTACCCAACAATCTCCCCCTTAGAGATGAAATCAATTTTCAAATTAAAGTACATTGCAGGGAACTTGAACATTCTTTCTTGAAACTTTTCTTGCACCTTCTCTTCGATCTCTGAATCTTCTTCTTTATTGTCTCACTCTGATCTTCACATCTCTTCTATTCTGATCTTCTCTTTTCTTGTAAGGACACTCCCCCTTGGATCATGAATAGCTTTTAAATCTCTTCCTTGATCAATTGTCTTGAGATAATGTAGTAATTGCCTTCAGTTGATTTCAAACTACTCAATAGTTGTTTCTGAAATTCAGCTTTTCTCCCCCTCATGATGATCATAAAAAATTATGAACATCATGCAAAAACTTCAGAAACATTAATTCAATGAAATTATAGTAGAAGAAATACAACAACAATTACAACTCAGAAATTATTACAAATTGATTTTCTCCCCCTTAAACTGACATCTCTCCCCCTATACAAAACAGATTTATCTCACCCCCTCAAAAAGTTCACTCCCCCTCGAATTGATATTATATCTTTTTAGAACAAAACAAAGCTTTACAACTTTGGGGAAAATGAAACACATTCATTTTGTGAGAAAACAAGTCCAGGTCCACATAGGATTCCTGTTTGCACAATAGACAAAATCTATGTGACCTACTTTCAGCGCTGGCGTGATGTTAACACTGGTAGGATTTCCAAATAGTCATCGTGAAATCCTTTATCATGAAAGAATCACTCTTATTTGTTCCGGCTTAGTCACTTTGGACTAGCAGTTTATAGTCACGCAGACTGTTAGACTCGATGTGTCCTAAAAGTGTATATAATTAGCTCTAGACACAATGTGCATCAAATGAAATTGGAGACCGGAGCAACTGTCTTCCTTGTTTCAATATCAATAATATCCAAATGATATATCGATAGAAATGTGTTATATCTCCGTGATTATTGAAACAGAAATCTTTTGAGAGATAACTGAGTAGTTGGTGGGGTTAAGTGCATGCGTCACTGGGTCCATGACGTCTTTTTCAATATCAAGTCGCCTAGGGCTTGATAGATTATGTGGTTTACCCAGCAGACATAGTGTAGGATAGGATTATCTTTTCTTCAAATCCTTTCTCAACTCTCAGCTCTCAGCATTTTTCAACCTAGCTCCCTCCAGCTCACTTTTTAGAATTAAATTCAGTCAGCTTTATGAGAAAAGCATGATCTGATGCACCACCATCTCCTTTTAATATCCCTCTCATTTACATTTTACCTCTGCTCGACCCTGTCAGTATCCCGTGATAACTGACACTTCTCAACTAATAAACCTAAAGAACCCTCACCCACACAAACTATAGATGGTTTGCTCCTTGGGTAGGTCTTCCGGTTCTGGATTGACCATAGAAGCGAAATTTATGCCTATCACTCAGATTGGTGCATAAACGGAGTCAGCAGAAAGATTTTCGGTAATCATGTGATATCGGAGATTATATTCATATAATTTGGGAGATATCAGATTGAAATGGAAATTCTGATATATGATATGAGAAGAATCAGATTTTCTTGAAAGATTTAGCACATGGGAGATAACGGGAGAATCCAGTATAAATTGGAAGCATTGTAACAAAGAGAATCTCAGAAGAAATGAGATTATGAAATCAAAGAGATTAGATCAATTAATCTCAATGATAGATTCAGAGATTCATAAAAAAATTTCTTTCAGCTCAAAAACTCTTTTTATGTGTGTGTCAAATATTTTCGTGAAAAATCACACATAGTTTTGAAAAATGTCATCGTCAAAGAGTGTCTGAAACTCCCCCTGGAAATAAGCACACGCAATTAGTCAACTCATAGAAATGAAATCAGGAGCAAAAAATTATAAAAATAAAACTCCCTCTTTGTCAATTTCAGCTTTGGAGTTGAATTCAGGGCAAGAATTCCAGTAAGATTTGTCTCTGAGACTCGGGTTTCAGTCTGATGTAACTGAAAGCCTTTGACTCTGGTTCATTGAAGTCCAGGTTCTAGTCTGAATTAACTAGAAACCATTTTTGAGTTGAAGCACGGGTGTTGACCTGAAGTAATCAAGAGCCTATTGAAATGAAGAACGGGTCCTTATCTGAAATGATAAGAAACCTATAACCTGCAAAATTTAGGATGTCTTTGGTATCCAAACAGATTTGGATCCAGACTTGTTAGCGCTCTTGGGTACCCATTTCAAAACAGGTTTTGGTACCCACTTGTACTTGGGTTTAGGTACCCATTGCATGTTATAACTATCAGCTTCTCTTTCAAACGCAGAAAACAAATTTCTTTGAGTATGAGAAAATTGAATATCTGAATTTCTAAAGAAACTTGAATTTGAATGATCAGACTTTTGCGAACTCTTCTTTTTGAAAAACTGTCCGGTTCTTGCCTGTTTCTGATGATACTTGGTATTTTTCTGTGAAAATGTTTTCTGATTAGAATGACCAGTATTTTCAGAAACTTTAAGAAAATTTGACTTTGAAGATTCACCAGTGTAAATCTTGACCGGAAGTTGTTCAACAATTTTATCTTTGCCGCTGTGTATCTTTAACAGATACTTAAGTTTAAGATCTGAAGAAGAATCAAACTTAGCAGAGTTAGTTAGATTCACTTCACTTTCAGAAGACAAACCAGAGTGATCAACATTGGAATTTAGACACACTGAAGAAGGGGTCTTAACCTTTGACTCAGTTGACGAAGTAAACACATGTAATTGTTTTGTAAGATGAAGTATCTGGTCTTCCAAACTTTTGATAATGACTAAATTTGAATTTCTGTCATGATCAAATGATTGGTAATCAGATTTAAAAGATTGTTCTTTGATTAAGAACATTTGTCTTTCATCTTCAAACAATTCAGATTTTGATTTAAAATCTTGTTCTTTAAGTAAGAACTCATGTCTTTCCTTCTCAATCAAATCTTTAGTTAAAGACAACTCTTGTTGAAGAGCAAAAATTTCTTCATTTTTGTTTAAAATACAATTCTGATCAGTTGGTTTTGTCTTACAAAGTGTATCTTCAAGATCCTGAACTTTCTTGTAAAGATCAGATCTTTCAGGCAAAAGATATTTCAGTTGAGTTGCATTCTGAAAATTTTCTTGTTTCAGCTCATCGAGTTCTTTAAGTAATTCAGATATTTTCAATTGATGAGCACAACTCTCAGAGTTTTGTTTTTCTTTTAAGTTTTGAATTTCTTCATTCAGTATTTGTACGTCACGTAACGCCAAATGTTTATCAGTATTTAACTGAACGAGAATGTCGTAATTGTTCTTACGAATCTTTTCAGATTCAGTAAGTTTGGCAATCAGCTCAGACTTTGGAAATTGTTCAAACACCATTACGAATTACTGAAAAATGAACTTCCAAGATCTTTTATGGAAAAATGAGTGAATTCTGATAAAACTTTGAGAATTATATCTAAAAATGATAACTTGTGAAAAATCAGCTCTGAAATGATTTTTTGACGTTGAAATTTTAGATTTTCTGTAGAAAAATGCCCGTAACTTTTTTTTTGGAGTGGAATTGGGCCTCGAAAATTTACCGAACCGGCTACGCCTGTTCTAGAAATGTAGATCTATTTTCAAGCTTCGATTTTGGCGTATGGTAGGCCTTCTAACGATGTTCCAGTCAAAAGTTATGGTCAATTTAAGCAGCAAATGTCAAATACTCAAAACTCGAATGATATTGGATGAAACTCGAATGTATAAGAATCAAACTCGATTGATGAGGACTCAAACTCGAATAAAGAATCATCAAACTCGAATGAATAAGTATAAAACTCGAATGATTGAGTATGAAACTCGAATGAACAAGAATGAAACTCGAATGAAGAAGGTATTAAACTCGATCAATTAAGCTTGAAACTCGATCAATTAAACGTGAAACTCGAATGATTAACGCTTAAAACTCGAATCATAAGGCTTGAAACTCGATGAATGTATTATCAAACTCGAAATAAGCATATATCAAACTCGAATGAAGCATTCAGCAAACTCGAATGAAGCATTCATCAAACTCGAATAAAGCTTTCATAAAACTCGAATGCCTTCTTTATAAAACTCGAATGCCTTCTTTATAAAACTCGAATGCCTTTAATAAAACTCGAATGCCTTCTTTATAAAACTCGAATGACACTATGAATATAGTTATGTCCGAGTTTTATCATTTTTCAACAAAAACAAGATCAGATTCGAACTTTTTCAACAAAAATCCATGATTTGACCTCAAATTGATTTCGAGGGTTCGTTTTAATAGCAGAAACAACTTTTGTGAAATCACTTTGGCTAATTCTCGATTAAAAACCAAAAATTGACCAAAAACCTCAAGAACACACACTTTTTCAAAAAATCTGAAATTTCTCAATTAAATTATGTGTGTTTTGAGATAATATTTGATGTTTATGTCATCAGATTCGCCTTTAAATTTCACACCTTCGATCCAAAATTCAGATCATTTCATCCACAGAATCAAAATCCTCAATTGATTTTCAGATTTTCAAAAAAATGAATATAACAGTGTTCTAAAAAAATACGATTTCAGATTCAAAATTCACTCAAATTCAGCCATATTAGGCTCTGATACCAATTGTGAATTCATTTTTCATGCAATTCATTCAACATTAAACAATTCATACGAACAATTAACAATCAAACACAATCTATTGAATGATTAAGAGAGAAAATATTACATTGATGTTCTTGGCTTTCTTGCAAAGCACTTCTCCTCTCTATCAATCAGATCCGTATGTGTGTATGTGTATTTGTGTAATCTGAGATTCCTCTTATAACAGCACACATACACTCCTATTTATACACAATACACAGTATTGAGGATTTACACAAACAACCCCTGAACTTTTACAATAAAATTGATTACAACTCTATATAAATTTGTACCCAACAAATATCAAAAGGTCATCACTCATTTTTTTATCTCTCCATACTCAATCTTGTTTCACGTTACACTCTTTTAATTTCATTACAGGTTAAGTATTACTTCGAGTTTGTCAGATTCTTTAATTGCACAACATACAAATACCAAAAAGAAACGAATACCACCACCCGAGGGTGTGATCACATAATCAGTGAATAGAGTCCTCGCCTGTAGCGGGCAATTGGAAAGACTCTAGTAAGACCACACAGACCAAACAGACTTGCACCAAGTGCGTGAACAGTCACTGACACGAAAAGATCTTGACTATCTGCAGGTTATGGGCCCATGATGATGAATCAGACAAAGTAATAAATAAGTAAAATGACTACAATAGATTTGGAATGACCGAGATACTATAGAGATCAAATCACATATTTGAACAAGAATAATATCATGTATATGCAACAATCAAAAGTTCTGACAACTCTTAATTAAGGTCTCTATTCCACTACAGGCTCCGCAATATACTCCACCGTATCATTTTCCAAACAGTGATTCAGGTGAGATGCTTCTCAGAATACTCTAGTCAATCCAGAGCCTTCACAAGCTCCATAATGTGGAATACTATGGCTCTCGTCGTCATCTATGGTGCTGAAATTCGATTTATAAATTCAGTTACCAATTCTTTGTTTTATGTTTTCCTACTTTGTATTTTTCTGGTTTGTTCATAGGGGTATATCTATATTTTTAAGGTTACAGTAGAACCCTATTTTAACCCGTTCCCAAATTCCTAAGGCCATCAGGGTAGAGTTGAACTCGTATAATCATAACTTAAGCTAATAATGATCATGCATCCTACGGTTTAAGACTAAGTACCAAAAAGGTACTTAATTCACTTAAACCGAACCTAGCTCTGATCATTGTAACGCCGCATTCTAATAACGTGGTGCTTTTACTACAATTCTGTAACATAACCCTCAAATTCAATATAATAAAAGTATTCTAAGTTCAAACCTCAAATTCAATCCATAAATAAACTAAGACCATAATATTCGGAGTACGCTAAAAATAATTAATCTAGTTATTTCAACCAAATCGAAAGACTAGGGATCTACCCATCCCAATTACAAATCCGATAATAATTACAAAATAAGTGGAAGTCTATCTGATACCACGAGTCCTCAAACTCTAGATGTTGAGGCTAGTACTTTCTCCTTATCAGCTAAACCTGAAACATTACCCCCACAACCGGGGTAAGCCGTCGCCTAGCGAGTAACAAATTTATAGCACAAATAACTCAGTAATATGAATGTACAAGTTATCAGGCACAAATTCAACATGTGTAGCACCCAGCCTTCTCAGCGGTGCGTTCACGAATAAGGTAATCTGTGTAGCATCCGTCCTTCCCAGCAATGCATACACAGTAACATAGCTTGCGACACTCCCGACTTACAACGTAGAAATAATGTAGCCACACAAGCATGCAGTCAACACATAAATACACATTATGCATACCTGGGAAAGGGTTATCCTATAACAACTCATGGTGAGGAAAAGAATATCAGATAATCGAGGCAGTATGGCAGTGAAACGGATAAGCATGGTAAAAGAAATGAAACAACTAATCAACACAAACATATTATAATGGATCATTCATGGAATTAAATCAATTACACACAATGCTTGAAATCTGTGTCTCGCCAAGCGACTAATCAATATCAGCTTTACCACTATCGATGGTTACCCGTATCGGTCAAATCACTAGAATCCTGATTACAAAGTACATTGCCTATTTATCAATTACCAATTCTATTTATTAATTAAAATTCGGTGACTAAATCAGTGTACTTTGATTTATTAGTATTTTTACGTATTACAATTTATATAATTAAAATATATTTCCTTATAATTAAACCTATGTAATTATTTATAGGTAATTCAGATAAATACTAAATTCGTTCTAAGTTGACCCACATGTTAACCCAAACTAAATTTTATGTAATAAAATGACCAACCCATATATTAAATTACCTAAGTAGCCCACAAAAATTAATTAAATGTCCTAGAGTTTTTATTAACTAGTCCAACTAAATAATTGAATCACTTAATTTAATTAAAATTTAGTCATATATTAGTTAAATGTTCAGTCCAACTTGATTAGTTGGATTTAGTTAAGCCCAATGCCCATTTTTAACATTAAGTCGAATTTAGAATTTAAACTAAAAGTAAAGGTCCAACCTAATTACTTAATTTGGATCAAAAATAGGGAGCCCAATTAAAACTCTTAACCCTAAAAGCCATTTAATAAGGCCCAACAAATATATTTAAAAAAATGTCCAGTCCAAAATCCCTTAACCTAATAACCGGTTTTTAGATCTAGAAGTTGTGATAGTTTCAGGGTTCAGAATGTAATAAATGAAACTTAGTTTTGTGTTCATTTTGTAAGGTTTCAAAGTTTATTGTAAATGGGTTAAAAGACCAAAAAGTCAATCCATGGGTTTGGATAGTTTAGATCCATCTAGTTTGCTTATAAATAGTTTCACTTACGTTTTCATTTGTAACCGTTAAGCTCATTGTACATACGTGGATTGGAATGCTATTAAGGTTTATCTAATCTTTGAATCTTCTTGATATTATTCATATTGTTCTTCATGTTCTTCATATGAATGCTTATATTATTGAATGCTGAATGAATGCTTTTAATATGGGATTTACAATTGGTATCAGAGCCTAAATATTGGTTTTAAAGTGTTTATATTATCTGAATTTCAAAATTTTTGCTTAAAAATTCTGAATTTTTTTTTTTGAAAAGTGTTAAAGTTCTTAAAATTTCTTCGTGTTCTACGAAGAACACCTCTGTTTGATCTTTGAAATCGAAATTTCTGAACTGTTTGTGGTTAAATATCGTTTGATACTATATTCCTTCGGGTGAACATTTTACTGTTTAATCACAACTTCATGAAAGAAAGTATATTTGATTCAAAAATCATTCAGATTTGTGCTTAATTTTTGTTTAACTTCGCCGATCTTAAGAACTGTTCTTCATCCGAGGGTTATAACTCTCAGATTTAACTGAGGAGTGTGTTATCTGTATCGGCATTAAACCAGGTTAGCGACTATGACCTAATCAGTATTTACTAGCCAATTATAACCTAATCAGTGGCCATTAGCAATTAATCAAGTGATTAACAATGTTCACAAGGAAATTCAACTCATTTAGAACCACATTCATCAGTGCGATAAATCGAGAAATCAATTAATCCGATCGGTTTACGATATGAGGGATTAATTCAACTAAGTACATAATTAATCTATGATTAGTGACAATAATCATACACTAATACAATTACTTAACATTAATTATGCAAGACTAAAACAATTCATTAAAACAATGCATCCAAAAGTATTTATGAAATTACAAGAAAATGGATATACAAGAATACATTTCTAAATACTTTTATACAAAAAAAAAATGAAAATACATCAAAAATACCTCATATAGGCCGGCCCATAGGAAGGACAAAAGGACTTGAAATATTTTTTTTTACTCAACATTTCACCATCAAATCCTCCTCTTTTAACTCACCAAAGATCTCACACTATTCTTCATCATTTCACCATCTAAGATCCAATTTTCTCTATAAATAGAGAGCTTTCCTTTCATTTTTATCACACCAAAATCTCTTCTTTCACCTCTTAAAAACCGGCCACACACAACCCACACACAACACACCATTTTTCTTTCAAGTGTTCTTCATATTTTGAAGTGTTCTTGGTAAAACTTTTGAAGATCCAACCTCCTAGTCATTTTCATTCTTCTAAAACATCAAACGTACCTCAAGGAAGCCGTCTCCGGACACGGAGTGCCTATTTCAATCATTACGGATACGGATAGCAGATTCACATCTAGACTTTTGGCAATCGTTACAACAAGCTTTGGGTACAAACATGGACATGAGTACCACCTATCAACATCAGACCGATGGTTAAAATGAAAGAAAGATTCAAACCCTAGAACCTATGTTAAGAGCCTCTGTAATGGATTTTGGGAAGTGTTGGGATACTCATTACGAGCATTAAAGCTGCTCCATTTGAGGCACTTTATGGGCAAAAGTGTCGGTCACTGCTTTGTTGGGCTGAGGTAGGAGATAGCCAGATCACTGGACCCGAGATCATCCAAGAGACTACAGAAAAGATAGTCCAGATTAGGAACTCATTAAAGATCGCTCGGGATCGACAGAAAAGCTATGCAGATGTTCAACGGAAGGATTTGGATTTCAAGGAGGGAGATAAGGTAATGCTGAAAGTCTCGCCTTGGAAAGGCGTAATCCGTTTTTAGAAACGAGGAAAACTCAATCCTCGTTATATCGGACCATTCAAGATTTCTAGAAGAATTGGCCCGGTAGCCTACCGACTCGATCTGCCCCCAGAGCGTAGCAATAATACCTTCTACGTATCCAACCTTAAGAAATGCCTGGCTGATGAAACACTCGTCATACCCATGGACGAGCTGGAGCTAGACGATAAGTTGAACTTCGTTGAAAAACCCGTGGAAATAATGGGCCGAGAAGTCAAGAAACTAAAGCACAGCCGGATCCCGATAATAAAAGTCAAATGGAACTCTAAGCGAGGTCCCGAGTTTGCATGGGAACGTGAAGATCATTTTCGGGGAAAAATATCCTCATCTGTTCTCGAATACTCAAGCAGTGGAGAACACGAGCTAATTTCGGGACGGAATTCCCTTAACAGGGGGAACTGTAAGATCCGACATTAAACAAGGTTAGCAACTATGACCTAACAGTATTTACTATCCAATTCACAAGGAAATTCAATTCATTTATAACCAAATTCATCGGTGCGATGAATTGGGAAATCAATCAATCCGATCGGTTTATGATATGAGGGATTAATTCAACTAAGTACATAATTAATCTATGATTAGTGACACTAATCATACACTAATACAATCACTTAACATTAATTATGCAAGACTAAAACAATTCATTAAAACAATGCATCCAAAAGTATTTATGACATTACAAGAAAAGGGAAATAGAAGAATACATTTCAAAATACTTTTATACAAAAAGAATGAAAATACATCAAAAATACCTCATATAGTCCGGCCCATAGGTAGGACAAAAGGACTTGAAATATTTTTTTTTTACTCAACATTTCACCATCAAATCCTCCTCTTTCAACTCACCAAAGATCTCACACTATTCTTCATCATTTCACCATATTTTCAAGATCCAATTTTCTCTATAAATAGAGAGCTTTCATTTCATTTTTATCACACCAAAATCTCTTCTTTCACCTCTCAAAAACTGGCCACACACAACCCACACACAACAGACCATTTTCTTTCAAGTGTTCTTTATATTTTGAAGTGTTCTTGGTGAAAATTTTGAAGATCCAACCTCCTACTCATTTTCATTCTTCTAAAACATCAAAGTAAGTAAATACTAACCTATTACATCTTATATTAATGTTTATATAAGTCTTGCATAATATATATAATCACGAACAACAACAAGTTTCATAAAAACTCAAGTTTATAAATCACTAGTTTTTGTTTTTAAGTTGTTTTCTTCAAATGTGATTATAAATATATAAACACATCAAGTAAGTGTAAATATTATGAAAACAAGTCATATAAATGTGTTTTATAACTTTTATACAAGTAGTCTTTGAATAAACAACAAGAATCACAAGTTATTTCAAGTTTATGAAATACGGAATTCGGCAGAAATGTTGCATCAACTTTGAAAAATCATAACTAATTCATAGCATAACAAAATGAGTTGATTCTTGTCTCAAAAGTTAGATCTATGTCTTAACTAAAAATCTGGAAGTTTTCATAATATATTTTGGAGTTTAGAACCCCCAGATATTATTTGGGAACCCGAAAGTTTGACAGCTCAAAAATGGCCAAGATAGGGTTTTTAACGAGCTTTTTCCCTAACCTAAAAACCTCGAAAAATGACCGTTCTTGACTTTAAAAATTCTTTGTATATAGTAGTTTAATGTGCAACAAAACCAAATCCTAAATCGTTTTGGAGCTTGGTCAAAAACAGCCTCAAAGTAGGCCGGAAAACCTTCGAAAAGCTGGAAAATTATATATATATATATATATATATATATATATATATATATATATATATATATATATATATATATATATATATATATATATATATATATATATATATATATATACATATGTATATATATATATATATATATAAATTTGACGTTTTATGTGGGTTTTATTTATAAACTTGTAATGTTGGGTGATTTAAAATATAACAAAATTTATACATACATATTATCATATATGGGAGTTATTAAATCCCTTATATCATTTAGGACTAGGTTAAACGCGTCCGGTGTCATCAGTCATTAACAACGTAAATCGTCGTTTTTACGATCATTTTGCCATAAACATGCGGTGAGTCCTCATAGCCCTATTTTCACTATCTATTGGGGTGGAAATACATGCACTATTTTCGTAAGGACATCAAAAATGTTTATTTCTTATATGTATTACATGTGTGGATCCATCAGCCCTCAAATCATGAACCGTTAATTACATTTATTTGTAAGCGCGAATATATTGTGGATAGATCTATCGGGAGTCATGTCTCCCATTCGGGTTAGTCTTAATCAGCTAACGTCGGGATGCATATATATTCAACACATGGTATTACGTATGGGAATACTGCACAGGACAAACTCATTTAATTAAGCTTCGGTTGCATGATGGTTTATGTAATACATACATGAAATTTATGCTTTATATATTCAACTCATCTAATAATGTCCATACAATTGGTCTTTTCGCGTAAACCTATGAGCTCACCAACAATTTTTAACGTATTTTAGCATGTATTTTCAGGTGATTAAGACATGCGCATTCATTGGAAGCATTCCAAAGCTTCCGTTCATTTTTGAGTCGTATCATTTTCAAAGTCGGAGATTTATTTGCATTTTTCCTGATAAACTAAATTGTGTATTTAAATCTTGGTATTTTAAGAACTACTTAAGCTGTATTTTGGTTATGTAAAACAATATTTATATTTGAACTAAAATCAATGTATATTTGAAAACGTCCATCAAGTGGTCGTTCCTTATGATTATGGTTACGCTTCCGCGACGTCGCACTTTGTTTCCAACCGGGGTAACGGGGTGTGACATTATCTGCTTAAATTTTTCTAAGTCATCTACAGTTTATGCTTCCTCTGAGAGTTCTAACTCTCGGATAATACTCCTAGTGATTTAGTTGTGTTAAATTGCCTTAGACAACCACACTTCATCCGCAAGTTTCAACTTCCGGATCACAACGCACACACACTTCACTCAATATTTTCTAAGTTAGAACACACCTGTTGTCCATCCGAAAGTCACAACTTGCGGACACAGCCTCATCCGCAAGTTCCTACCTGCGGATCATAAAGCAAACCCAATTCAAATTCAAATTTTCTTATGTCCCCCATCCACAACTCCATCCGAGAGTTACAACTCTCGGATAAAACATCATCCGTGAGTTCACTTCACATCACTTAGAATTTTTCTTAAATCTCACTTAGTGTGTCTGCTATTAAGGCTATTATCACTTACCAATTTCGATCTAATGAAAATCTTTCAACATGAACCGCGACACTCTAGCTATGGGATCTAACGTCATACCTCCAACTACGTATCGGGGACGCTACACTCTGAGGAAATCCCGCTTCCTCGATTTTATAGAACGTCAAGAGCTATCTGATGACATTCTAGACTCCATCTACAATGGTCCAACACAAATCAATCCGCCTCAACCAACCCGGGCTGATTCTAGAGTTGAGGAAGTTCCTAAGAGAGTTCACACACCTGCTCAAATAAATCGTGTAAAAGCTGATAAGATTGCACATTCTTTCATCATCCAGGTTGTTCCGGATGAAATCTATATAAGCTTTGATAGTTTTAAGACTCCCCGAGAGATGTGGGAGGAAATTGAGAGGCAAATGCAAGGGAATGATCGGAATGCCAAGCAACGCGAAGCAAATGCTCTAAACAACTACGATACGTTTTCAGCAAAAGATGGTGAATCCCTGGAGACTACTTATCATCAGTACTGCACACCGATGAATGAACTCTGAAAGAATGGAGTCAACAAATCTTAAGTAGATCTGAATAGAATGTTTGTAAATTCTCTAAAACCAGAATGGAAACAATTCGCCTGGTTGATTCGCGAGATAAATGACATCAGCATCCATGCTCTATTTGATAGTCTCGTAGTCTATCAATCTGAAGTCTCTGGTAAGCTTGAATCTAAGAAGCTAGATGAACCCATCACATCTAATACCCAAGCCCTTCTCATAGATAAGAATCTAAAGTCATCTAAAGCTGCTAAACTCCTCAAAATTCTGTCTGAGTCCTCTGAGTCCGACAATGATGATACTGACAACGATTCTGAGGCTATTGAACTTCAAAAGCAAATTTCATTACTCACACATGCATTTCACAAGAAGTTTCCCAAATCTTCCAACAAGCTTCGACGAGAAGCCAAGAGTAAAAGGTATGACGACAAGAGGGAAACAGTTGAGAAGCCAAAGGAGGAAGAACGGAAGGCTGATGACAAACAAAAGGGGTGTTTCAACTGTGGTAAACTGGGACACGTTGCACGAGAATGTCGTCTTCTGAAGCAGAAGAAAGAGAACTACTACAAGACGAAGTAAAGTCTCGCTAAGCAAAGGAATGCTGGTCGAGCTTTGTTCGCTGAAGAGGAACATTGGTTAGAAGACACTGATAATGAAGAGGATGCAACAGATCCTTTGTGCTTCATAGCCGACACCCAACCAGCAGAAGGTACAAATACTACACCTGAAGTATCTCTGATGGCTCAAGACACAAGTTCAAGCAATCCATCTCCCTCAACAGATAAAGAGGTAAATATTGTTCCCGAAGAATTTCTGGCAGAACTAACTATTTTATGTAAAAAGGCCAAAAAGCTAAAAGTTTGTCAAACTGCCCATAGGGATGCTCGAAATGAAACATCCGATTTGAAAACAAACAGTTTAGCGTTACAAGTAGAAATGTCTAAGACTAAAACTATAACAATGGAAGTAACTGCTAAACTGGCCAAATTAGGATATGATCATCAAGTGCTTAAGTCTGAAAAATCCCACAGTGATTACAACTATCACTATGTCCTGGCTGAGAAAACAAAATTAAACGAAAAACACAAAGTTATGAAAGATAGGTTTTATAAATGTGGTCAAACTGATCAAACCATAAATATGTATAAACCTAGAGAGTTGAAGTCTAAAGACGGTTTAGGATATACCGGTCGTGGAGTCATGCACGAAATGGTCAACATAAAACATGATCCTTTATATGATGTTGAGACCATGGGTTGCGGTTTTAAAATGCCTTATCATAAAACTCTGCCAGAAGTGCTAGCCGAAGAAGAAGAAAAAAGAGCAAGACCTGATAAAAAACAAAGTAAATTTGTTTATGATTGGTTAAATTACGATTCTCTTCAAGGAAAATTAGATAAAACCTTTAGAGAAGATGAATTTGTTGAACCAAAGGAGATTCCGCTTGATTCGACCTTGCCAAAACCTCGTGAATACGTACCATATTATGTTCTAGAACACCAGGCTTCTGATCTAAAATAGATGCTGCAAAATACAACACGAGATTTTGAGCAAGAATGGATAGATTTTACAAAGAAAATATAAGATCTAGAAGCCAAATTTGCTCGACTTAATTCTTCTATGGCTGACACTTCTCTGAATAATGATAAATTTCATGACTTTGAGTTAACATTAAAAGAAACCAAAGAGTTGTTTGATTCAGAAGGAAACAATTTTTGAAGAAAAGAAAATGAGTTTAATGAGGCAAGACGACAGTTTTCAGTTCGAGTACAGAATTTCAAAATCGATGCCAACTCATTTGACAAAGAACGAGATCAACTTCTAGCCACAATTAAGGGATTAGAATCTCAACTTGTTTCTAATAAACATAGTTTAGCAAAACAAGTTTATGTCATTAACAACTCTAAGGTTATAACTTCAAACTCAAATCTAAGAAAACAACATCTCTTAGAATTAAAGAAAGGCAAAGCCCCGATGATCGTACCTATCTCAGAACATGTTGGCAACACTTCCAAAACTGTTCCCGAAAATTTGATCTAGCAATAAAGGCAAATAGAATTCTTGGAAACAGATATCGCACACACTGTTTAGTAACTCAAAACCTGTGAACGCTAACAAACATGTTCGCTTCATTTCAGAAAATCGAGTAACACCAAAGGGCACATCTCAAAAGATGCAAACCAAAGTCAAGGAGCAATTTTTAATTCTTCAAAGTCTTTACTTTCCAATGTAATAAAAGACAAATGTGAGGTTGATTTATATTCCAGTACTGTTTTGAATTATTGTAATGTTTTGAATGCTATTTCAATTAATACATATTCGTTTGAACAGTTGTTTAATTTGTCCAAAACACCACTAAGTTTGTCTAGACCTACATTGTTAAGTCATGCTCCTATACACAAACTTAGACGCCGCGGGAAACCTAAACAAAAGGTTAAAAAGGAATCTAACAGACCTATCAAATATAAGTCTATCTAGATCCCTAAAATTTGCATCTCTGCAAACAAAGGCATTAAGTGCACTATCTCTAAACCGATGGTGGTTCTCATATTAAGAACTCTACCATAAAGGCTAATCCATCTGGACTCAAATTCTGTACAATTTCGATACCAAAAGTCACTTAACTGTCTTGCAGACATTGATTTCTAATCACCTCGGATTAGGACCCGTTTCTCATTTTAAACGGCTTTAGAACACCAAGTTCAAAACCCACTCTTCAATCTTCACACACTGATCTGTCATTTGCTTTCAGGCAGATAGTGTGTGGAATCTAGACTATGGATGTTGGCAGTATATAACTGGCCGACAAGATCTTTTGTCCAACCAACTACACGTCAACTGATGGTGGTTCAGTGAAATTCGGCAACAACGGTGTTGCTCGAATCTGTGGCTTTGGGGATCTCGAAATGGAAAATCTAAATATTACTCAAGTCTCCTATGTATAAGGTCTTGGCCACAATCTTTTTAGCATTGCCAACTTTGTGATAAAGGACTTGAGGTATCCTTCAAAGCTACACGATGCAGTATTCGGTCTCCAACGGGTAAAGAAATTCTCGCCGGCACTCGACGTTCCAACCTATACACCATCGACCTCTCAAAAGTCAAGGTCAACAAGAAAATATGTCTCCTTTCCAAGGCCTCATCTCAACAGTCTTGGTTATGGCACAAGAGATTCTCTCATCTGAATTTCAAGAACATAACCAAGCTCGTATTAAACAAAATCGTAAGAGGTCTACCGGAGCTGAAGTTCGACAAAGATCAACTGTGTGCAGCCTGCAAAAAGAGTAAGATCAAGAAAGCCTCACACAAACCGAAGCCAGTCCTCACACTACACAACCGCTGAAGCTTATCCACATGGATTTATGTGGTCTGATGCGCATTCAGAGCGTGAATGCTAAGAAGTATATCCTTGTGATGGTCAACGATTTCTCACACTACACTTGGGTAAAGTTCTTACGCACGAAGGATGAGACGCCAGAATTGATCATCTCATTTCTGAAGTAGACCCAGGTCAACCTCCAACTTTAAGCCCAAACCATCTGTACGGACAACGGAACTGAGTTCAAAAACAAGGAGTTGACCACATTCTTAGATTTTGTTGGTATCACCCACAAATATTCCGCTGCCAGAAGTCCTTAACAGAACGGAATTGTAGAACGACGAAATTGAACCCTGGTTGAAGCAGCTTGTTCCATTATCACATACTCGAAGCTGCCTCTACAATTCTGGGCCGAAGCCTTGGACACTGCGTGCTACACTCAAAATCGCTCCATCATCAACAAACGGTTTGGAAAAACACCCTACGAGATTATAAATAAACGTGCACCTAATGTCAAACACTTTCGTGTTTTTGGTTGCACGTGTTTCATTCTGAACGACAAAGATAATCTCGGTAAGTTCGAAGCAAAAGGAGACGAAGCTTATTCATCGGATACACCAAGAACTCAGCCTCCTACCGGGTGTACAACAAACGGACTAGAACAGTTAATGAGAGTGCGAACATCACATTCGATGAATTAGCCGAGTCCGAGAACATTTCAGAACACATTAGTTCAGAACCGGCTCCTCAACAACCGTCTGAACCTACTCAGACTTCATCTGCATCCACTCTGCTAGGCCAATCAGAGAAGATGATCTAGACCTAGACTTCTTATTTGATTTATTATATTCACACTCTAAGTCTAGTCCTAACTCTAATTCTAAATCTGATGCAGATACAAATGAAGGCAGTCCAAGCTTACCTTCCCTTGACATATCTGAGCCCAGACCTACTGACACCACACCTACATCTCCCAAATCCCTAACCGTTCTTCTGTTCCTAACCTGAACCCAAATTTAGCCCCCAAAACTTTCTACACCGATTGATGCTCCTCAAACCGATTTAACCATGTCAGAATCAAAATCACTACCTAAGATTAACTGGTTTGAATTTATCAGAGTATAAACCAATAACCTTATATTAAATCAAAGTCCAATTAAGAAGTTTGCGGAATAACACTTAACTGTTTTATGAAAAGCTTTCAAAACAAATAATCACACAAACACAATCAATAATCAAATATCATTTGTATTGCCAAACTCAATGATTACAATCACCACTAATCTGTTTGATTAGACGAAGAACACAAACTGTTCTTAGGGTTTTACAACCTTAGAGGCTTATGAAAACTTAATCAGAAAGACAATTACAATTTAATAAACTTGTACGTACAGGCTTACAATAGAAAACCTATTCTATGTATATATATTGCCTTCTGATTTGTTTCCTTAACAAACTCTGATTTCTCTTATAGTAGATATGCTTGAACCTTCAAAATATATCCTTTCCTGAATATCAGCACTTTCTGTTTATTGAGCTGTTGAGCAGCCTGAAGTCTATTTGTTGAGCAGCTTGAACTTTAACACTGGCAGCTTGAACTTTTAACTAGCAGCTCGAACTTTTTCAACTAACAGCTTGAACTTTGTACTTACACAGAAAATCTACTAACAGTCTGAGAAATCTAACTAACAGCTTGACATACTTAGATTATTTCCTAACAATCTCCCCCTAACTTAAATTCTTTACACAAGACTTTAAGTTTCTATACAAATAAGGAAATAAAACAAAGTAAAACTGTTATCTACAAACTAAGGCATCCAAAAACTTACAGTTGTGAAAGTTTCTGAGTAACAGCCTTCAAAAATTCTCTTTTCAGATCTTCTTTATCACAATATATTCTCACTGATATCATCTGTACTAGCAAGGCCTTTGGAAGATCATAAAATTCAAAATTGAAGTACATGCTGGATCCATTTGCAAACTTGAGTCTGTATGTCTTTGATTTCACATATAGATCAACTTGTGCAATCTTCATCTCCTTGGCAGCTTCTATATCTTTTCTAATTGACTCTGGATCAAAAATACTTTTTAAATCTCTTATAACCTGCTGTACTTGTGGAAGTGAAGATCTGACTTGAGTCACAGATCCAACATGATGCATTCTGATAAGCTCATCTCTGGTCATCCCTTGCACTATGTGCATCATACTTTTGTATTCTTCCTCAGGACCAGCTTCTCTTCTTACTACAAAATGATATCTTAAGTCAATGTCATCCATTGGCTTAGCATACCAGTATGTAATAGGAGGTTTTGAGAAGTCATGCTAGTCGAGGGTCTTTTCAATCTCCATTACTTTCTGAAGTTGATGCTCAAACAGCACCCTCTTTACCTGATCAAGCTTTGCTTGAGTGATTTCTTCTGATTGATGATTAGAAGCAGCAGCTTGTACAGGAGGATCTGGATTACTGACACCAGCTTAACTTGATGTCTGTTGGCTTTGGACTTGATGGGAGACTTTAGCTGTTTTTCATTTTTCCATTTCTTTATCATGAATATCTTGTAGCCTCTCTGTATTCATGGACTGAGCCATCTTCTTCGGAATTCCATCTGAGTAGGCAAAGTTGATCAAAAACCTTCTGTGCTCTGCCTTTGAATGCCCTGTTGGCATTTTCCTTTTCTTCTCATTCTGTTTAACCAATAACCCTCTTAGGTAGTCACCTAAGGTTTCATCATCTTGCATTGGAGCATGGGTTTGCTGGTCCAGAATCTCATCTTGTTCCTCTGCTAACTTTCTAGCAAACTGAACATCATGAGCAACCTGGGCATCTCTGGATGAAAATTTGTACTTTGGAGATTCTATGAGAATACCATTGCCCTTATCCTTTGTTGCAGAGGATGTAGCATGGACTGTACTGATGGGAGATTGACTGCCTTCTCTAATAACAACTCCTGTTGTTCTTGTGGGAGCAGCTTGAGTGTCTAGGCTAACAGCTTGAGTAGCTGTTGGGATGGTTAGCCTAGAATCCTGGACTGTTGGAGTAGGAGCTAGAGCTGCTTGGACAAATGGAGCTTCTTGGACTGATTTAGGGATCTCCTGATTCTCCCCCTTTTTGGATGCATTAGTTTGGTCTGGAGGACCTACAACCTTTGCCATTAGGATTCGAATCACCTTCTCAAGTTGAATGATCTTATTTCCACAGAGGGTGAACCCCTTATGAAAGTAATCCATTTTCTCATTCTGAGCTGCTACTTGCTGTTGTAGGACTCTGATTTGTGCCCCCTGTGTAGCAACAAGGGACTGATAATATTCCAATGCTGCCACAACAGGTTTCAGCTGAGGATCCGTTAAAATCATGAGTTGCAGACTAGCCTCAAGATCAGCAAAAGTGTGTGGTGTTTGTGATCTATCACTGGCAGGAATTCCAGAAGTAGAAACTTCTGGGCCCCTCTTTTCTTGGTTCTGGGGACTTCCAGAAGGTGCTTGCACACCCTCTGTTGCCATGGCTGTGGTCTTAATTATGTTGACACTATCCTGTGCCTCTTGTGCAGAAACAACAGTAGTGTTAGCCACAGTACCCATATGGACATCTTCTGTTGAGATGTCCACCTCCAAATTGAGGATGGGAGAGTCCTCAGTGGGTGCCCTTTGGATATTTAGTGCAGGAGTGTCCTCCTGCACAGGGACATTTGGCACTTGTGTTGGGGCTGAGGAGGAAGGAGCTCCCGAACCCCTTTTTCTTTTGTATATTATGAGTGGGGATGAGGGATTTTCAGAAGGAGCAGAGGGATTATTTGTATCATGAGGAGTGGGTTGGAGTCCTGGGGGTGAAGCAGTGATGTTAGGCTGAGCCTGCTCAGGACCATCTCCTCTGTTTAGTGGATTGATGCCCAACATTGCCGAGGGCAATGGGACATCAACTGATAAAAAATTGGCACTTGTTTTTAAAAGACGTTTTATTGTTGGTAAAGAGTGCCTATGGGAAACATGAATCCTTTTATGTACATTGAAGTTACTGCAAGTTCTTGCAATAATTTCAGCCAAAAATCTAGGATACATCAAAAATTTCCCATGTTTAGGGCATGATGCCTTAGCATACCCTGAAAAATCATATAAGAAAAATTGAACTGTTGGCCTGTAGATAAATACACTAAGGCAGTGGCTATGTTTGAGGAAAATTCTGACCAACCAGTTCATTTAGGGCTTATGCATTGCTGTACAATATGTACCAAATATTTCCACTTAGGGGCAAAATGAGTTTTAAAGAACGTATATGAATCAGTAGGGCCCCTATACCCTATAGCAAAAAGGCCTTCATGTAAGGCAGTAAGAGATAAGTCGGTTATACCTGTGGCATCTTGAAGATGTAAGTGTTGGCGTATGCTATCCTCAGTGATGATGACAGTGGTTCCATCAATCTTGGACGTCAAAGAAGTGACTCCATTGATGGTTTGAACAGAGGCATGTTTCCAAAATTGCTCTATATGAGATATGTATATTGCAGGGTTTATGGAAAGATCATGATGAATATGAGAACTTCGAAGGAAGTCCATCATGTCGTGGAATGGATGAAGGTCAGCGTGTTTGAGAGAGTTGGGAAGACAGTTATGTTCTTTGACAAACTCCATTGACAATCAATTGGTGATTTAGGGTTTCAAAGATGTGCGAGGGAATTGCTCAGAGAGAAAAGAAAGGTCGTGAAAGATATTTTGCAACTAGTAGTTACAATGGAACGAAACTGGGACCTTTTAAAGGTTTCGAAAATATCTAATCCCGCGCACACACTTGTGAAAGTTACAAAAATACCCTGCACACTTTGACAGATCAAGTGAAACAACTAGCAGTCCGAGAAACTGAAGTAGCAGCTTGAGAAAAGACTCAAGCTGTTAGTTGAAAAGTAAGCATATTTAAATGAAACAGTGGCTCCCCCTTAAACAAGCATATGAAATGGATATACTTTTCAGAAAATAAGAAAGAATGACGAAAAAAAAAAATTAATCCATATTAACCATACCAATATTGGATACTAGGAAAGTGAATCTTCCTACATCAAATGGTTTTGTAAATAGATCAGCTAATTGATCATCAGTATGAATTTTGGTAACTTGGATTAATTTCTTCTCATTACAGTCCCTTATAAAATGAAATCTGATGTCTATATGCTTGGTTTTGGGAAATTTCACTGGATTTTGTACAATGCTTATTGCACTTGAGTTGTCAATGTAAATAGGAGTGGATAGGGAATTCATACCATAGTCTCTCAGTTGATTTTGAATCCACATCACTTGGGAGCAACAGCTTGCAGCTGCTACATATTCCGCTTCCGTGGATGAGGTGGAAACAGTGGTTTGCTTTTTACACTGCCAAGAGACCAGTCTTGCTCCTAGATACTGACATCCACCAGTTGTGGACTTTCTGTCAATGTTGCAGCCTCCATAATCACTGTCAGAATAGACTGTTAGTTCAAGAGGAGAGTCTTTAGGAAACCAGAGGCCCAAAAGTAGTTGGCCTTTGAGATATCTATAGATTCTCTTAACAGCAAACAGATGTGAGTCCTTTGGAGCACATTGAAACCTGGCACAAACACAAACAGCAAACATTATATCAGGTCTAGAAGATGTGAGATACATAAGTGAACCTATCAAGGATCTGTATAGGTGAATGTCCACATCTACTCCATCTTTGTCTGCATCAAGCTGCTTGTGAGTGTCCATTGGAGTACTTGCAACTTTGGTATCTTTGTAACAAAAATTTTAAAGTGTGTCTTTAACATACTTTGAATGACTGATAAAAAGCCCTGTAGGCTTCTGCTTGACCTGCAATCCTAGAAAGAAGGTGAGTTCCCCCATTGAACTCATTTGAAACTTTTTGTGCATTAATGCCTCAAACTCTTTGCACAGACTGTCATTTGTAGACCCAAAGATAATATCATCAACATATATTTGAACAAGCAGAATCTCAGATTTGATGGACTTTGTGAACAAAGTTTTGTCCAGAGTACCTCATGACAGAGTGTCATACCATGCTCTAGGTGCTTGGTGGAGTCCATAGAGGGCTTTGTCTAATTTGTAGACTCTGTCTGGATACTTATAGTCCTCAAATCCAGTAGGTTGACAAACATAGACCTCTTCTTCAATGGTACCATACAGGAAAGCAGACTTCACATCCATTTGATACACTTTAAACCCTTTGAAGATTGCATAGGCTAGGAACAGTCTGATGGCTTCAATTCTTGCCACTGGAGTAAAGACATCATCATAATCTATGCCTTCTTCTTGAGTGTATCCCTGTGCTACCAATGTTGCTTTGTTCTTGATGACTATCCCTCTCTCATCCTTCTTGTTTCTGAAAACCCAACGTGTACCAATTGCTCTCTTGCCTTTAGGAAGATCAACTAGAGTCCATACACTCTGAATCTTGAATTGTAGTAGTTCTTCCTGCATTGCCTTAATCCAAGATGGATCTTTCAAAGCCTCTGATGCCTTCTTTGGTTCAAACTGTGACATGAAACAAGCATGTTCAAAGGCAGCTAGATTGAATTCTGGAACTGCTAAGTCAGCATCAGTAGACTCTTTGTGAAGCATGGTCCTTGTCTGCACAGGGGTGCGTGGATCACCCATTATCTGATTTAGAGGATGATACTTGTGAACTCTAAGTGTTGGCTCTCTATCTGTCTGAAAAGAGGTTCCTACATTTGTATCATCTCCATCAGGACTACTTGATGGTTCAGCTTCAGGAACAGCTTGACTTGAATCTAGAACTGTATCCCTTTGTGATGGAGTTGTTCTTTCAGAACTTGGGATTGGCACTTCATAGTTTGGATTTAAATCATGTTGTGCATCCAGTACCCCTGGTGGGTCACAAGATAGAAGTGGTATGACCGTATACTCATCCCAATGACCAGAATCTGCAACAGTCTGAATCTTTGTACCAACAGCTTGATCATTTGTGCTACCAGCATGAGAATTTGTGTTGGCAGCTTCAACCCTATTTTCACCAGTTTCTACATTATACTCAACGAAGCTCAGAGAATTAGTTAGTGAATCTAAATCAAACAACCAATCAGGACCAGTGCCTTTGACATTTGCAGTGTTTTCATTAAATTCAACATTGGCACTTTCTTCAATGGTTTTAAACACACTGTTATATACTCTATAGGCTTTGCTTTGTGTGGAGTATCCTACAAAGAAACCTTCTTCAGCCTTGCTTTCAAACTTTCCTAAGTGAGTCTTAGTGTGAAGAATGGTACAGGAACAGCCAAAAGATTTAAGAAAGGCTATCAAGGGGACTCTATGGTGGAATAACTCATATGGAGTTTTCTCTTGTGATTGAACAACCTGAACCCTATTCAGAACATAACAAGCTGTATTGACTGAATCTGCCCAAAAGGTCATAGGCAGTTTGGAATCAGCTAGCATGGTTCTAGCAGCCTCATTAAAGTTCTGTTCTTTCTTTCAGCTACACCATTTTGCTGTGGTGTTCTTGGTGCACTATATTGCCTAGAAATACCTTTAGACTCATAGAAACTGTTTAGGATATGGTTTTTAAACTCAGTCACATTGTCTGATCTGATCACCTTAACTTTTAAGTTGGATTGGTTTTCTATCTTAAGAATAAATGATTTAACTAGCTCATCAGTTTCATCTTTAGTCCTAAGAAAGTATACCCATGTGAATCTGGTGAAATCATCAACAATGACTACAGTAAGCCCTTTTATTCAAACTCAAAACAGATGTTGGACCAAAGAGATCCATATAAATAAGATGAAGAGCAGATGAGTTTGAATTTACTTCTTTGGCCTTATGAGAAGATTTGTGTTGCTTGCCTTTAAGACATGCTACACAATGATCATCACAATTGAACTCCTTTTGTGGTAAACCTCTTACCAAATTCTTTTTGACTAGCACATTCATAGATTTGAAGTTCATATGACACATCCTTCTGTGCCAAAGAGCAGACTCATTTGATGATGCTTTAGATATCAAACAACTTAAAGTACTTGATTTGGATAAAAAATCTGTGTCCAGACAGTAGACATTGTCTTTTCTTGGTGTTCTAAGTAAAACAAGATTTTCAGAATTTTAAAATCTTTTGAAAGAACAATGCACTCAGAATCTGTGAAGACAACAATATTTTGTTTATCACAGATTTGAGACACACTTAATAAATTGTACTTCAGCTGTTCAACATATAAAACATCATTGAAAAGCATATTGTCTGCTTTGACAGCACCTTTACCTGTTACCTTACCTCCCTTGGAATTTCCTCCAAATGCAACAAATCCACCTTCAAAGCCTTTTAAGTTTGATAAGCAATCAGAGTTGCCTGTCATGTGCCTAGAGCATCCACTGTCCAAATGCCATCTTGTTTTGTGTTGTGACCTGTGGGTTCCCTGCACAAATAAAGCCTTAGTTAGTAGTGGAGTAAACCCAAACCAAGTTGGTTTTGGGTTGTCCTTGTGCATTGACATAACTAAACACTGTCTTTGACTTCTTATACTTAGTGAGATCCACTGTGGATTCTGTGGAGAATATTTAGTTATGACATGAGGTATCCAGGTGTTTTGTCCATCCTTTGCGATAACAATCTCAGATGATCCATTACTAGTCCTAGGTTTGAGCCTAGCAGTCTGAGCTGAGTCTGCAGTGCTAACAGCTTCAGAATTTGCACTAACAGTTTCAACTTTAGACTTGGCAGTTTCAACATTTGTATCAACAGTTTCACTGGAGTTTTTGCCTTTAACACACCATATTTGTTTAGACTTTGATTTTGGCTTTGCTAAAACTTGTTTTTGGTGTGTGGACTGTTTTTTATTAATTTTTGAGTACCTGTGATCAACTGTTTTCTTAGGAACTGGTGTAACAGGTGGTTTGACCTTAAGATTTTTTGTGTTTTTAACAGATGCCTGTTTCTGAACCACAGTTCGTTTTGCAACAGATGGTTTGTGCAAGCACTGTCTGGCCAAATGGTTTTTCCTGCCACAGTGGAAACATCTTTTGACTGCTTCGATTTGAGAACTAGTTTTATCAGACCATAACTGGTTCTTGTTCCTTTGATTTCCCCTTACCTGCTGTTGTTTGGGAAACTGTAGGTCCCAAAAGATATCCCAAGTATATAGCTTTAAGCTATAGAGGGGGGGGGGGGGAATACAGCACTTTAAAAACTACACATCAATTTTCTCAATGTTTGTTTATATTATTAACAAATGTTAATTATAAACAAGCTTGAATGCGAAAAGGTTCAAGCTGAGATGACAGATACAACAGTATGTCTAACTAGTCTAAGACTGACTTAAACTAATTACAATGAATAGACTCACTAAGAATCACTCACTGTGTTTACAAGACACTGAGGAACAGCTTGAACAAGAACAACTTAGACACTGAGCACTGTTTTATTCAAGCATACTTGCATTCATGAAAGACACACTTTGAATGCACGTTCACTCTTGGTTTCAGCACTTAGCTTTTTGGCTTGATCTTTCAATCCTTGGAAGTTTCTTTTTATACTCACTCAGAGGATCTAAGTGAAGCTTCTTCATTGGACGGAATGAAAAAAGGGAAGTCTTGTTGACAAGACAACATAAACTTTTCTGCAATTTTCTGAAAAGCAGACTTGTCTTCATGTGGGCAGAACTTTTGTCTTTTCACTTTGTCTACTGTTGCATTGCCTTTAACTAAATAAGGAATGTCAACTTTGTGTTTTTCTTCCTTTGTAAAGACCTATTTTGATATAAGAAAAAGGTCTGTCACCCTTTTTCAAATAACCTTTTGTCTTCATGTAGCAGAACAGCTTGGGCAGGCTGAGCAGTTCTGATTTCCACTTTGTCTTCGAATTTGTAAACTGATCTTGTAGTCAAAAACAATACATGAGGACTTGGAAACACATTCCATAAAGTATTTAGCCTGTTCACAAAGAACAGGTTCTGTTCACATAGAACAGAACACTTGTAAACTGCCCAAACTGCTCACGAGTGTAGAGCAGCGTAGACAGTTTATGTCCAGCCTGTTCAGCAGACTGAAGAGCTTGGGCAAAACTGCCTTTGTTGCAACACATGCAACACATAGAACAGCTTTAGGCTGAAATTGCAAATCATTTTCAGGTTTCAATAATGCATATAACAGGCCTTAATTCAACCTTCAAAAGCATCAACAGGTTTGATTAATAGTCTCCCCCTCAGATGCAGAATAGGTTTGACTGAGCCTTTTTGTGCCTAACAATCTCCCCCTATTTGCAATAACCAGTCTAAGCCGGCCTTATCAAAAGTCACTATATATATTTACAGTACATTTGTTGAAATAAAATTACAACATCAACATAAAGTAAAAGATTAGTTTATATATACACTGATTTTTGATTACATTAGAACAACACATGTTCTTACAAAAGTACAACTGATGTACATTACAACTAATGTAAAAGAAAATTACAACATATGTAAATAAAGTACAACTAATGTACATTGGACTGTTTTTGTTGGGAATAGAAAATGGTAAGCCTGTCCAACTGATGGACAGCTTCCATTCTTCACCTACCCAGATGGTAGATGGACTTCATCACAATGGAGGGGGACCTTCAAACATCTTCTCAAGTTCTTCTCTAGTATCCTCAAGTTCTTGAATCTCACTTCTTATTATCATAAACTTGGGATCCTCAAGTTCACCTCTTTCATAACAGCCTCTGAGCTGATCCCAGATAGCTGCTCTCCACCTGCTTGACTTCCTGAATGAAAGGGAGGTCAGCTTAACAATATTTTCCCTATCAGAAGCTGTGAACAACAAACTTTGAAGCTGTGCAAGATGTAATTCAAGAGAATCTTGCACATCAGCAAGGTTTGATGACATAGAATTGGAGAGGGAGCCAATGAGTGTGTTCAAGCTGGCCAGAGTATTAGGAAGAGTAGTGTTGCAAGAAGTGAGGAGAGATGACAGCTGTTGAGAAATGACTGTCATTGAGGGCACAGAGTCCTGTTGCAGTGAAATAATGGAGGAGAGGGAGGTGAACACAGTTTGCAGCTGTGCAGTGAGTGCAAGCAGCTGTGGAGAATTATCTGTTTGTGGAGCGGCAGGAAAGGAATCCTTGAACAACTCAAAGAACCCCTTAAGCTGTTCAGACACAGAGTCTGAAATAAGAGAAGGTAGAGAGGTCATGGTAGTTTCTAAAGAACCAACTTTGTTGGTCAGCAGAGAGAGCTGATCCTTCAAAGGCAGGTCTTTAGGAGATGGAGGTGTATGGGTGGACTGTTTAGATTGGGTTGATGGAGAAGATGAAGAGGAGGCTGGTGTATGAGGATGGGATGGAGAAGGAAGAGGAACATTTGACAGAAGCTCCATAGCCTGGGCAAAAGTAATGTGGCCCAGCTTGGAGGGATCAAAGGGTCCCTCAGCAACGGCTGTAGCTGCATCATCAGGAGAAGGGGTTGATGTTGGGGGCCTTTCAGATGTTGCTTGTGTTGCAACATCCTCATGAAGGCCAGTGGGTGTTCCCTCTGCAGTGACTTGGTGTAAAAGCACCTCATCATGAGGAGCTAGGATATGCATTTCAACATCAGCAGTGGTGAAACCTGCTGAAGGAGTTTGCGTAGAGGGAGCAGCCTCACCAAAGGGATGGTATGATCCCTGAGGTTCATCAGCTTGGGTTGTTGGTCCTTCAGCAGCTGTTTGGAGTAGAACAGCTGTATCATGGGGAGCAGAAGTTTGAGGCTGAGCTGCTGATTGGTCTAGACCAGCAGTGTGGGCACCTCGTGCAGACTCAGGGTGTAAAGAAGTTTGAGTGGGGGACAGTGTGGACTCAGTATGGAGTGGAGAGGGCTCCTGTCTTTCAATATTCTCAGCCTGTTGGGAGGCTGGAATAGTTGAGGTGGTTATCTCCTTTTGTACAACTGGTTCCTGTTGGGAGGAACTAGAGGGTCTAGGCTTACTCTGGGTGGACTCAGGTTGGAGTGAAGCAGTCTCCAATTGTGCTGAACCTTCTCCCAATATAGGAGAGGCAGCAGGGGTGGCTTCTCTTACAACTGAACCCTGTTGGGAGGGAACAGAGGAGTTGGTTGTTTGGGCTGGTTTCTTCTTGGAGTGTGATTTTCGTTGATAGTGGATGGATGAAGTGGGTGATTGTGGAGAGGTGAGGAGGGGTTCAGACTGGACAGGTTTAGAGACTGGGTCAGAAACAGGTGGGTTAACCTGTTCCATAGTCTCAAGTGCCACATAGGCACCAGCCACAGAGGCTTCAGGTTCAACGAATGAAACAGGGTGAGGAGCCTGCTCCCCCTCAGCCACAGAGGCTAAGAGTGCAGACTCAGACTGAGCTGTTTTGGCCTTCTTTTGCATAGGCCCAGCTTCAGTGGTTGCCAGGGTCCTCTTAATAAGTTTGGACCTGGCTTTGGATTTTCTCTTGGGAGCAGGAGCTTCTGGATCCACCCTCACAGCAGAGGGTCCTTCCACCAATCCTAACAACCTCCTAATTGGTGTGGACAGAGGAGGTTCATTTGGAAGAACAGCAGTGCTAAAAACTCTATTCCATATTACAGGGAATGCAGCAGTATGAAGTAAAGACTGAGAGTTGTACAGATGCTCACCACAAATGTGTCTGGATATGAGGCTCAGAAACCTTGGGTATCGAACAGCAGCTGGTCTTAGCTCTTGCTGCACCAGGTTCCTCAAGTTCAGAAAGATCCACTTAGCCATATCAATTATAGTCCCATCCACCAGCTGTAGGACTATTGGGACTTCATCACGGCTCAGTTGGTCAAATGAACCAACTTTCCTGCTGAAACATATCATCACTGAGGCAAACAGAAGGTGTAGGTAGGAGACAAATCCTTCCTGTACAGCGTTGCTCCAATTTTGGGTTCTGCTACACCACAGAAGCGTAGCAAATTTCCCATTTCCTCATTTTCAGGCTGGGGCATGTCATATGAATCAGCAATGGGCAGATGAAGAACCTCCCTGAGAAGATCAGCAGTAATCTCAATGGTCTGAGTCCCATTGAGAATAGTCCCCTTGATGACTTTGGTGTTGGGGTTGTAGGCACAAGTGTACCAGAACTCGTACACCATCTCCTGGTACAGGACACCAGGAGTAGCAGTCATTGCATAGTTCAACGGATGAACTGTCAAAAACTCCACCATTTAATCATAACCTTTCCCCACATAGTTTTTGGGGATTGTGAGGTTGGCAATGTAGTTTGTGGGTTTAAGGGTTAGCATTGTGGTGACTGATGAATGTTTCTGCACATCATCACCAACAAATACTGGTAGGAAGGGGTTGTTTCTGTGAGCCATTTCGAGAGTAGGGAAAGTAGCAGAAGCACAAGACACTTAGTCGAATTTTTAGGGTTCTTAGAAGGTTTATGGTAGTAGTGAAGAAGACGAAGATGTAACAGTATGAGGTATTTATAGGATTTGAATGTGAGTGGGTATGAGAGAGAAACATTTGGGCGGTTGATTTGAAAAGGTCGTTAACAGAAAACGGAACGGTTGTCCATGTCAGACCGTTTGTCAGACCACCTGAGCCCTTTTTAATCACTAACACACGTAACCCACATTATCCGCAGTAATTAAGTTAAATAAAAAACAGAAATTAAGTAACTTAATTGTGAAGAAAGGTAATTAAGAATTGTTGGTCTAAGCTGTTGGTCAAACCTGTGATGAGCAGGGTCATCACAAGCTGTTCATTCTTCAAGCTGTTCCTTCAGCCTGTTCAACTATGTAGGAACAGGTTGTGTTCAATAGCTGAGCAGGTTACAAGACAATGTCTTGTAAGTCAGTGTGAGGGAATGGGCAGAGTGAAGAATGGACCATCAGATCAGGCTGGACGAGTAAACCGTTTTTGTTCAGCCTGTTGTATGTTCAAGCTGTTCAAGGATTTCAGAAAAATGGCTAAGTACATAACATGCAGAGCCTGTTCTGTATAAGCTGTTCTGAGAATCTTGATCAGTGTGAGACATACAAAGTCTTAGACCTTTGAGGACACTTAGTCACTTTTGTTTAACATGCCCAGCTTGCTGACAAGGTAATTAAACCTTGTTTCATCAAGAGGTTTGGGGAAAATGTCTGCAAGCTGTTCATTTGTGGAAATAAAACTTACCTCCACATTACCTTTCAGAATGTGATCCCTGATGAAGTGATGTCTGACTTCAATATGCTTTGTTCTTGAATGAAATACTGGATTGTTGGAAATAACTATGGCACTTGTGTTATCACACATAATAGGAAATTTCCTATACACAAGCCCATAATCTTCAAGCTAATGCTGCATCCACAGAATCTGCCCACAGCAGCTTCCAGCAGCAATGTACTCAGCTTTAGCAGTAGAAGTAGACACTGAGTTCTGCTTCTTGCTACACCAACTTATCAACTTACCACCAAGGAGTTGACATCCACCTGTTGTGCTTTTCCTATCTAGCCTGCAGCCTGCAAAATCAGAATCTGAATAACCTGTTAGTTCAAGGCTGGAGTCTTTGGGATACCAAAGACCTAAACCTGGTGTACCCTTCAGGTATCTGAAGATTCTCTTAACAGCAGCTAGATGAGATTCCTTTGGATCAGCTTGGAATCTAGCACACAGACAGGTGGCAAACATAATATCAGGTCTACTAGCAGTTAAGTACAGCAAGCTCCCAATCATACCTCTGTAAGCTGTTACTGAAACAGCTTTGCCACTGGTATCAGCATCCAATTTTACATTGGTTGCCATTGGGGTTTTAATAGGAGAACTTTGATCAAATTTAAACTTTTTCAAGAGATCTAAGGTATACTTTCTTTGATTTATAAAAATTCCAGTTGAGGTTTGTTTAACCTGTAATCCTAAAAAGAAAGTAAGTTCTCCCATCATACTCGTTTCATATTTAGATTTCATGAGTAATGAAAAATTCTTGCATAACTGCTCATTGGTAGAACCAAATATTATATCGTCCACATAAATTTGAACAAGCATAACATCAGATTTCACCTTCTTTATGAACAGTGTAGTATCCACTTTACTTTTGGAATACCCATTGCTCATAAGGAATTCAGTAAGAGTGTCATACCAGGCTCTAGGGGCTTGTTTGAGACCATAGAGAGCTTTGTCCAACTTATAGACAAAACCTGGATGATGTTCATTTTCAAAACCTGGAGGCTGCTTGACATAAACTTCTTCTTGCAGCTTCTCATTCAAAAATGCACTCTTCACATCCATTTGAAATACCTTAATGCTCTTATGAGCAGCATAGGCTAGATACAAACGAATTGCTTCTAGTCTGGCCACAGGAGCAAATGTCTCATCATAGTCAATTCCTTCCTCCTGTCTATAACCCTGAGCAACTAGTCTTGCCTTATTTCTTATGACATGACCTTGCTCATCCATCTTATTCCTGAAAACCCATTTAGTGCCAATTATAGTTTTACCTTTAGGTGCAGGGACCAACTTCCATACCTTGTTTCTCTCAAACTGATTGAGTTCTTCTTGCATGGCAGTGATCCAATTGGAATCTTTTAGTGCTTCATCCACTTTCTTTGGCTCCATTAGTGAAACAAAACTGGAGAACATACAGAAGTTCCCTAAGCTGTCCCACCTTGTTTGTACCCCTTTGTTGATGTCACCAATTATTTGATCATTGGGGTGACATCTGATCCACTTAGGATCATTCTTCAATGATGATTCTCTTGAGTTATCAGCAGCTTCAGCAAGTCCTGTTGAACAGCTCTCAAGATTTTCAGACACACTGTTGTCCTGAGCTTGCTCACTTGTTGAACATGACTGACCACTATTGAACATATCAGCAGAGGTACTAGGAAAATCAGCATTGATAGGTTCAGGACATGCAGTTGTAATTAGGTCAGTACACTTATTCATACAGGGTGTATTGACATAACCATCATCATGCCCATCATGATTAACAGGTTCCACACTGGGTGTAGTGGAAGCTTTTGAGTCATTTTCACTGTTTGAATGCATGAGATCATCACAGTTTAATTCTCCTGAAACTGATTCAGGAACAGCTTTGGTGGAAGCATCCTTGGACTCTTCAAAGGTGACATTGATAGATTCATCTATCACCTTTCTTTTGTTGTTGTATACTCTTTAGGCTTTGGAGATAGGAGAGAAGCCAAGAAATACACCTTCATCAGCTTTTGGTTCAAATTTTGCCAGTTGGTCCCTTTGATTCAGAATGAAGCATGGACAACCAAACACATGGAAGTAACTGACATCTGGCTTCCTCCCTTTGATCAGCTCATAGGGAGTATTGTTGAACCTTTTTACCACTAGGGATCTGTTTTGGGTGAAGCAGGCAGTGTTAACAGCTTCAGCCCAGAATGATGAAGGTAAACCTGATGCACACAACATGGTTCTAGAAGCTTCGATGAGAGTTCTGTTTCTCCTTTCAGCAACTCCATTTTGTTGTGGAGTTCTTACAGCTGAGAAGTTTTGAGTGATTCCTTTCTCTTCACAGAAGTCCTGAAGAGTACTGTTTCTGAATTCAGTACCATGATCACTTCTAAGCTGCTTCACTTGGGCAGAGTTCAGCATTTCCATCTTTTTCACAAATCCAATAATTTATCTAGCAGCCTCTCCTTTGCTCTTCAAGAAGATAACCCATGTGTACCTGGAGAACTCATCAACCATTACTAGAGTGTATCTTCTTCCTCCTAGACTTGGGACATTAACAGGTCCAAACAAGTCCATATGGATTAAGAAGAGAGGAGTATCAATAGAGAAGTTATGTTTGGATTTAATTGATGATTTCCTCTGCTTTCCTTTGTCACAAGCTGTGCAGAGTTTATCTTTAACAAAGGTCATAGAAGGCAAACCTGTCACCAACTCTTTCTTACAGAGTTTTTTGATGTTCTTGAAGTTCAGGTGTGACAGCCTTTTGTGCCATAACTAGTTTAAGTCTGCATTTGTTCTTGTGAGAAAACAGGTTTCAGTTGTGGGATCAGGAGATTGCATGTCCACGACATATACACCATTCTTTCGTTGTGCACACATCACAACTTTGTCTTGGGAATCCAATATGTAACCCAGGTGCTCATCAAAGTTAACCTTATAGCCAGCATCACACAGTTGACTTATGCTAACAAGGTTGTGTTTGAGCCCAACCACATAGGCTACTCTTTTGAACACTGCAACACCAGCTTTAAGAGTTCCATATCCCTCAGTGGATCCCTGTACATTGTCACCAAATGTGACTTTTGGCCCTTTTTCAGGCCTGAGATCACTCAGCAGGTCCTTACAACCAGTCATGTGTCCTGAGCAGCCACTGTCCAAGTACCAAACCTGGGATGGTTGTTTTTCCTGCAAAGTGATAAGAAGAATATTGGATACTTTTAGGGGAACTCATCTCAGAGATGAGTTCTCCTACTTCATCAACATTTGTTGATGGACTTGTGATGTCAACACTAATATTCCCTATTTGAATGGTATCAGTTTGAATACCACTTTCATTGACTGAGATGTTTCCAACACTGTTTATGTTGCCAGTGAGAGAACCATCAGAGTCAGCAGGCCTCATGTCCTCAGTTTCAGGACAGTCTTTGGCCAGATGTGTCTTCATTCCACATTTATAACACTTTCTCCTTTTAGCATTTTTGGAAGAAGACCTTTCAGAAACACATTCTGGGTTATTTCTGTTGATTCCATCAGCAGGTTTAGCAAGCTTATTACTTTTTGATGAATCAACAGCTTGAGTGGAAAGTTCAATAGCCACAGCTTTGCCTTTCTCTTCTTTCCTCTTTTCAGGAGGGCAGATGTCAAAGATAGGAAGCTTAATTGGCTTTTGAACTTCCACAGGTTTAGGAAACTTATTCCCAGATCTCTCAAGCTGAACAATGGCTTTGCCTTTGCCCTTCCTGAGATGTGATTGATGTTGCCTATCAACATAATCATTATTTCTGGTTTTTAAATACTTATTCTCATTTAAAACCAGTTTACCACTATGATTAGAAAACTTATTTGAAATCACAGCAGGTTTGCCTTCAACCTGAGACTTACTGTTGTTAAAGGCAGACTGCTTACCTTTTGAAAACTTATTTTCAAAATGTTCAGCATTAAAAGGATTAGTATGCCTTTTTACACCAGCTTTGGACCCAAAGCCTGTTTTTCAACAGATTTGGTGTCCACAGCTGCAGTTTGGACATGCTTTCCTTTCTTTTGCTTGTGTGAATCAGCAGAACACTTAGCAAGCTTATTTGATGGAAAACTTATTTCATTAACAACTTTTGAGCTAGGTTCACACGAGCTGTCAGTGTTTTGAGGCCTGACAAACCTGTTTGTTGAGATTAATTTACCATTCACTTTTTGAATAAAAGTGTTTGGAAGCTCACCAAGAGTGGAAAAGTCTTCTTTTAAATTATTAACCTCAACAATGGAAGCTGCTGTGTCAAGATCCCCTCCAAGATAGGCTTGGATTTGTGCAGGAATCTGCTGACTTATGCAGTGGCTGACTTTTTGTGCAGATTGGCACCAAGAGTCAACTATCTTTTGAAGCTTAGCATGTTTTATATCTGTTTCTCTCTTTTCTTCCAGTAAAATGGAATTGATGTGTTTTAATTCATCAAGCTCAGCTTCCAACTGATGGAAGCTGTCCAGTTTACTGGATTTTGTTTCAATATCAGTTTTAAGCTTAGAGATTTCAGATAATAAAACAGCATGCTTCTCAACAGCAGCTTTCAGATCAACAAGCATATATTCAAAACTTTTAACTTTTTCGTCAGAACTGAATTTTGTACCTTATACATCATTGTAAGGTTCCAGTTCTCCAAGCTACTGAAAGCTTCAGCTTCATTCAGATCCTGTTTGAAGTTGCTTGTTGATGGGACATCAGTGTTGCCCATCAGACTGTTATTGTCTTCTTCATCAGATGATGAATCAGACTCCTCCCAGTCACAAGTTTCTGCCATTAGTCCCTTTTGCCGGTTAGAAACCACTGAGTTTTCTAACTTCCTCAGCTTAGCCATGGCCATAAGGTACTTAACCCTATAGCCATCATCCCTGTTTGTCTTGTGTGGTTTGGATGTCTGACCAACAGCTTTTGACACACAGTCAGCAGCTATATGGCCAGTTTTGCCACATTTGAAGCACTCAGCTTTGGTCTTGTCAAATGCTTTCTTTTTGACAGCATTTGAGCTTCCCTGTAGCATGTTTCTTCCAAACCTTTTCTTGTTGAACCTTTTGACCAGCATGGCTATCATCTGCTCATCATCCAGTTCAGCACTATCTGCATTGTCTTCCTCATCAGACACTTCCTCCTTATCATCAGTTTGTTGATCAGGTTTAGTGAACACATCACTCACTTGATTTACAGGTTGTCTCACACTGGCCACAAAGGCTGCACCTTTCTTAGATATTTCCAAGGCATTTCTCTTCTGTTGCCTTGATTGCTCATCATTCAGTAAGAATCCATATAAGTTAACAAGATCCATACTTCTGATGGTACCTGAATTCCTTAAAATTGTAGAAAAATAATTCCATTCTTCAGGCTGAACATCTAAGAACTTGTTTACCAAAGTCAGGCTGTCCTTGGTGATCCCAACAGCTTTGAGATCATTTACAAGAGCAGTAAACCTGGTGTAGGTTTCAGTGAGAGTCTCCTTCGGTTTTGCAAAGAAGAGTTCATACTGGCTAACAAGATTATTAATCCTATTGTCAAGTGTGATCGTGGGTCCATCATAGACGGTACACAAAGTATCCCACATTTCCTTGGCAGTCTTCATCTTCTCAACCTGTTTGAACACATCATCAGGTAGAGAGATGACCAGGTTGTTTCTGGCCTTTGCATCAAGAGCCACCAGTCTTTTGTCTTCATCAGACCATCGAGCTTTTGCTTTCTCAAATGTTCTGATTTCAGGAGCAGCTCTTTCAACAGCAGGAGTTATAGTTGTAACAGTGGTTGGCACATAGGGACCCTCCATTACAATCTCTGGTAGTTGTACATCCAGATTCTCTAAGTAGAGCATCATTCTGCACTTCCAACCAGAAAAGTTCTGATGATTGAACTTTGGAGGTTTGCCCATTGAGCCATTGTCATAGTATGATGAACTTGCAGCACTGTTGTCCATGGAAACTTTGGGAGAATGAGAGATCTAGAATGACACACACTCTAAACTGCTCTGATACCAGTTGTAGGTCCCAAAAGATATCCCAAGTATATAGCTTTAAGCTGTAGAGGGGGGGGGGGTGAATACAACACTTTAAAAACTACGCATCAATTTTCTCAATGTTTGTATATATTATTTAACAAATGTTAATTACAAACAAGCTTGAATGCGGAAAGGTTCAAGCTGAGATGACAGATACAACAGTATGTCTAACTAGTCTAAGACTGACTTAAACTAATTACAATGAATACACTCACTAAGAATCACTCACTGTGTTTACAAGACTCTGAGGAACAGCTTGAACAAGAACAACTTAGACAATGAGCAATGTTTTATTCAAGCAGACTTGCATGCATGAAAGACACACTTTGAATGCACGTTCACTCTTGGTTTCAGCACCTAGCTTTTTGGCTTGATCTTTCAATCCTTGGAAGTTTCTTTTTATACTCACTTAGAGGATCTAAGTGAAGCTTCTTCATTGGACGGAATGAAAAAGGGGAAGTCTTGTTGAAAAGACAACATAAACTTTTCTGCACTTTTCTGAAAAGCAGACTTGTCTTCATGTGGGCAGATTTTTTGTCTTTTCACTTTGTCTACTGTTGTATTGCCTTTAACTAAATAAGGAATGTCAACTTTGTGTGTTTCTACCTTTGTAAAGACCTATTTTGATATAAGAAAAAGGCCTGTCACCCTTTTTCAAGTAACCTTTTGTCTTCATGTAGCAGAACAGCTTGGGCAGGCTGAGCAGTTCTGATTTCCACTTTGTCTTCGACTTTGTAAACTGATCTTGTAGTCAAAAACAATACATGAGGACTTGGAAACACATTCCATAAAGTGTTTAGCCTGTTCACAAAGAACAGGTTCTGTTCACAAAGAACAGAACACTTGTAAACTGCCCAAGCTGCTCACCAGTGTAGAGCAGCGTAGACAGTTTATGTCCAGCCTGTTCAGCAGACGGAACAGCTTGGGCAAAACTGCCTTTGTTGCAACACATGCAACACATAGAACAACTTTAGGCTGATATTGCAAATCATTTTCAGGTTTCAATAAGGCATATAGCAGGCCTTAAATTCAACCTTCAAAAGCATCCACATGTTTGATTAATAGTCTCCCCCGTAGAGGCAGAACAGGTTTGACTGAGGCCTTTTTGTGCCTAACAGAAACTTTTGGACACCATGCTTTTGGCATGTGCAGATTGGAACAATATTTCCCTTTTTATTACCTTTTGAGGAGGATGCAATGTTACAGTTAAAAGGTACAGAAACCTGGGGAGTAGTATGGCATACACTCATATTCTCTTTTCCTTTCTTACTGGGGTTTTGGGCTGCTATAGGTACACTCATTGTTTTGTGTCCTTGCTCAACTTCTTTGCACTCACAGTCTTCATTTTTAATTTGATCTTCTTTAGAATCTTGACTTGTTTCAAGGACAGGATCTACAGTGGTCATATACTCATCTAATGGTTCATTAACAAGCCTATCAGCAACTTCACTCATTGGATGAATGCATTTGTTGTTGTATGGAGGTGGAGTGGCTCTGTATCCTATACCTTCTTTGGGATTGAGCTGAGATTTTACCCTATTTTTAAATTGAATTTCCATTAGGTGTTCCAGCTTTTGATTTGCCAATTTGAAGTTTCCTATATCTATATTGACAGATTCTAGTTTCTTATTAGCATCTAAAACCTTCTGTTCAGCCTCATCTAATTTCTTATTTAGAGACTCTATTTTCTTATTCAGCTCCTTTTTCTCCCACTCATGATATGTTCTATCATGTCCCATTTGAATCTCATTATCCTTATAGTCATTGATCTGTTTTTCAAGATCTTCTATGGCCTGTATATACTCATATATCTCCTCTCTTCCATCTTAGCTAGAGTTTTGCACATGCTCTCATTATGATCTCTGTACTTTTTAACCATGTTTTTGCATGTTTGAGAGCAAAGTTTAGCATTTACCTCAGATGGTAATTCAGTGGAGGTGACATTTGATGTTTCTGCCATTAGAGCTTGATTTTGAAACTCTTCCTCTGTCTGATCACTCCAGTCAAACACATTGTCTTCTTGAGAGACAAATGCTTGTGATGATGAAGCTTTATTAGTTTTCTGGGCTCTTTGCGACTGTTGACCTTGGGATCTGCATTCTCTGGCAAAGTGACCAAGCTTGTGACATTTAAAGCATCTACTTTGGATTTATCAAATGCTGGTTTCCCTTCTGGTCTGGCTTGAAAGTTGGATCTGCCAGTTCTTTTCAGAAACCTTTTAGCCCTCATAGTCAACATTGCATGCTGCCATTTCAAGTCCATTTCTTCAAGATCATCTGGATGGATCTGTTCTAAATCTTCAGCATTTAGAGCAAACAGTCCATCATTGGCAACAAAAGCTTCATGATGACTTTCAGTAGAGTTACCATCAGCACCTGAGAAGGAATCACAACAGTTAGATTTATCAAACAAAGCTGATGATAGGAGAGCAGTGTTATGATTATAAGAAAAAGATTTCTTTTTAGTTTCAATCTCAGTTTCAAACACTCTCAAACTGTTGTAAAGATCATCCAACTTTATTTCATCAAGAGTGTCTTTGGTTCTCCATTGTGCAGCATAGACTGTCCACTCATCAACAAGGGATCTAAGAAATTTTCCGTTTACTTCATCTTGATCCAAGCAGACTTTGTACTCTCCAATTCACCAATCAGTTTGTTAAACCTGTCAAATATTTGAGTGAGGTTTTCATTCTTGCCACCAGAAAAGTTTTCATACTGCTGTTTTAAAAGATCCTTTTGATTTCTCTTGGTGCTAGCATTGCCAGCAAATCTTTTCTCTAAAGCAATCCAAAGAGAATGAGCAGTGTAAAACTTTTTAAACTGGTGTTGATAAGCATTAGGAATGGCTATCTGAAGAAGTGTAAGAGCTTTCACTTCATTCATTCTAGCCTTTCTTTCAAGTTCAGTTTTTGGAGGAGTTTTTATAGGTTTGCCTTCAGCATTATGTTCAGGATCAACTATAGGAGGAAATTCAACAGCTTCCCATATGGCATAATCAATAAATTGAATATGCTGTTGAATCCTGAGTTTCAACATCTCAAACTCAGTGGGTTTGAGCATAGGCACTTTGAGTCCTTGCCCAGATCCACTACTGCTATTATCAAATTCCATTGTAGAAAATTAAAATTTTTAAAAGAAAGCTTCTGACTTTGAAAATAAAGAAAGACCTGTGGCTCTGATACCACTTGTCAAAATCAAAATCACAACCTAAGATTAACTGGTTTGAATTTATCAGAGTATAAAAAATAACCTTATATTAAATCAAAGTCCAATTAAAAAAGTTTGGGGAATAACACTTAACTGTTGTAAGAAAAGCTTTCAAAACAAATAATCACACAAACACAATCAATAATCAAATATCATTTGTATTGCCAAACTCAATGATTACAATCACCTCTAATCTGTTTGACTAGACGAAGAACACAAACTGTTATTAGGGTTTTAGTACCTTAGAGGCTTATGAAAACTTAATCAGAAAGACAATTACAATTTAATAATCTTGTACATACAGGCTTACAATAGAAAACCTATTCTATGTATATATATTGCTTTCTGATTTGTTTCCTTGACAAACTCTGATTTCTCTGATAGTAGATATGCTTGAATCTTCAAAATATATCCTTTCCTGAATATGTGCACTTTCTGTTTATTGAGCTGTTGAGCAGCTTGAAGTCTATCTGTTGAGCAGCTTGAACTTTAACACTGGCAGCTTGAACTTTTTAACTAGCAGCTCGAACTTTTTAAACTAACAGCTTGAACTTTGTACTTACACAGAAAATCTACTAACAGTCTGAGAAATCTAACTAACAGCTTGACATACCTAGATTATTTCCTAACAAAGCACATCTGATTCACCCCAATCCACAGACGACCTCGTACCGCTTCTACGTAAATGGAATTTATCCAACCACGAATCTCAAATCATTAGGGATAAGTCCGCTCCGGTCCAACGTAGAAGAGCTACCAACGCAGAATGCCTATTCGTTGCATTCCTGAGTAAGGTCGCACCCACAACCATAACCAAAGCTCTACGAGATCCAAACTGGGTGAACGCTATGCATGACGAACTACACCAGTTTGAACGCCTATGCGTCTGGAGGTTTGTCCCACGACCAAAGAATCGGTCCATCATTAGCACAAAGTGGATCTTCAAGAACAAACGAGACGAGAACGGGATTGTCGTCCGCAACAAAGCCAGACTCGTGGCTGAAGGGTATCGACAACAAGAAGGAATCGACTATGATGAGACGTTTGCTACTGTAGCCAGACTTGAAGCAATTCGCATCTTCCTTGCATACACAGCACACAAAGACTTCACAGTCTACCGGATGGACGTGAAGACAACGTTTCTCAATGAAATTCTGAAGTAGGAGGTATATGTTTCTCAACCTGAAGGTTTTGTCGATGAGTCTAGACCATCATACGTCTATGCTCTCGACAAAGATCAATATGGTTTGAAACAAGCACCTCGGCCATGGTATGATAGTCTAACTGAGTTCCTGCTCGATTCTGGTTTTTCCAAAGGTATGGTCCACACAACCCTGTTTATACGGAATCAAGGTAATAACATTCTACTCGTTCAAATTTACGTAGATGACATAATTTTCGGATCTACAAAACCTTCACTTTGTGAAGAATTTTCAAAAGTAATGTAATCGAGGTTCGAGATGAGTATGATGGGGGAAATGAATTTTTTCCTCGGATTACAAGTCAAACAACTTCCTGATGGGATTCTCATAAACCAGTCAAAGTACATCCATGATCTCCTAAAGAGATTTAAGATGGAAAACTGTACGTCTATGAAAACTCCTATGTCCATTTCCTCAAAGTCTGATGTTGATCCAATGGGTAAACCCACTGACATCACAGCTTATCGAGGAATGATCGGTTCCTTATTGTATTTAACTGATAGTCGACCGGACATAATGTTTGCTACATGCATCTGTGCTGGATTTCAAGCTGATCTTAAAGAGTCGCATTTGGCTATCGTGAAACGAATATTTCGTTATTTAAAAGGCACGCCTGACCTTGGTCTCTGGTATCCGAAAGGAACCAGTTTCGAACTAACTGTCTACACAGATGCAAATCATGCTGGTTGCAAACATGACAGAAAGAGTACATTGGGTCACATCCAGTTCCTCGGAGACAAACTGGTAAGTTGGGCATCGAAGAAACAATATAGTGTTTCTCTGTCCACCGCTGAAGCAGAATACATTGCTGCCGCAAGCTGCTGCTCACAACTGCTGTGGATGGCACTCAACTCCGAGACTACGGTTTCAGACTTAGTCAGATTCCCATCTGTTGCGACTCCATGAGCGCAATAGCCATTATTGGTAACCCTGTACAACATTCTCGCGCTAAACACATAGATATCCGATAGCATTTTATAAAAGATCACGTTGAAGAAGGTACCGAAGAATTACATTTCGTAAACACTGAAAATCAGATAGCTGACTTGTTCACAAAACCTTTGGATGAAAAACGTTTTAATTTTCTAGTGAACAGGTTAGGTATGCGGAATCAATTAACATAATTTAATTCAAAATGCAACATTTTTGCAAAGTTTATCTGCCTTATTAAAAGACAGATTTTCTTTTCGCTAATGTTACATTTTCTAACAACTTATGTTCTGTGTTTATGCTATTTAATTCTATTCTTTGTGTTTGTTAATTTATTTTTTCTGTCATGCGTTATCGGGAGGCATCCAGGTAAGTCTCCGAGTGTTTAAATTTCCATTTATGCGCACTCGGAGGGGAGAAAGTGAGTTAATTAAATTAGCGTGTTTAAATATTTCTTATTAAGTTTAATTAATTTTTTCTCGTTTAAGTGTATTTAATTTTAAGTTTGTTAGTTCATTTACAAGAAAACCAAAAAGATTTTTTGTGTGTTCATTAATTTTTGTTCAAGTAATTTACTATTAAGTTTATTTTTTAAGAAAATCCAAAAAATTTTATTTTTTGTTTATTTTTTAAAAGAAAATCCAAAAAAAAATTGTTTTTTATTTTTAAAGAAAATCCTCAAGGATTTTTATTTTTTAATTAGATTTTTTTATTAATTTTACTTTAAATACGTTCTCTTTTCTTAATTTTAAATAAGTTAGAAAGTAAGATATTTTTTATGGGCATGGGTCGGGTTCCCCAACCGGGTTTTGGGGGGAACCGGTTTTTCAAATTGAATATATAACCGCCCAAAACTTCACTTCCTTCTTCTTCTTCTTCTTCTTCTTCTTCTTCTTCTTCTTCTTCTTCTTTCTTTCACCTTCTTCGTCGCCTACACCTCAAGAACACACACATCTTCTTCACTGTTTCATCACAAATCTGAAGTTGTAGAAGTGTTTAAAGCGTTTTCGTGTCTGAAAGTGAGTTCTATTTATGCTTGCACTCATTATTACGCATTTTCCTGTGATTATAAGTACACATAATCGGGTTTTATAAGGTTTTAAGGTCTGAAAAAGGGTTTTACTTCATGTTTAAGAAACCGAAAGTTTTTCTTCAAAAATCTCTTTTTGATAGAAAATGTTAAAACTGGAAGTCGTTTGTGGGAAAATAAAAAGCCTAAGTCCTAAAACTTGCAATTAATGCTTTGTCTGCGAGTTGCAACTCGCGGACTAACTATCATCACCATGACTAGGTACAAATTTTCTAAGTCTCATACATGTCATGTTTCATCCGCGAGTTGCAACTCGCGGATAACACTATCTCCGCATAGATGGTTCTCATATATTTCTAAGCAACTCGCGGATAACACTATATCCGCATAAATGATTCTCATATATTTCTAAGTTAAAATGCTCACAAGTTTGGTCCGCGAGTTGCAACTCGCGAATAAACCACCATCCGCACAACCATTCATCTTCGTAGTCAAATTTGCGATTATAGCCTTGTCCGCAAGTCCCAACTTGCGGATAATACTTCGACCGCAAGTTGGGGTCCTTCGTGACTTAGAAATAATTTTCAAATCTACACTTTCACTCAAAGGTTTATCCGAGAGTTGCAACTCTCGGATGACACTACATCCACAGGTTTTACTAAAATATTTCTAAGTCTGATTTTTTAAAAGTGTCGAGCTCACTTAAAAGTTCACTCGTTCAGGGGTTTTTAAATCTTGTCTAAGGCTATATCTTGTGATTTAATCTGAGTTGGGACTGGTCTTGCAGACTTTGATTCTTTAGATGAACTTTTCTTACCGAGAAGTCTTCTGTAGAAGCCCTTTAACAAATCAGTTTAATTCTATCAAACGCCTAACACAAGAAACATCTCTGAACAAGTCCAATTTTCAATGCAAACACACATCTGACTTTCAATTGTTTTGACAGGTACAATGGCTTCTCATTTTTAGTCTGGAGAATATGTAACTCCCCCAAGCCCTTAAAACTCAAACCCAAACCAAGAATCCGATGAGGAAATCACCTCTAGATCGGTAGCCTTACCCCACAGATCCTCAGAGCAGATCTTCCCACAACAAATTTGGCTACCTATTAAATCAATTAATTTCCTCCTTGACACAGCTTTCCTACATAATCAGAGGAAGACCCAGCCATCTGGTTATCAAACCCCATAGTCGAAGAAATCCTTATGGGCCATCGAATCTCATATGCCCTAACCAGCCGACCCAGACCCAATCTACCCCAAGTTTATGTCTGGCAATTCTGGCATACCCTCACCTATCACCCCGATCCAAACAATGATCATATCATAAGTGACATCGAGGACCACACCATCGAAATACTTTTCCAAAATTTTGCCACGTCCTAAGCCTCCCTCGTCGTCGTGACATCCCATATCGTCCTGAATACGATGACGAACTGCCTGAGAAACAAATCTGCTAGGAAATCAAACAATAGGGCTATGATGGCCACTTCCGCAAAGCCTCGGAATTTTTCCATCGAAAGTTGTTGTGCCACTTGTACTATATGTACTCCATCATCGACCGCTGCCTAACTGTCAAAGCCTCTGGAGCCGACAGAGCAGGTCTGTGAATTCTTAGGATATTTCACAGGCTCGCATATAACCACCACCATAACTACGCCTGGACTTTGTGGACCGAATTCATCGAGGTCATTCAGGCCAAAGGGACGCGCCGAGCAAGAAAATTTGTTCCATCACATCGATTTCTACAACTCATCGTATTTCATTGCATGAATCACATCCCGGATATCTGACGCAGAGATCATGAAACCGGGGTGAGAGACTTTCAAATAAAGTACTTTCACGATCCTATCTCTCCCCCGGGGATCCAAGTCAGGCCACTTCCAGAAGAGCTTCTAGCTTACGCCGATAAAGAATCTCAGACCGTTCGACAATATTTAGAGAGAGATGCTCCTATGGCTCAGCCAGAACCGGCTGCGCCTGCCGAAGGAGCCAACCTCGAGTTATTAGGTCTATGGGGAGAGTAGAGGGAAAATGAAAATGTGAGGGGTAATGAGGGTAGAGGGCCTGAAATTGAAGCAGCAGGAGATAGCGAAAGTGAGGAAACGCACACTGCAAATCTTTCACCTCTAAATATACCATATTCTGATAATGCTGATTATAATGATGATGATGATGTCACTCCCCCCACCCAAATTCCAACTCGTTCTCTCGCAACTTTGCAGAAATAATAAATAGTCAAGGGGGAGTTAGGAGAATAGTAGAGAGTACCGAGCCAGAAACAAGCCGGGCCGCCACATCTGCTACTAGCGCTCATGTGTTGGGCACCGGTATTGAAGGAGACACTACTAGGCTAGTGGTGCATGCACAAACCCCACCCAGCCACTTACCAGTTTCTCAACAAGCTGGTGTTTCATTTTTACACGGGGATCATGCACATAATCTATCTTCGGCTCATTCGGATACCGCAGATATTGAACAAGGCCGACAACAGCCCTAGTCGCCGCCATAATTTCTTGCACAATCGAGTCTAGAGCTCGTTGATATTGAAAAATCTTTCGCTAAGACACTTGAGTCTATTCAAACACAACGTCCGAGTGACGTTGTCGGAACACTCGGAGCCATGCATACTGAAAGTTCACCGGTGATGATGAGTGGAAGTCCTATCATGGCCACATCAATGCCAACCATGAGCAAAGGCCATCAAGGGATCTTTTCGGAGTCTCCCGAGATGCGAACGGAGAGCCCACGTGGCCCCAGGTTACACCCAAATTCAGTATCCAAAGCCGAGTTTGCTGAGTTTAAGGAGCTCATGTCACAACAATTACGTGACATGTTCACCTTCATGACTCAACAGCCAGTCCTCCCTCTAGCTCTCACTCTCGACGAAGCTAAGCGCACCCTCCACTCCATTCACAAGACTTCTTTAAATATCTCTATGAGAAATGCTCTTCTTCTGGGGATACTAAATAATGAAGCTTCCAGTTCTTCAACTTCTACATCAACAAAACCCCTAGTAACACAAATGGGCGAGCATCTAAAAGTAATTGTTGAATCTTGTAAAGGTGCTGCCCAAGGAACCAAAAGAAAGCATGATGATAAAGAGGATCCTGATCACCATGAGGGGGAGAAAAGAGCCAGAGTCACTGGCAAAGCTACGATGATAGCCGAAGAATCAGCTCCACCAAGTCCAAATTAATCTGCAACGGCTCATCAAGCCGGGCCTAGCAAGCCAAATTAGAATTCCCGGCTGAGTCTCTTGAGGAATCAGTCTCAAGAGCACAGCTAACTCTCGCTGTATGGCAAGAACCCGAGAATCTAACAGCCTTCATGGAACAAGAAGAAATTTTGACCGTCGTTTTGCTGAGGATATTCGACCCCTCAGAATTTATCATAATTGAATCCGATGAAGAGGAACAATAAGCAAGAGAAGTTCAGTTGAAAGAGTCGCTACGCATTGAAAGGGGTGGATCCATAAGATTTTGAATTTGAACTCCCTTCTAATGATCCAATGTCACCATCTCCTTCTACATCTCCAGTACAAGTGCCAAGATCAGTTCCATATCCAGCTCCAACTCCGTCAGTCCAACAAGCCTCCGAAAGTCCATTGATAATTCCGGTTATTCAAGAATATTCCCTATCTTCCAAGAGCGATCAGATGTACTACCTCTTGCCTCTGCTGCTCCCAATGTTCTCAAAGAAATCACAAGGATGCAAGCGGGGACGTCTGGAGGTGCTAGTTCTTCTAAAAAACGAGAAGAATAACACACTAAAAGGCTAACAGCCCAAGCCATTGACTGGGTGAAGCAGAGGGTCAGGAGCCCATATATCGAAGAGATGTATAGGAAGATGTTTGTCCGTGAATTAAAAATAGTCAGAGCTGACATAATCTGGTTCGTAGAGGGAATGGAGCAAAGAGACAGATCCGTATATGTTACGATGATCAGAAATCTCAGAAAAAGCAAAGAATCAGTTAGAAGTCGGTCGCCAATTGTCAAAGTTATAAAGATCAAGTTCGACAAGTTCTTAAGCATATTCTATCCCATTTTTGAAGTTGAACGGGAAGACCGAACCTTATCTACCTTTAAAGACGCAGATTTCCCTAACTTGTTTTTGCAGGATCTGAAATTTCTATATCCTCATCTGCTGCATAACATGAGCAGAGATCATATTCATATGAACGCTCTAAGGTGTATTATCAAATTTCTTCACCGCATTCTCACATTATCTATCATCACTGATTTTCAAATGGTGTTAGAAGCGAGACAACGTAAGGTTAATCTACTTGCTCCGAACCAAGATACTCTGGGCCTTGAATGCTTCTCAATTTCAGAAGTACTTACATCGCCAACGGTCGGAATAGTGTATCTGAATTCTTAAAGAAAGAAAGCGCTTATGAGGAGATATGAATTGGAGAAATATTGTGATGAGACTCTTTACATGGTCAAGAAAATGCTTATGATCAGAATCAACAATCTTAAAGAAGAATTAAAGCTCGGTACAAGAATCTGGGAACTTAAAGTCGTACTACAACTCGTCAGAGACTTCCAACAGGATGTCCGAGACATGCTAGAGTACAGGATGACTGTCAGACGTCTTAACCGATACTTTAACCAAAGGAAGCTGATCACCAACATGAAACCAAGATCTGAAAGCTAATCACAAAGGGGATAATGTTAGATCTAGAAGTTGTGATAGTTTCAGGGTTCAAAATGTAATAAATGAAACTTAGTTTTGTGTTCATTTTGTAAGGTTTCAAAGTTTATTGTAAATGGGTTAAAAGACCAAAAGGTCAACCCATGGGTTTTGGATAGTTTAGATACATCTAGGTTGCTTAAAAATAGTTTGTTTTAGGTTTTCATTTGTAACCATTCAGCTCATTGTATGTACGTGGATTGGAATGCTATTAAGGTTTATCTAATATTTGAATGTTCTTAATATTATTCATATTGTTCTTCATGTTCTTCATATGAATGCTTATATCATTAAATGTTGAATGAATGCTTCTAAAATGGGAATTACACGGTTAGCAAGTAGGAAAAGAAGGAAGGAAAAGAAATAAAATAAATAAATTAATTAAATAAAAAAAAGAAAAAAAAGAGGGTACTCTTGCTTCTTCTTTTCTCCTCTTTCTCGGCGCAGACAACTAGAAAAGAAAAAGAGATAGGCAGCGGCGGTGGCCACCAAAGTAGGGACGGCGGGTCGCCGGCTTCCGGCGCTGACCAGGCCACTACCCAACATGCACACACTATTACTCTCCCTTTCTCTCTCGATGGAACCCAGAAACAGAAAGAAGGCAGACAGAACAGCCGGCGGTGGCCACCGCCACCTCTGAAACTCGTTGGCCGAACTCCCAAATCCAAAATAGAACCCCACATGACATTCTAATCTGATCTCTAGTGTTTTTAGATAAATTTTTGATATAAATCACAAAACCCACTCAATCCTCCATGGTTGGTCATTGAAGCTTTTAAATCAAGAATGATGAAGGTGATGATAATAAACATTGTTTGGTTATTTATTTTCAGATTAATAAACAATATTTATGCTCATTTTTATGAGTTCCAACATCAATTAAAAACTATATACTGGAATTTAGATTTAGGTTGAGTTTATTGTTTACCTCAAGTATAACAATGGGAGTTGATTTGGTGATGACGATGATGATGAAGCTTGTTGATCAACTTCTTAAAATCTAGCCCTAAAAAAATAAAGAAATTTCCAGAATTATGAGAATGTATTTGTGTTCTTGAGGAGAAAAATTTTGCAATTAGGGTTTTTTGTATATACATGATTTTATGCAGAGAAATGGGATGATGATGATGGTGGCATTTGATGTATCTATGCAGAACCATTCTTTCTTTTTATTTATTTTTTTCCTTTTCCTTTTCTTCTCATTTACTTATTACATATGTTACATTACAAATAACAAATTTCTATTATCCCCTTTTTCTTAAAAAAATCTAATTAGTGATGAATTTGTTTTCATATATATATATATATATATATATATATATATATATATATATATATATATATATATATATATATATATATATATATATATATATGATAATTATTTCCAGGTTATTAAAACTACAAAACTCAACATTTTAATCGCCACCGATGGAAGTTGATAATTAATATCCTATTTTCTCGAATTAATAATTAAATTAAATGACTCCAAATTAATTATTTACCTCGAAATTAATGGGTGTTACAGAAAGAAACAAGGTATTATCAAATCCAAAAAGGAATTGGTTTTAAACTATGTTACTGAAAAAGAGTCAAACTGTATTACCTACCTTATATGATCATAGATATATGAGACGTGGGTGTAAATCAATCTTTCATCGGCCATTGGTAGATGCTTTAGCCCAAGAGAAGGTTAATTGAAGTGACACCGAAAACAACCAAATTTCTTTTGCTTATATAAACCTGAATTAACCCTTTACAGAGTACCAAGTTTTGAGGATGACTTCTTAGATATTTATTGAATGTAAGGTCACCTCGTCTGCGGATCTGATCTTGACGCGACGCCGTCCAAGGAGTGCGGAATCCTTGTTAGACGATTAACGGATCGATCATGCACGAAAACCGGAGCCGAACATAGTGATAGCTGATGTAACAGACAACCCCACATGATGTATTGCTCCAAGAAAAGCTCTCTGATCACTTTCTAGCTCGCACGTGCACTTACAAAGATCTGAAACTCGTAAAACCAAAGATTATCAAATAAAACGGATTAAGTTCTAACTAAACCAAATAAGTTCAAAATAACCCAGTTAAAATCTGTTAGGCACAAAAAGGCCTTAGTCAAACCTGCTCTACATCTTAGGGGGAGATTCTTAATCAAGCCTGTTTGATGCACTTGATGGTATAATTTAAGGCCTGTTTATGCCTTATTGAAACCTGAAAAGTGATTTGCAATATCAGCCCAAAGCTGTTTACCCTGTTGCATTCGTTGCAACAAAGGCAGATTGTCCAAGCTGTTCTGTCTGCTGAACAGGCTGTACATAAACTGTCTACGCTGCTCTGTTCTACTGAGCAGCTTGGACAGATTCTAAGTGTTCTGTTCTTTGTGAACAGAACTTGTTCTTTTTGAACAGGCTAAACACTTTATGGAATGTGTTCCCAAGTCCTCATGTATTGTTTTTGGCTACAAGATCAGTTTTCAAAGTCGAAGAAAAAGAGGAAAACCGAAAATGCACAGACTGCCTACGCTATTATGTTACATGACGACGAACGGAAATTTGAAAAAGGTGACAAACCTTTTCTTATATCAAAATGGCCATAGCAAAAGAAGAAAGATGCAAAGTTGACATTCCTCTTTTGGTTAGAGCCTTATGCAACAGTGATAAAAAGAGTAGACAAAGATTCTGCCATATGAAGACAAATCTGCTTTATCAGAATGTGCAGAAAAGGTGTGTTGTCTTTTTGGAAAGACTTTCCACTATCTCATTTGTCCAATGAAGAAGATTCACTAAGATTATCAGTGAGAGTATTAAAGGAAGCTTCTAAGGATTGTGAGATATCTAAGAGTGTGAAATCAGATCGTGCATTAAAGTGTGTTTTTCATGCATGCAAGTCTGGTTGAATATAACAGTACGTGTGTCTAAGCTGTTCTTATTCAAGCCGTCCATCCGAGTCTTGTAAAATCAGTGAGTGCATCTAAGTGAGTGTAGTCATTGTATCTAGTCTGAGTGTGTCTTAGATTAGTTGAACAACTGTTGTATCTGTCATCTCAGCTTGAACCTTTCCGCACTCAAGCTTGTTTGTAATTAACACTTGTTGATAATATACACAAACAATGAGAAAAAAGTGTTGAGTTTTTAAAAGGCTGTATTCACCCCCCCCCCCCTCTACAGCTTTAAACAATTCACTAGGAAAACCTTTTGGGACCTACAACTGGTATCAGAGCAGATAGAGTGTGTGTCAACTCTAGATCTCTCATTCTCCCTACTTTCCCATGGACAACAGTGCTGCATGTTCCTCCTCTTACTATGACAATGGGTCAATGGCAAAACCTCCCAAGTTCAATCATCAGAACTTCTGTGGATGGAAGTGCAGAATGATGCTCTATTTAAAGAATCTGGATGTACAACTACCAGAGATAGTAATGGAAGGTCCCTATGTGCCAACTTCTGTTACTACCATTACACTTGCTGTTGAAGGAGTTGCCCCTAAAATCAGAACCTTTGAGAAGGCCAAAGCTCAATGGTCTGATGAAGACAAAATACTGGTTGCTCTGGATGCAAAAGCCAAGAATAACCTTGTCATCTCTATGCCTGATGATGTGTTCAAACATGTTCAGAAGATGAAGACTGCAAAGGAGATGTGTGATACTTTGTGTACCGTCTATGATGGTCCCACAATCACACTGGATAACAGGATTAACAATCTTTTTAGACAGTATGAACTCTTCTTTGCAAAACCAAAGGAGTCACTCACAGAAACCTACACCAGGTTTACTGCTCTAGTTAATGATCTCAAAGCTGTTGGGTTCACAAAGGACAGCCTGACTCTGGTGAACAAGTTCTTGGACATCCTGTCTGAAGAGTGGAACTATTTTTCTACCATCTTAAGAAATTCAGGTACCATCAAAGGTATGGATCTTGTAAACTTATATCGATCCTTACTTAATGATGAGCAATCAAGGCAACAGAAAAGAAATTCCTTTGAGATGTCTAAGAGAGGTGCTGCCTTAGTGGCCAGCGTGAGACAACCTGTTGGGCAGGCATGTGATGTGTTCACACAACCTGATCAACAGGCCGATGATGAAAGGGAAGAAATGTCTGATGAGGAAGACAGTGCAGATCTTGCTGAACTTGATGATGAGCAAATGAGCTGCTGACTGTGTGTCAAAAGCTGTTGGTCAGCCATCCAAACCATTCAAGACTAACAGGAAGATGGCTATAGGGTTAAGTACCTTATGGCTATGGCTAAGTTGAAAAAGTTGGAAAACTCAGTGGCTTCCAACAAGCAAAAGGGGCTCATGGCTGAGACATGTGATTGGGAGGAGTCTGATTCATCCTCAGATGAAGAAGACAACAACTGTCTGATGGCCACCACTGACGTCCCATCAACAAGCAACTTCAAACAGGATTTGGCTGAAGCTGAAGCCTTCAGCAACTTAGAGAACTGGATCTCCACAATGATGTACAAGGTATAAAACTTTATGGCTTACAGTTCTAAAGAAAAAGTAAAAATGTTTGAATATATGCTTGTTGATTTAAAAGCTGCTGTTGAGAAGCACAATGTTTTACAGTCTGAAATCTCTAAGCTTTAAAAATGATCTTGACACAAAATCCAGTAAACTGGACAGCTTCCATAAGTTGGAAACTGAGCTTTATGAAATAAAACACATCAAACTCCATTTTACTGGAAGAAAAGAGAGAGACAGATGTAAAACATGCAAGCTTCAAAAGATAGTTGACTCTTGGTGCCAATCAGCACAAAAAGTCAGCCATTGTATCAGTCAACAGATCCCTGCACAAATCCAAGCCTATCATGGAGGGGATCTTGACAAAGCAGCTTCTATTGTTGAGATTAATAATCTGAAAGATGACTTATCCACTCTTAATGAGCTTCCCAGCACTTTCATCCAGAAGGTAAATGGTAAGCTAGTGTCAACAAACAGGTTTGTCAGGCCTCAAAATACTGACAGTTTGTGTGAAAAAGCCCCAAAAGCTGACGATGGAATGTGTTGTCCATCAAATCAGCCTGCTAAGTGCTCTGCTGATTCACACATGCAGCAGAAAGGAAAACATGCTCAAACTGCAGCCGTGGACACTAAACCTGTTGACAAAATACGCTATGAGTCCAAAGCTGATGGTAAGAGACCTGTTAATCCTTTTGATGCTAAACATTTTGAAAAAAAGTTTTCAAAACGTAAGCAACCGGCATTCAATAGGGGTAAGTCTAATGTTGAAAGCAAATCTGCTGCGATTTCAAATAAGTTTTTAAATCATAGTGGAAAATTGGTTATAAATGAAGGTAAGTCTTTCAGGACCAAAAGCAGTGATCATGTTGATAGGCAACATCAATCACATCTCAGTAAGGGCAAAGGCAAAGTCATTGCTCAACCTGAGAAATCTGGGAATAAGTTTCCTAAACCTGTGGAAGGTCAAAACCCAATCAAGCTTCCTGTATTTGACATCTGTCCTCCCAAAAAGAGGAAAGAAGAAACAGGCAAAGCTGTTGCTATTGTGCCTTCCACCCAAACTGTTGATTCATCTAAGTATAGTAATAAGTTTGCTAAACCTGCTGACAGAATCAAGGAAAACAACTCAGAATATGTTTCATAAAGTTCTTCTTCCAAAAAGGCTAAAAAGAGAAAATGCTATACATGTGGGAAGAAGACACACATGGCCAAAGACTGTCCTGAAACTGAGGACATGAGGCCCGTCGACACTGCTAGTTCCATCATTGCTAAAACAAGCAGTGTTTGAAGTAACTTAGTCAATGTGAGTGGTATCCAAACTGATATCATTCAAATAGGAAATATGAGTGTGGATATCACTAGCCCATCAACAAATGTTGATGAAGTAGGAGAACTCATCACTATGATGAGTTCCCCTAAAAGTAACTAATGTTTTCCTATGACACTCTGCAGGACAAACAACCATCCCAGGTTTGGTACTTGGACAGTGGCTCAGTGTTCAAAAGGGTAGCCTATGTGGTTGGGCTGAAACATAATCTTGTTAGCATAACTCAACTGTGTGATGCTGGCTACAAGGTTAACTTTGATGAGCACCTGGGTTACATATTGGATCCCCAAGGTAAAGTTGTGCTGTGTGCTCAACGAAAGAAAGGTGTATATGTTGTGGACATGAAATCTGCTGATCCCACAACTGAAACCTGCTTTCTCATAAGAACCAATGCAGACCTGAACTGGTTATGGAACAAAAGGGTGTTCCACCTGAACTTCAAAAATATCAACAAACTCTGTAAGAAAGAGTTGGTAACAAGTTTGCCTTCTCTAACTTTTGTTAATGATAAACTATGCACAGCTTGTGAAAAAGGTAAGCAGAGAACATCATCTTTTAAATCTAAGCATAATTTTTTTATTGATACTCCTCTCTTCTTAATCCACATGGACTTATTTGGACCAGTCAGTGTCCCAAGTCTAGGAGGAAGAAGGTACACTCTAGTAATGGTTGATGAGTTCTCAAGGTTTACACGGGTGATCTTTCTGAAGAGAAAAGGAGAGGCTGCTAGAGAAATCATTGGGTTTGTCAAGAAGATGGAAATGCTAAACTCTGCTCAAGTAAAGCAGCTTAGAAGTGATCATGGTACTGAGTTCAGAAATAGTACTCTTGAGGACTTCTGTGAAGAAAGAGGGATCTCACAAAACTTTCAGTAGTAAGAACTCCACAACAAAATGGAGTTGCTGAAAGGAGAAACAGAACCCTCACTGAAGCTTCTAGAACCATGCTACGTGCATCTGGTTTACCTTCATCATTCTGGGCTTAAGCTGTCAACACTGGCTGCTTCACCCAAAACAAATCCTTGGTGGTGAAAAGGTTCAACAAGACTCCCTATGAGCTGCTCAAAGGGAGGAGGCCAAACATTAGCTACTTCCATGTGTTTGGATGTCCCTGCTTCATTCTGAACCAAAGGGACCAACTGGCAAAGTTTGAACCCAAAGCTGATGAAGGTGTATTTGTTGGATATTCTGCTATCTCCAAAGCCTACAGAGTATACAATAACAAGAGAAAGGTGATAGATGAATCTATCAATATCACCTTTGAAGAGTCCAGGAGTGCCTCCACCAAAGCTGTTCCTGAATCAGTTTCAGGAGAATTCAGCTTTGATGATCTCATGCATTCTAATAGTGAAGAGAAGGACTCAAAAGCTTCCACTACATCCAGAGTGAAACCTTCTAACCATGATGGGCATGATGATGATTATGTTGATACACCCTATGTGAATAAGTGTACTGACTTAATTACAACTTCATGTCATGAACCAATAAATGCTGATTTTCCTGGATCCTCTACTGATATGTTCAACAATGGAGAGTCATGCTCAACAAGTGAACAGGCTCAAGATATCAGTGTGTCTGAAAATCTTAAGAGCTGCTCAACAGGACCTGTTGAAGATGAAAACAACTCAGGAGAATCCTAATTGAAACAAGATCCTAAGTGGATCAGGTGTCACCCCAATGATCAAATAATTGGTGACATCAACAAAGGGGTGGAAACAAGATGGGACAGCTTAGGGAACTTCTGTATGTTCTCTAGCTTTGTGTCCCTGATGGAGCCAAAGAAAGTGGATGAAACACTCAAAGATGCCAATTGGATCACTGCCATGCAAGAAGAACTCAATCAATTTGAGAGAAACAAAGTATGGAAGCTGGTCCCTGCTCCCAAAGGAAAAACAATAATTGGCACCAAATGGGTCTTCAAGAATAAGATGGATGAGCATGGTCATGTCATTAAAAATAAGGCAAGACTTGTTGCTCAAGGGTACAGACAGGAGGAAGAAATCGACTATGATGAAACATTTGCTCCTGTGGCCAGGTTAGAGGCAATTCGTTTGTTTCTAGCCTACGCTGCTCATAAAAGCATGAATGTATTTCAAATGGATGTGAAGAGTGCATTTTTGAATGGTAAGCTGTAAGAAGAAGTCTATGTCAAGCAGCCTCCAGGTTTTGAAAAAGAACATCATCCAGGTTTTGTCTAGAAGTTGGACAAAGCTCTCTATGGTGTAAAACAAGCCCCTAGAGCCTGGTATGACACTCTTACTGATTTCCTTATGAGCAATGGTTATTCCAGAGGTAAAGTGGATACCACTCTGTTCATAGAGAAGGTGAAGTCTGATATTATGCTTGTTCAAATTTATGTGGATGACATAATATTTGGTATTACAAATAAGCAGTTATGCAAGAATTTTTCACTAGTCGTGAAATCTAAGTATGAAATGAGTATGACGGGAGAAATAATTTTCTTTCTAGGATTACAGGTTAAACAAACCTCAAATGGAATTTTATGAATCAAAGAAAGTATACTTTAGATCTTTTGAAAAGTTTAAATTTGATCAAAGTTCTCCTATCAAAACCTCAATGGAAACCAATGTAAAATTGGATGCTGATGCCAGTGGCAAAGCTGTTTCAGTAACAGCTTGCAGAGGCATGATTGGGAGCTTGCTGTATTTAACTGCTAGTAGACCTGATATTATGTTTGCTACTTGTTTATGTGCTAGGTTCCAAGCTGATCCAAAAGAATCACATCTAGCTGCTGTGAAAAGAATCTTCAGATACGTTAAGGGTACACCAGGTTTGGGTCTTTGGTATCCCAAAGACTCAAGCTTTGAGCTAACAGGTTATTCAGATTCTGATTTTGTAGGCTGCAGGCTAGATAGGAAAAGCACAACTGGTGGATGTCAACTCCTTGGTGGTAAGTTGATAAGTTGGTGTAGCAAGAAGCAGAACTCAGTTTCCACTTCTACTGCTGAAGCGAATACATTGCTGCTGGAAGCTGCTGTGGGTAGATTCTATGGATGCAGCATCAACTTGAAGACTATGGACTTGTATATAGGAAAACTCCTATTCTTTGTGATAATACAAGTGCCATAGCTATCTCCAACAATCCGTTATTTCATTCCAGAACAAAGCATATTGAGGTCAGACATCACTTCATAAGGGATCACATCCAGAAAGGTAATGTGGAGGTAAGTTTTATTTCCACATATGAACAGCTTGCAGACATTTTCACCATGCCTCTTGATGAAAAAAGGTTTAATTATCTTGTCAGCAAGCTGGGCATGTTAAATAAAAGTGACTAAGTGTCCTAAATGTTCTAAGTTATTATATGTCTCACACTGCTCATGTCTCTCAGAACAGCTTAGGCAGATTCTGAAAAACTTGAACAGCTTGAGCATATAACAGGCTTGACATTAACATCTTTCA
>JAANYP010007616.1:0-17143 GCA_020465985.1 Centrapalus pauciflorus
TATATATATATATATATATATATATATATATATATATATATATATATATATATATATATATATATATATATATATATATATAGGGAGAGGTTCTTTTAAGAACCTTAAAGATGGTGAGAACCTAGGAACCTTTTAGAGCCCTTGGATCAAAATGGTATTTTTGGAATAAAAAATATTATCTTTCTCTCTCCACATTTTTTATTATATGCATCTCTTATTCACTTTCTCTCTCTTACTTTTTTTTTTCATTTTCACTTTCTCTTTCTTTCATTAGAATTGATTTTAATATTAAAAAAACGTTTTTTTATAAAAAAAAATTTTTTTTTCTATATAAAAAATTATTTAATTGCTAAAAAATTAATGTATTCTATATAGAAATATTATATGTCTATATAGAATGTTATATAATTCTATATCTTTTAATGTAGATTAACATTACTATTCATAATCTATGTAGAATGTTATGTTTCTTATATATTTCATATATTTGTATGTTTATTATACAAATCTATATCTTTTTTGTAGATTACCATTACTATTCATTGTGTTTTTGGTATATTTTATATCAGTTGCATATCAAGTGTTCGATAAAATGTCTATATGAAATCTAATTTTTTTTTTTGTTTCAATGTGTTTTTGGTATATTTTATCATTTAATCTACGTAGAATATATGATATTTGACATTCTACACGACTTTCTACATAGATTGCATGACATTCTATGTAGATTGCATGTCATTCTACGTAAATTGAATGTCATTCTACGTAGATTGAATGTCATTCTACGTAGATTGCATGACATTCTACGTAGATTGTACATAGAATATGTTCGTCGATACTCTACGTAGATTGCATGTCATTCTACGTAGATTGCATGTCATTCTACGTAGATTGAATGTCATTCTACATAGATTAACAGTTTTATTTTATGTATTTTTGGTATATTTTATATCAGTTGCATACCAAGTGTTTGATAAAATGTCTAAATGAAATCTTCTTTTTTTTTGTTTCAATGTGTTTTTGATATATTTTATCATGTAATCTATGTAGAATATATGATATTTGACATTTTACACGACATTCTATATAGACTGCGTAACATTCTACGCAGATTGCATGACATTCTACGTAGATTGAATGCCATTCTACGTAGATTGCATGTAATTCTACATAGATTGCATGACATTCTACGTATATTGTACATAACATATGTTCGTCGATACTTTACATAGAATATGACAGATTCATTTTCAATGTTTTATAATGAAAATTATTTGTAAAATATTAGATATATATAAATGTAATAATTATTAGATGTTTTACATGATAATCTACGTAGATTATATGATAATCTACATAGAATATATGATACAAGACTACTTGTAAAAAATCACACATAATCTATGTAAAATGTTATGTTTCTTATATATTTCATATATTTTTTTGTTTCTTATATATTTCTATATCTTTTTATGTAAATGTACATTAACATTGAATGTGTTTTTTGGTATATTTTATCATGTAATCTATGTAGAATATATGATACTTGACATTCTACATGACATTCTACATAGATTGAATGACATTCTACGTAGATTGCATGTCATTCTACGTAGATTGAATGTCATTCTACGTAGATTGTACATAGAATATGTTCGTCGATACTCTACGTAGATTGCATGCCATTCTACATAGATTGAATGTCATTCTACGTAGATTCAATGTCATTCTACGTAGATTGCGTGACATTCTATATAGAGTATCGACGAACATATTCTATGTACAATCTACGTACATTGGACATATTCTTTTCCATATTTTATAATTAAATTATTTGTAAGATATTATATTTATAATTAATGTAATAGTTATTAGATGTTTTACATGATAATCTATGTTGATTACATGACAATCTACGTAGATTACATCATAATCTACATAGAATATAATACAATACTACTTGTAAAAAATCACACATAATCTATGTAAAATGTTATGTTTCTTATATATTTAATATATTTTTATGTTTCTTATACATTTCTATATCTTTCTATGTAGATTAACATTACTATTCAATGTGTTTTTGGTATATTTTATCATGTAATAATCTACGTAGAATATATGATAATTGACATTCTACATGACATTCTACGTAGATTGCATTTCATTCTACGTAGATTGCATGCCATTCTATGTATATTGCATACCATTCTACGTAGATTGCGTGCCATTCTACGTAGATTGAATGTCATTCTACGTAGAATAAATGACATTCTACGTAGATTGTACATATAATATGTTCGTCGATACTCTACATAGAAAATGATAGATTCATTTTTCATGTTTTATAATGAAGATTATTTGTAAAATATTAGATTTATAATGATTGTAATAGTTATTGGATGTTTTACATGATAATCTACGTAGATGAAATGATAATATAAATAAAATATAATACAAGTCTACTTGTAAAAAATCACACATAATCTATGTAGAATGTTATGTTTCTTATATATTTCATATATTTTTATGTTTTTTATACAATTCTATATCTTTTTATGTAGATTAACATTACTATTCAATGTCTTTTTGGTATACTTTATATCAGTTGCATACCAAGTGTTTGATAAAATGTCTAAATGAAATCTTTTTTTTTTTTGTTTCAATGTGTTTTTGATATATTTTATCAAGTAATCTACGTAGAATATATGATATTTGACATTCTACATGACATTCTACGTAGAATGCATGACATTCTACGTAGAATGCATGACATTCTACGTAGATTGTACATAGAATATGTTCGTTAACATATTCTATATAGAAAAAAAATATTCTATATAGACATATAATATTTCCATATAAAATACGTTAGTTTTTTAGCAATTAAATAATTTTCTATATAGAAAGAATAATTATTTTTATAAAAAACGTTTTTTTACTTTAAAAATCAATTATAATGAAAGAAAAATAAAATGAAAATGAAAAAAAGTAAGAGAGAGGAAGAGAAAAAGCAGATTTTTTTTCTTCCAAAAATATCATTTTCATACATTTTCAAGATTCTTCACTATCAAATTTCAAAATAATTACAAAATTGTCATCCAATATATCAACTATTGATTATCATTAATCCAAAGGCCATAAAAGGTTCTTAGGTTCCCACATTTTTTATGGTTCTTAGAAGAACCCTCCCTTATATATATATATATATATATATATATATATATATATATATATATATATATATATATATATATATATATATATATATATATATATATATATATGTATATGCCTTGTTTTGAATTCATTTTCTTCTTCTTACTTCATTAGCTAAGAAAAGGGTCAACAAGTGAGTGTGAGTGGGCTGAAATTGGTGCTGGAACATCAAGAAGCTTCAATAATCTGAGTTGGTTGCTGAAATTGTCCTCATCATCTTCGCGTGGAAGTTCTTGAGTTATAAGGTGAGAAAAGCTTGATTTTGGCTAGATTTTATTGTATTTAAGTTACTGAGATTCCTGGAATTGGCTAATAAGCCTGAAGTAGTCGATGTATATTGATTTTATGAGTTCATGTGAGTATGAAATCGGTTTTGAGGGGATTTTTTTACCCCTGGACAGCCATAAAAGACGAACAAATGAGACCTACTCACCCAGGAGCTTGATCGCGATCCCATAAGCGCGGCCCCGATGAGCCTTGTAGCGGTGCGTGGTCGAGCACGGCTGAGATCCTTGTACGCAGGCCGAGATGGTCAGCACAACTGCGATGTCCTGAGCACGATCGCGATCCCCAGCGCAGACTCGATGGGTTGAGTGCGGGCCGCGATCAGCCTTGTTTGGCCCAGATTTCTGTTTTGAGCTTCGGGGCCCATTTGTAGCGGTGTGCACGGTTCGGTTTGGTTTGGTTAGTGGTTAACATGTGAAGCGTGTTTTCAGTTTCAGTTACCCAGTCTTCGGTTCCCGTTAGAAGTCAGTTACCCGCTGTTCGGTTCACGGTTACCCGTTATATGCTTAAAAGCAAATAAAATTATAGAAATAAATCTTTTCTAATTATAATTTTTTTAAGTTCAAAGTTATAGTAAACTATTTGATTTTAAATATTGAATGTTGCAATAAATTTATTTAATAAAACATTTAAAATAAAAAATCATTTGAAAAATAGTATTTAATGTATAAGAATGTCTAAATTAAATTATAAGTAGATGCTACTAACTTTAATATATAGCATCGGTTCGGTTTGGTTATCCACGGTTTTCTATAAACGAAAACCTAAACTGCCCCGTGATATTTCGATTTCGTTTTTTTCGATTTCGGATCAAGCGGTTTTAAGCGGTTCGGCTCGGTTTCTTGTTTTTCCGGTTTGTTTGAACACCCCTACCCATTTTGGATTAGTTTTGTGGTCCGATTCAGTTATGGGATTAGTATATGAGTCTGTTATGTGTACCGGTTGAACTGTATTGACAATTTTGGATTCATGCATATACAGGGACGAGCAAACAGTGAGTTTGGGTCGAGTCGTGATCATAGGATTCAGTTGGGATGATCAAATAAACAGGTGAGTACTCGAGTTCTTTTCCAATCGCGCACTTCTTTTCTAAGATTATTTGTGAAGCTATTGTTGTTTTTGTTGAGTATGAGACAGACGTAAACCTCGGGTTTGTTTCTTTTCTTGTTATTATATGTGTTCTATGTGCATGAGATGAGATCCATTCCACGGTGTCTGTGATGAGTTCCATGCGGGCTATAATACGTGATTAGTGATCGCAGGCTGACTGTCCCTAACTAGTCAAATAAGCGTATATATACGACATGGTTTATAGCAGGTCGCTTCTGTGTTTCAGTGATTTGCTAACCACTGTTGTATGTAGTCTGTTAGCTAGGGAAGTGTCCCACAGGGAATGAGCGATATAGTGTTCTGGATCTCATGCTCCTTCATAATCATATCTGAAATGTGTGTGTGTGTGTGTGTGTGTGTGTGATTACCAGGGATTGAGATAGAGATGTGCTTTGCGCGTTGCATGCTATGTGTCTGTATCATGTGTTTATCCTGCAGAGTCTAACCCTCGCGTACTCACGAGCATCCTGGCTTACGTTTTTGAGTCTAACATGTTCAGGCAATCAAAAAGGTGAACAGCAGCCGCAGCCACCGAAGTAGGAGCTAGAGCCAGTGGTGGATTACTGTATTGAATCTAAATACAAACATAAGGGAAAATTACCAAGAACAGTAATATAAAATATAAAATTTGACAATAATGGTATTGTAAAAAAAATTTGGGGAAAATGGTAATGTAAAATTCTATTTTGGTCGAGAAATAACATGAAATTCAAATTTTAGGCCAAGAAAGATTATCAAATATTATTATTTTACCAAAAAAAGGGAGTATAAAACTAAAATTTATATTCTTAATTGGTCATCAATACCCTTTTTTGTCAAATTTGAATTTTATGTTATCTTTCTTGACCAAAAATATTTTGCATTATCTTTATTGTTAATTTTTGAATTTTTTATTACCTTTCTTGGTAATTTGTCCCAAATTTAACAGTAATGTTTTCATATCACATTCTTTACATATAATATTAAACCATTACACATTTAATAAAACTATTTTACATATAATGTATAACTGTTATACATATGATATATGATTATTACACTTGTAATTAATGTGTAATAAATCCGCAGACTTCATTTTTTTTAATATCCAGATCTGGAACAAGAACATTTATGTGCAATTTTGTAATACATACTATTACAGGTTTGGAACATGAACATTCAAAAAACCCAGAATCGATCTTCGTGATGGTTGAAACGAACACGGACCGTCATCTTGAAAAAAACTCAGATCTTGAATGAACATTCATCAATGTTTCGTCTTCATCTTCAGAAAATCATTTTCATCTTCAACGAACCCAGAAATCTTTGACGTTGAAGATGAGCGAACGCAGAAATCTTCGAACGATGAAGATGAAGAAAAAGATGATGTTAGGCACAAAAAGGCCTCAGTCAAACCTGTTCTACATCTGAGGGGGAGATTTATAATCAAACCTGTTGATGCATTTGAAGGTTGAATTTAAGGCCTGTTATATGCCTTATTGAAACCTGAAAATGATTTGCAATATCAGTCTAAAGCTGTTCTATATGTTGCATGTGTTGCAACTAAGACAGTTTGTCCAAGCTGCTCTGTCTGCTGAACAGGCTGGACATAAACTGTCTACGCTGCTCTACACTGTTGAGCAGCTTGGGCAATTTTAAAGTGTTCTGTTCTTTGTGAACAGAACCTGTTCTTTGTGAACAGGCTAAAAACTTTATGGAATATGTTTCCAAGTCATCATGTATTGTTTTTGACTACATGATCAGTTTACAAAGTCGAAGACAAAGTGGAAAACAGAACTGCTCAGCCTGCCCACGCTGTTCTGTAACATGAAGACAAAAGGTTATTTGAAAAAGGGTGACAGACCTTTTTTGTATATCAAAATAGGCCTTTACAAGGAAGAAAGACGCAAAGTTGACATTCCTAAATTGGTTAAAGGCAATGCAACAGTAGACAAAGTGAAAAGACAAAAGTTCTGCACATGTGTAGACAAGTCTGCTTTTCAGAAAAGTGCAGAAAAGGTTATGTTGTCTTTTCAACAAGACTTCTCCTTTTTCATTTCGTCCAATGAAGATGTTTCTCTTAGATCCTATGAGTGGGTATAAAAGGAATCTTCTAAGGACAGAAAGAAGTGTGAAGAAAGCTAAGTGCTGAAACCAAGAGTGAACATGCAAGTGTGACTTTCATGCATGCAAGCCTTCTGTGTAAATCAGTATCTGTGTGTCTAAGATGTTTTACATAAGCTGTTCCCTTAAGTCTTGTAAACACAGTGAGTGCTTCTTAGTGAGTGTATTCATTGTATACTAGTTTGAGTTTGTCTTAGACTAGTGAACATACTGTTGTATCTGTCATCTCAGCTTGAACTATTCTGCATTCAAGCTTGTTTGTAATTAACAAATTGTTGATAATACATACAAACATTGAGAAAATAGTGTGTAGTTTTTAAATAGCTGTATTCACCCCCCCTCTACAGCTTAAAGCTATATACTTTGGGAACCTCTCGGGACCTACAACTGGTATCAGAGCAGTTTAGAGTGTGTGTCATTCTAGATCTCTCATTCTCCCAAGTTTCCATGGACAAAAGTACTGCAAATTCTTCTTACTATGACAATGGCTCTATGGGCAAACCTCCAAAATTCAATCATCAAAATTTCTCTAGTTGGAAGTGCAGAATGATGCTCTATTTAGAGAATCTGGATGTACAACTGCCAGAGATAGTGATGGAGGGTCCCTATGTGCCAACCTCTGTTACTACCATAACTCCAGCGGTTGAAGGAGCTGCTCCTGAAATCAGGACCTTTGAGAAAGCTAAAGCTCAATGGTCTGATGAAGACAAGAGACTGGTGGCTCTGGATGCAAAGGCCAGAAACAATCTGGTTATTTCTCTTCCTGATGATGTGTTCAAACAGGTTGAGAAAATGAAGACAGCAAAAGAAATGTGGGATACTTTGTGTACCGTCTATGATGGACCCACAATCACACTGGACAACAGGATCAACAATCTTGTTAGACAGTATGAACTTTTCTTTGCTAAACCAAAGGAGACTCTCACTGAAACCTACACCAGGTTTACTGCCTTAGTGAATGATCTCAAAGCTGATCACTAAGGACAGTCTCACTCTGGTGAATAAATTTCTGGACATTCTACCTGAAGAGTGGAACTACTTTTCAACAATTCTAAGGAATTTAGGTACTATCAGAAGTATGGATCTAGTCAATCTGTATGGATCCTTACTGAATGATGAACAGTCAAGGCAACAAAAGAGAAATGCCTTGGAGATGTCCAAAAGAGGTGCAGCCTTTGTGGCCAATGTGAGACAACCTGTAAATCAGGTGAGTGATGTGTTCACACAACCTGATCAACAGGATGATGACAAGGAGGAAGAGTCAGGTGAAGAAGATAATGCAGATCTTGCTGAACAAGATGATGATTAAATGATAGCCATGCTTGTCAAAAGGTTCAACAAGAAAAGGTTTGGAAGAAACATGCTGCAAGGAGGTTCAAGTGCTGGCAAAAAGAAGGCATTTGATAAATCCAAAGCTGAATGCTTCAAATGTGGCAAAACTGGCCATATTGCTGCTGACTGTGTGTCAAAAGCTGTTGGTCAGTCATCTAAACCATACAAGACAAACAAGGATGATGGTTATAGGGTTAAGTAGCTTATGGCCATGGCTAAGCTGAGGAAGTTGGAAAACTCAGTGGGTTCCAACCGCCAAAAGGGACTCATGGCAGAGACTTGTGATTGGGAGGAATCTGATTCATCATCTGATGAAGAAGATAATCAATGTCTGATGGCCAACACTGATGTCCCATCAACAAGCAGCTTCAAACAAGATATGGCTGAAGCTGAAGCTTTCAGCAGCTTAGAGAACTGGAATCCTACTATGATGTATAAGGTACAAAATTTTATGGCTTACAGTTCTGAAGAAAAAGTTAAAATGTTTGAATATATGCTTGTTGATCTCAAAGCTGCTGTTGAGAAGCATGATGCTTTACTATCTGAAATCTCTAAGCTTAAAGCTGATCTTAAAACTAAATCCAGTAAACTGGACAGTTTCCATAAGTTGGAAACTGAGCTTGATGAATTAAAACACATCAACTCTATTTTACTGGAAGAAAAGAGAGAAACAGATATAAAGCATGCTAAGCTTCAAAAGATAGTTGACTCTTGGTGCCAATCTGCACAAAAAGTCAGCCATTGTATAAGTCAACAGATTCCTGCACAAATCCAAGCCTATCTTGGAGGGGATCTTGACACAGCAGCTTCCATCGTTGAGATCAATAATCTGAAAGAAGATTTATCCACTCTTGGTGAACTTCCAAACACATTCATTCAAAATGTGAATGGTAAACTGATCTCAACAAATAGGTTTGTCAGGCCTCAAAACACTGACAGCTTGTGTGAATTTAGTTCAAAAGCTGATGTTGGAATTTGTTCTCCATCAAGTCAGCCTGCTAAGTGCTCTACTGGTTCACAAAAGCAAAAGAAAGGAAAACATGTTCAAACTGAAGTTGTGGATACTAAACCTGTTGACAAAACGGGTTCTGAGTCCAAAGCTGATGGTAAAAAGCATGTTAATCCTTTTGATGCTAAACACTTTGAAAACAAGTTTTCAAAAGGTAAGCAGTCTGTTTTAAACAAGGGTAAGTCTCATGTTGAAAACAAAACTGCTGTGATTTCAAATAAGTTTTCAAATCATAGTAGTAAACTGGTTGTAAACAAGAACAAACTTTTTAAAACCAGACACAGTGAGTATGCTGATAGGGAGCATAAATCACAATCCAGTAGGGGCAAAGATAAAGCCATTGCTCAAACTGGAATAATTGGGAATAAGTTTCCCAAACCTGTGGAAGCTCAACAGCCAATCAAGCTCCCTGTCTTTGATATCTGTCCTCCTAAAAAGAAGACAGAACAGGCAGCCAAAGCTATGGTTATTGAACTATCCACTCAAACTGTTGATTCAACAAGAAGTAATAAAACTGCTAAACCTGCTGAAAGAATCAATAAAAATAACTCAGAATGTGTTTCTGAAAGATCTTCTTCCAAAAATCCTAAAAAGAGAAAATGTTACAAATGTGGGAAGAAGACACATCTGGCCAAGGACTGTCCTGAATCTGAGGACATGAGGCCTGTTGACTCTGCTGTTTCCCTCACAGCTGTCACAAGCAGTGGTGGAAATGTCACAGTCACTAAGGATGGTATTCAAGCTGATACCATTCAAATAGGGAATATTAGTGTGGATATTTCAAGTCCATCAACAAATGTTGATGAAGTAGGAGAACTCATCTCTGTGATGAGTTCCCCTAAAAATGACTAATAATTCTCTTATCACTCTGCAGGAAAAACAACCTACCCAGGTTTGGTACTTGGACAGTGGCTGCTCAGGGCACATGTATAACACCTTGCCTTTTATTTGCATTTTTATTTTAAGAATTTTTGAGCAATTTGCGTAAAAAGATGTAATTTCGAGATTTAGTATAAATAGGAGTTGGGTGCTCCATTTTCTCACTTTTGCAAAAAAACCTTCTAGCAAATTCCAGAGCTTCTCTCTCTAACCCGAAACTTCTCTCTAGCTTTTCTCCCAAACCGACCGGCCAAATCTCGTGTTCTATACGTCATCGGAAAGATCTCGAAGAGTAGAACACGAATCTGCTATTGCATGTGAGATTTCGTACGGATTTGAGGTAAGAATCGATCAATTTCGTTTTCTGCATTTTTGGTTTTGAAACTATAAATCCGAATTTATCATTCTAGGCGATTTAAAGCTGATTTCGTCTGAGTTTTTGCTAAAATATGGTAGATTATGTATAATATAACTAAACCGAGGCTTATTACTTAGATTATTTGTGGATTTGAGGCTTGAAATGCATGTTTAAAGCTGTAGCATATGAACAAACTCGAGAATGCGTAGAACAAACTCGAAAATAGATAGATCAGACTCGAATAGAGTTAAATTCGAGTATGGGGTTCGAATCTAGCCTCAGATTCGAATGAAGGTTCGAATCTAAGACCCCTTCGAGTCTGTCATCGAGTCTGACTCCCTATGTTCGAGTCTGTACCTTCGAATTTAGCATGATGAGGTTCGAATCTAACCATTGTTTCGAATCTACCTTCGAATCTGTCTACATGTGCTCGAATCTATCCATTAAATTCGAATTTAATTTATAAAAATTAATGAGCAACGCGTAAATTAGCAAAATAAATAGCAAAATGATTAGTTAGAAGTTATGGCTTATAGATATAGGAATATTGAGCTAGCAATATTAATTTAGCACATGTTCTGTAATATTGAACTTCAGATATTATACATAAGCTGTTTAGCCCAGCTGCGAGTCAAAGCCAGTGCCAGTCTATATTGAGCCTAGATAAGCAAGTGCAAGCATTATAAAGCAATTTAAAGCGTAAATAAGCCCGAGCAAGTATTTCCGAGCATTTCAAAGCATTTTCAGTACAGTGAGTAACAGTTATTCTTGTTTACATGTTTTATATGAAATTGAGACATAAATTGCTTCTATGTGACTTCTTTGGAATTCAATAGACTTTTGTGAGTGAAGGCGAACACTGTGGTACAGGTGATGCCCAGCTTAGCCGGATCTTACATTTGATCTATTAATATGCATATTTATCTGCTATCTGTTTATTGTTCTGCATACTATACAGCAAACCTTGTGTTAGCGTTTCTTTGTGCATCTCATAAGCATTATATTTAGCGAGCAAGCAATTCTGATGTTCACCACTATCCCTTGAGCATTATACGGGTAGCTAGCCCCGTATCACAGATTGATCATCTGTCAGCGGTAAACCCATAGTGGTGGCATCTCCGTTCTGCGTGAAATGTCTCAATTGTGCAGCGTTCTTTCTGGGTATTAAGCAAATGAGCAAGCAAGCAAGCAAGCAAGCATAACAGCCTTTTTAGGCACTTTCGCCTCATATTTTACATGCATTCATGAATATCTGTTTACTCACTAAGCATTAGCTTACAGTTGCTATTCACAATTTTTACAGGAAAAGGTAAAGAACAAGCTGGACCTTCTGCTTAGGTCTATTATCTGATCTGCCCAGAGGACTTAGCTCATTTTCAGCTTGTGGTATAGCTTATAATGCCTTGGGTTTTGGGTAGCTGCTTTTATTTATGTTATGATGTTTTTAGCAACTTAGTACTGTAACCTTGAAGCATGTGTAGTGCAAGACTTATTGTAATATTTTATTTAGCTTTTTGTATTTATTATTATTCCTGGGATAAGCAAGCGTGTTTTGAAGCAAGGATGTGACAGGATGGTATCAGAGCATTAGTTTGAGGGATTCAAGTGTTAGCAATAACACTTGGACTCAAACTTTTAAGCAAAGATATTAGCTTCGAATGTCTAGGCTTTAACTTGACCTGAGATAGGCTTTGACTTTGCTTTAGGAATTGGGAAATGGGGTAGAATAGGAGTTATGCATATTCTTATGCAAGTATTATTTATATAATTTCAGAACATGTCTGGATCTGGTGAAGGAGCTGGAGGTGGACTCACTCCTGAACAGATCATGCAAATAATGCAAACAATGCTTAACGAGAACAACGAGCGTCAAGCTAAGTTCTTGCAAGAACAGTTTCGTGCTCGTGATGAAGCCGAAACTAGGCGAAGGGAAGAACGCCAGAAGAAGCAGCATGAAGACACTGGACGCCGAAATGATGACACCGACAAGGAGGAAGCCCCTGTAGTCCCTCCTAAGGGCTGCAACTTCCGTTACTTTAAGGCTTGCGGAGCTCAACCTTTTAAGGGTGCTGCAAATTCGATCGAAGCGCTTGAGTGGATCACTGGCATCGAGCGGATTTTTCTCATTAGTGACTGTGCTGAAGAATCAAAGGTCAGCTTCGCTACAACACTGTTCGAGGGTGGCGCTGTTATGTGGTGGAGATCTCAGGAAAACATGCACGGAGCCAACTGGATTAAGTCCCTATCTTGGGATGAATTTAAGGTTATTTTCTTTCGTCAGTACTGCCCAGCTGATGAAAAGAAGCGTTTGGAAGAGAAGCTGATGTCTCTTACTCAAGGAACCAAATCGGTGACTGAGTATGAGATTGAATTCACCCGACTAAGCTTGCTGTCTGACTATCAAGTCGCTACTGAAGAGCGAAAGATCGACCGTTTTCTGATGGGTCTGCATCCTGAATATCAGAAGTTCTTGAAGCACCGGGGATATACCAACTATGCTGACTGTGTTGAAGCTGCTCGAATTCTTGAGCAGGATTTTATTCGAGCTGGAGGAGTTCCTACTTCCTCTATTAACCCGACATGTCCATCACCGCCCAAGAAATCGCGCACCGGAAGCTATTCTGGATCTTCATCCAGATATTCTCAGCCACAGCAGTCTCAGTACCGACAGTTCAGCTCGCCTCCGGCGCAGCAATCTAGATCTTATGCGGTGCATTCCGAGCCGAGGCAGTGTCGCCGCTGCCAGAAGTCACACATTGGGCGTTGTAACCCCAATGATGTGAGGTGCTATGTGTGCAACGAAATAGGACATAGCAGTGAAGAATGTCCTAACAGAGTTAAAGTTTGCAACAACTGTTTACGCCCTGGACATAATGAGCATGCATGTACGCATCCGTTCAGCATGATTTACCCGAGTGCAGAGCATCATCCGTGATTGCAGCAGCAGCAATACCGACCTCAGCAACAACATCAACAACAACAGCAAAGACAAAATCAACCAGCCCGACATAGCGCATCGCGTGGAGGTTCTAGTCGCCGTAACGAGCCAACTAGGAGTCAGAATCGCGCATTCCAAATAACAGCCGAGCAAGCGAAGGAAATACCAGATGTGGTATCTGTTACGTTTCTTGTTAACTCTATCCCTGCTAGAGTTATTTTCGATTCAGGAGCCAATCGCTCTTTTATATCAAGTGCATTTGCATCTAAGCTTGGAATTACTCCGACAACTCTGCCTGTTATATTTGATATCGAAACGGCCAGTAACGTGTGCGTGTCCACCGATAAAATTTACCGCGACTGCATAATTCTGTTAGATAATTGCACGTTCCAACTTGACCTCATTCCTATGGACTTTCACGAATTCGACGTCATCGTCGGTATGGATTGGCTTGATCATCATGACGCCAACATTGTCTGCAAGAAGAAGTTGATAAAGCTCACTACACCGGATGGCCGCAGTATCTGCATCTATGGTGATAGAAAGAAAGGTGACTTATGTTTAATTTCTATAGTCAAAGCTAGGAAACATATAGCTAAGGGTTGCGTGTCATACTTAGCATATGCAATAGATGCTAAGTCTGAAAAGAAAACTTTAGCCGAGGTACCGATAGCCTCTGAATTTCCAGATGTCTTTCCCGAGGACATCTCTGGACTCCCACCAGACCGTCAGGTGGAGTTTAGAATTGATTTAGTGCCCGGCGCGACACCAATTGCTCGAGCCCCGTATAGACTTGCACCTGCTGAGATGCAAGAAATGATGAAGCAATTGCAAGAATTGCTTGACAAGGGACTCATACGACCAAGTTCATCTCCCTGGGGAGCTCCTGTTTTATTCGTTAAGAAGAAAGATGGGACTCTCCGGATGTGCATTGATTATAGGGAGTTGAATAAGGTAACAATAAAGAACAAATATCCATTGCCCAGAATAGACGATCTTTTCGACCAGCTTCAGGGAGCCAGTTACTTCTCAAAGATCGATCTTAGATCTGGGTATCATCAGCTCAAAGTTCATGAAGAAGACGTCCCTAAAACGGCTTTCCGTACCAGATATGGGCATTACGAGTTTCTTGTTATGCCCTTTGGCCTTACAAACGCTCCTTCGGCGTTCATGGATCTGATGAACCGCGTTTGTAGACCAATGCTCGATAAGTCCGTTATCGTCTTTATAGACGATATTCTCATCTACTCAAAAACCGAAGCTGAGCATGCTGTGCACCTTAGAGAGCTGCTAGAGTTGCTGCACAAAGAGCGACTTTACGCCAAGTTCTCTAAATGCGAATTTTGGTTGCGACAGATACAATTCCTTGGTCATGTGATATCTGGTGAAGGAATCTCTGTGGATCCTTCTAAGATAGAAGCCATTCAGAACTGGGAAGCTCCCAAATCAGCCACTGAAATCCGAAGTTTCTTGGGATTGGCGGGTTACTACCGTCGATTCATTAAGGACTTCTCAAAACTAGCCATGCCTCTTACATCTCTTACTCGCAAGAATGTTCCCTTTATTTGGGAAGAAGCTCAAGAGACCGCCTTCCAAACTTTAAAGCAGAAACTCACCGAAGCACCTATTCTGGCCTTACCCGAAGGTAATGAAGACTTTGTAGTCTTCAGCGATGCTTCATATCAAGGGCTTGGGTGTGTTTTAATGCAAAGAGGCAGAGTCATAGCATATGCTTCTCGCCAGCTTAAGGATCATGAAAAGAGTCATCCGACTCATGACCTTGAACTTGCTGCTGTGACTTTTGCATTGAAAACATGGCGGCATTATCTCTACGGCACCAAATGTCAGCTGTATACGGATCACAAGAGCCTTAAGTATATATTCAGCCAGAAGGAGCTCAACATGCGCCAGCGACGCTCCATGGAACTCATCAAAGACTATGACTGTGATATTCTTTATCACCCTGGCAAAGCGAATGTGGTGGCCGACGCATTGAGTCGTAAATCCTACTCTGCTAAATGTCTCTATACCTTGACTCATACTTTGTTTTCATCTACTCTGATTGATGAAATTCTCGTTTCTCAAACCGAAGCCCTAAAAGAAGAAAACCTCAACTCTGAGGACATGAAAGGGCAACTTCAGTTCTTAACCGATAGCCCTCGTGGCTTGAAGCTTTTCAAAAATCGTGTCTGGGTTCCGAAGTTTGGTAATGTTCGACAGAAAATTCTTTTGGAAGCCCACTGTTCTAACTTCTCGGTACATCCTGGCAGCACCAAGATGTACAACGATCTAAAAGCCGAATATTGGTGGCCCGGTATGAAAAGAGACGTAGGCCAATATGTTGATAATTGTGTTACATGCCGATTAGTCAAAGCGGAGCATCAGCAGCCTTACGGCAGTCTTCAGCCCTTACCGATCCCCGAGTGGAAGTTCGATCACATAACGATGGACTTTGTGACGAAGTTGCCGACTACACGAAGACAGCACGACGCAATATGGGTTATCGTGGATCGCCTAACCAAAGTCGCACATTTCATTCCGATTCGCGAAAACTATTCACTTGAAAAACTAGCCAAGTTGTATATAGACGAGATCGTTACTCGACACGGAGTGCCTCTGTCTATTGTTTCCGACCGCGACAGCCGATTCACTTCGAGGTTCTGGAGTGCATTACAAGATGGATTAGGCACTAAGATCAGAATGAGCACAGCGTATCATCCACAGCCTGATGGCCAGAGTGAGCGCACAATCCTTACACTCGAAGACATGCTGCGGGCATGTGTTCTTGAGTTTAGCGGTAGTTGGGATGACCACTTGCCGTTAGCAGAATTTTCTTATAACAATAGTTACCACTCATCTATCAAAGCCGCACCTTTCGAAGCCTTATACGGACGCAAGTGCCGAACTCCTACGTGTTGGCATGAAGCCGGTGAAGCACCAATCGCCGGTCCCGCACTACTTCAGCAGACAAATGAAAAGATCCGAATCATACGTCAACGATTGGAAACTGCTCAATCTCGACAGAAATCGTATCACGACCGACGCCATAAACCTTTAGAATTCCAGAAGGACGACTATGTTGTATTAAAAGTCTCGCCGATGAAAGGTGTGTTCAGATTCGGCAAGCGTGGCAAGTTAGAACCACGATTCGTTGGTCCTTTCAAGATCACCGAGCGTGTTGGAACTCAATCTTATCTGTTGGACTTGCCAAGCGAACTGTCCAACATACACCCCGTGTTTCACGTTTCGCAGCTTAGGAAGTGCAAAGAAGATGACAGAGAAAAGTGGGCCGATCATCTGAGCTACAAGATCAACGAGAAACTGCAATGTGACGAGCCTGAGGTTATTCTAGAGACAAAGATGAAGAAGCTGAGAAATAGAGAAGTAGCAATGGTGTTGGTGCAGTGGAGGACTTCTCACGGAATTTCTCAGACCTGGGAATCTGAGGAAGACATGAGAGTTCGATATCCGCATCTGTTCGAGCCTTAGGTACTTCGAGGACGAAGTGCAAGCGTGGTGGGCTCATACTATAACACCTTGCCATTTATTTGCATTTTTATTTTAAGAATTTTTGAGCAATTTGCATAAAAAGATGTAATTTCGAGATTTAGTATAAATAGGAGTTGGGTGCTCCATTTTCTCACTTTTGCAAAAAAACCTTCTAGCAAATTCCAGAGCTTCTCTCTCTAACCCGAAACTTCTCTCTAGCTTTTCTCCCAAACCGACCGGCCAAATCTCGTGTTCTATACGTCATCGGAAAGATCTCGAAGAGTAGAACACGAATCTGCTATTGCATGTGAGATTTCGTACGGATTTGAGGTAAGAATCGATCAATTTCGTTTTCTGCATTTTTGGTTTTGAAACTATAAATCCGAATTTATCATTCTAGGCGATTTAAAGCTGATTTCGT
>JAANYP010007617.1:0-57449 GCA_020465985.1 Centrapalus pauciflorus
TCCTTCCCAGCTTTCTCAGATTTTTCCTTCTTACTAGATTTAGCAATAAAAGGGCACGCTCGCTCAGGATAGATTTCAAGCTCACCTACTCTAGCAATTTCAACAGCCTCAATATAACTTCTCGGTCTGCCAGATTTCACAAACTTTCGAATTTCTCTATCCAGACTATCCACAAACAAATCCCTTCGCCTTTCGTCAGTATCAACAGGGTGATCAGATAATAGCGAGAGCCTAGTAAATTCCAGCTCATAGTCCGTCACGGATCTTGTACCTTGCTGAAAAGATAGCAGGGTTTTCTCCATTTGGCGCTTAACATCCTGGGGGCAGTATTTCTCCTTCAGATGAATCTTGAATTGATCCCAAGTAATGGATTTCTCCATTGCATCAGACATGGGATTTGTGATAGACTTCCACCAACGGCCGGCTCCATCTTCCAACATTCCCGTTGCAAACGTAACCTTGTCTTTTTCACCACACTTGGAGAGTTTAAACGCTTTCTCCACATTCGCAACCCAATCCATGGCTTTAACCGGATCCGATGACCCCGCAAACGTACGAGCTCCACACTTCTTGAAATCAACAAACGTACACTCTCGTCCCACCTTAACGTGATGGTCGGAAGAGTCAGTCTCACTTTCATCAGATGACATATGCCTATGTTTCCTCTTTCGGTCCTTTTTGGGCTTCGCCAACATCTCTTCCCTATATTTCAACTCTAGCTCCTGTAACTTAAGTTCCCGCAACCTAAGTTCTTCTTCCCGGCGCTTAAATTCAATTTCACGCTGGTCTACTTCGTCAGTCTGCACCACTGCTTTACCCTTAGTCAGTAAATCCTTAATTTCCTTAAATCGGTCTTCAACCGCCATATCAGTCTGCAGTCGATTCCTATCCATCATAAGCTGCATTTGCCTACGGTTATCCTCATTCAACTTATGAACGAGGTCAATCAATTGAGCCTGCTGGGGAGGCACAGGCGTAGCAGTACTGCTTGAGTCATTAGCAGTATTTTCAGGGTCAGTGCCTAGGTCCTCTATATGAACAGATTCTTTGTGTTGATCAGCTGCAGCATCAGCAGCTTTACCAACAGTCGAGGTACCAGCAACATTTGGATTCTTATCAGCCATTGGCTGAAAATAAAAAGGAAATAACTATTATTTCCTGATTCAATTAAGCACATATCGAGTCATAATACCTACGTCAGATAATCATATCTAAATTCATAGATATGAAGGCAGTCAGTCAGGCTCACAAAGTCAAGTCAAAGTCAAGTCAGTATCAAGCAGTCAATCCCTCCCCCGTCCTATCAGTCATCATTTGCCTATCTTAGGTCAAGTTGTGTGGGTAGTCCTTTACTAATTAGGTTACCCTAGGCCTCGGTGACTTGTTCGGAAATTCAGAGTCACATAGTCCATACCATACCAGTAGTTTAAGTATCGGGTGGCCAATCCGATGATTAAACTGCTGCTCTGATACCAACTTTGTAACATCCAAGTTACCACAAACAGTACACGTCATAAAATTTCATTTCATTAAGTAATAAATATTACTAATTGTTTGATACCACAGGTCCATCAGCCTGAAATACTTAATTACAACAATAAGTTAAAGATCAAATGGTGGTCTAAACTAGCTTCTAAATCTTCAATCAGAGTGCGGAAGACTGAACAAGCTACCCGAGACCGCATCATCTTTTCAAAATAGGCGTCAGCAAAAAGTCCAAAAGTCTGCTATTCATCAAATGTCCAGATTCACTTAGCCTGGGACGGACTACCTGCTATGGTCTTGCCCTTATCAGCTTTTCCTGAAAAAGAGTTGTCATGACAGAGTAAGCTAACATTGCTTAGTGAGTTAACAGAGTTCCATTAGTTACCACACACACATAACATACTATCAGCTCCTGTCGGCAAGTCACTACGTCAGAGACGGCAAAAAGGTTGGGAGACAACCCAGTTTGTATTCCCCTGTGTAAGGCCGAAGCCCTACGGAAAGTGTATGGAAACAAGTCAAATAGGAAAGGAATCTGCAGAATTCCCTCCTGTGAATGGAGATCTCACATTCGGTCCTGTCGGATAATGCAGTATGCAGCGGCAAATATATCAACAGTCAAGTAAGCAGTATGCATGATAAGTATTTACATAAAATGTAAAAGTGAGCATGCAAATCAAGTCAATTCAAGTGTCTAGCTTCAGTAATGTCAAAAGTACGTTTCTATGATACAATATAGTATTAAAGAAACATGCAGCAACAAATCGGAAGTTTCCATACAGTCGATGACATTCACCAATAAGTATCGAAAGATATGCAAGTAATTAATGAAATCTGTCACTCACAGTGGTCCGTAGTCAGATAATGCTTAACGAATTAAGCGGTTCAGTTTACTCTGTCAAATCGGCGGTTTCCTGCAGTTCAGTTTCAAGTCTGGCATATTAATGTCAAGTCTGTAACATGATCTATCCATATAACCCTAGTTATATAATTAGGTTATTGTCAATTCTGGCTGTCGAGTCTGAGGTAGTTCCTATCGTCCCAAGGTGAGTCTATTCTTATCAGATTAATACGATTCATCTAATTACAGATGTGTGGCCTTGAAATAAAGCCAATCGTATTACTAGCAAGGTGAAACAGGACATACACATTCTAAGGGTTCGTACAGAGTCTGTTAATTCATTTGTGCATAAAATAGATATGCAACTTGAACTTGTGAGTTTTATCATAATCATATTATACTTTTAATTACAATAGGTTGTTTAATAACTTAATCTGATTTAGGAATTAATCTTAGGCTTGGAACAAAATCAAACTTTGAATTAAAAGGAATAGATTCGAGAAATGCTAAATTCGAATCTATTTGAGCTAGATTCGAATGGCATAGATTAGATTCGAAAGGCATAGGTTAGAAATAAGGACTTAGACTCGAAACACATACATAGATTTGAACATTCACCTAGATTCGAAGCCTTCCTAGACTCGAACCCATACCAGAATCGAAGGCAGCACACTAGACTCGAAGGACAGCATCAGATTCGAAGGACATTATTAGATTCGAAGCACACACACTCAATCGAGTTTAGCTAGCTAGGTTTGAAGCAACATTCGAGTCTAAGGGGGGCAGATTCGAAATCAGTATATATTCGAATCTGTTCTACATGTTCAACGATTTTCCAGGTTTTAACATAAATGAGGGAAAAATAGTTACTAACCTTCGTCCAAGCTATATCCTTCGACTATAGATGATTTCCAAGCAAAAGCAAGTCCTAAACGAGAGCAAATCAGCTTCAAATGAAGGGGATATGAGCAAACTCGAATTTGCTCAACAAAACCGAACTAAAAGTCAGAAAAATGGTCGATTTTACCTTAAATCCGAGCGAAATCTAACATGCAAATGATAGATTCGTGTAGAGCTCGACGATCTCTAACCGATGGCGTATAAATCACGAGAATCCGACGGTTCGTTTGGGAGAAATTCTAGAGAGAAGTCAGATTGTAGAGAAAGAGAGAGAGGATTCTAGCTTTTCCAAACTTAAGAAATGAGGGGAGATGCTCTATTTATAGAAAATAGAGAGAAAATCAGATTTTCTACTGAATTTCTGGAACTGACCAACTTTTATTCCCAACAATCCGATTTGCATATTTGTCTTTTAGTCACATTTTTATTCATTTTAGTCCGTTTCGTCATTTTCAGTCTTTAATTTTTCATTTAGCTGAATTTTAATTATTAATTTTATTTCAGCTAATTTTGGGCAACTTTTCATAATTAATTATAACTTAATATAATTAACTATTTAAGATTCATGTTTTCAGTTAATTACTAATTGTATGTTAGGAACGTATGATAGACACTGCTGAAACTGGACAACTGCTATGGCATGTTCCTTGATTACTTGCATTGCTCACGACCGCTGTGAGTGACCGATTGCATTACTTACTTGCATATGTTTTCGGTACTTATTGGTGATTGTTACTGACACTATATGGAAACATCTGCTGCTCCTTGTTCCTTGACTACTTAATTGAATGTTAGGAACGTATGATAGACACTGCTGAAAATGGACAACTGCTGCAGCATGTTCCTTGATTACTTGCATTTCTCAGGACCGCTATGAGTGACAGATTGCATTACTTACTTGCATATGTTTCGGTACTTATTGGTGATCATTACTGACTTGTATGGAAACATCTGCTGCTGCTTGTTTCTTGATTACTTAATTGTATGTTAGGAACGTATGATAGACACTGCTGAAACTGGACAACTGCTGCTGCATGTTCCTTGATTACTTGCATTACTCACGACCGCTGTGAGTAACCGATTGCATTACTTACTTGCATATGTTTCGATACTTATTGGTGATTGTTACTGACTTGTATGGAAACATCTGCTACTCCTGGTTCCTTGACTACTTAATTGTATGTTAGGAACGTATGATAGACACTGCTGAAACTGGACAACTGTTGCAGCATATTCCTTATTTCTTGCATTGCTCAGGACCGCTATGAGTGACAGATTGCATTACTTACTTGCATATGTTTTGGTACTTATTGTTGATCATTACTGACTTGTATGGAAACATCTGCTGCTGCTTGTTTTTCTTGATTACTTAATTATATGTTAGGAACGTATGATAGACACTGCTGAAACTGGAAACCTGCTGCAGCATGTTCCTTGATTATTTGCATTGCTCAGGACCGCTATGAGTGACAGATTGCATTACTTACTTGCATATGTTTTGGTACATATTGGTGATTGTTACTGACTTGTATGGAAACATCTGCTGCTGCGTGTTCCTTGATTACTTAATTGTATGTTACGAACGTATGATAGACACCTGATGCATGTTCCTTGATTACTTGCATTGCTCAGGACCGCTGTTAGTGACAGATTGCATTACTTATTTGCATATGTTTCGGTAATTATTGGTGATTATTACTGACTTGTATGGAAACATCTGCTGCTGCTTGTTTCTTGATTACTTAATTGTATGTTAGGAACGTATGATAGACACTGCTGAAACTGGACAACTGCTGCTGCATGTTCCTTGATTACTTGCATTGCTCACGACCCCTGTGAGTGACAGATTGCATTACATACTTGCATATGTTTCGGTACTTATTGGTGATTGTTACTGACTTGTGTGGAAACATCTGCTGCTGCGTGTTCCTTGATTACTCAATTGTATGTTAGGAACGTTTGATAGACACTCCCGAAACTGGACAACTACTAATGCGTGTTCCTTGATTACTTGCATTGCTCAGGACTGCTGTGAGTGACAGATTGCATTACTTACTTGCATATGTTTCGGTACTTATTGGTGATTATTACTGACTTGTATGGAAACATGTGCTGCTGCTTGTTTCTTGATTGCTTAATTGTATGTTTGGAACGTATGATAGACACTGCTGAAACTGGACAACTGCTGCTGCATGTTCCTTCATTACTTGCATTGCTCACGACGCTGTGAGTGACCGATTGCATTACTTACTTGCATATGTTTCGGTACATATTGGTGATTGGCACTAACTTGTATTGAAACATCTGCTGCTGCGTGTTCCTTGATTACTAAATTGTATGTTAGGAACGTATGATAGAGACTGCTGAAACTGGACAACTACTGCAGCATGTTCCTTGATTACTTGCATTTCTCAGGACCGCTACGAGTGACAGATTGCATTACTTACTTGCATATGTTTCGGTACATATTGGTGATTGTTACTGACTTGTATGGAAACATCTGCTGCTCCTTGTTCCTTGACTACTTAATTGTATGTTAGGAACGTATGATAGACACTGCTGAAACTGGACAACTGCTGCTGCATGTTCCTTGATTACTTGCATTGCTCACGGCCGCTGTGAGTGACCGATTGCATTACTTACTTGCATATGTTTTCGGTACTTATTGGTGATTGTTACTGACACTATATGGAAACATCTGCTGCTCCTTGTTCCTTGACTACTTAATTGAATGTTAGGAACGTATGATAGACACTGCTGAAAATGGACAACTGCTGCAGCATGTTCCTTGATTACTTGCATTTCTCAGGACCGCTATGAGTGACAGATTGCATTACTTACTTGCATATGTTTCGGTACTTATTGGTGATCCTTACTGACTTGTATGGAAACATCTGCTGCTGCTTGTTTCTTGATTACTTAATTGTATGTTAGGAACGTATGATAGACACTGCTGAAACTGGACAACTGCTGCTGCATGTTCCTTGATTACTTGCATTGCTCACGACCGCTGTGAGTAACCGATTGCATTACTTACTTGCATATGTTTCGGTACTTATTGGTGATTGTTACTGACTTGTATGGAAACATCTGCTGCTCCTGGTTCCTTGACTACTTAATTGTATGTTAGGAACGTATGATAGACACTGCTGAAACTGGACAACTGTTGCAGCATGTTCCTTATTTCTTGCATTGCTCAGGACCGCTATGAGTGACAGATTGCATTACTTACTTGCATATGTTTCGGTACTTATTGGTGATCGTTACTGACTTGTATGGAAACATCTGCTGCTGCTTGTTTTTCTTGATTACTTAATTATATGTTAGGAACGTATGATAGACACTGCTGAAACTGGAAACCTGCTGCAGCATGTTCCTTGATTATTTTCATTGCTCAGGACCGCTATGAGTGACAGATTGCATTACTTACTTGCATATGTTTTGGTACATATTGGTGATTGTTACTGACTTGTACGGAAACATCTGCTGCTACGTGTTCCTTGATTACTTAATTGTATGTTACGAACGTATGATAGACACTGCTGAAACTGGACAACTACTGATGCATGTTCCTTGATTACTTGCATTGCTCTGGACCGCTGTGAGTGACAGATTGCATTACTTATTTGCATATGTTTCGGTACTTATTGGTGATTATTACTGACTTGTATGGAAACATCTGCTGCTGCTTGTTTCTTGATTACTTAATTGTATGTTAGGAACGTATGATAGACACTGCTGAAACTGGACAACTGCTGCTGCATGTTCCTTGATTACTTGCATTGCTCACGACCCCTGTGAGTGACAGATTGCATTACATACTTGCATATGTTTCGGTACTTATTGGTGATTGTTACTGACTTGTGTGGAAACATCTGCTGCTGCGTGTTCCTTGATTACTCAATTGTATGTTAGGAACGTTTGATAGACACTCCCGAAACTGGACAACTACTAATGCGTGTTCCTTGATTACTTGCATTGCTCAGGACTGCTGTGAGTGACAGATTGCATTACTTACTTGCATATGTTTCGGTACTTATTGGTGATTATTACTGAATTGTATGGAAACATGTGCTGCTGCTTGTTTCTTGATTGCTTAATTGTATGTTTGGAACGTATGATAGACACTGCTGAAACTGGACAACTGCTGCTGCATGTTCCTTCATTACTTGCATTGCTCACGACGTTGTGAGTGACCGATTGCATTACTTACTTGCATATGTTTCGGTACATATTGGTGATTGGCACTAACTTGTATTGAAACATCTGCTGCTGCGTGTTCCTTGATTACTAAATTGTATGTTAGGAATGTATGATAGAGACTGCTGAAACTGGACAACTACTGCAGCATGTTCCTTGATTACTTGCATTTCTCAGGACCGCTACGAGTGACAGATTGCATTACTTACTTGCATATGTTTCGGTACATATTGGTGATTGTTACTGACTTGTATGGAAACATCTGCTGCTCCTTGTTCCTTGACTACTTAATTGTATGTTAGGAACGTATGATAGACACTGCTGAAACTGGACAACTGCTGCTGCATGTTCCTTGATTACTTGCATTGCTCACGGTCGCTGTGAGTGACCGATTGCATTACTTACTTGCATATGTTTTCGGTACTTATTGGTGATTGTTACTGACACTATATGGAAACATCTGCTGCTCCTTGTTCCTTGACTACTTAATTGAATGTTAGGAACGTATGATAGACACTGCTGAAAATGGACAACTGCTGCAGCATGTTCCTTGATTTCTTGCATTTCTCAGGACCGCTATGAGTGACAGATTGCATTACTTACTTGCATATGTTTCGGTACTTATTGGTGATCCTTACTGACTTGTATGGAAACATCTGCTGCTGCTTGTTTCTTGATTACTTAATTGTATGTTAGGAACGTATGATAGACACTGCTGAAACTGGACAACTGCTGCTGCATGTTCCTTGATTACTTGCATTGCTCACGACCGCTGTGAGTAACCGATTGCATTACTTACTTGCATATGTTTCGGTACTTATTGGTGATTGTTACTGACTTGTATGGAAACATCTGCTGCTCCTGGTTCCTTGACTACTTAATTGTATGTTAGGAACGTATGATAGACACTGCTGAAACTGGACAACTGTTGCAGCATGTTCCTTATTTCTTGCATTGCTCAGGACCGCTATGAGTGACAGATTGCATTACTTACTTGCATATGTTTCGGTACTTATTGGTGATCATTACTGACTTGTATGGAAACATCTGCTGCTGCTTGTTTTTCTTGATTACTTAATTATATGTTAGGAACGTATGATAGACACTGCTGAAACTGGAAACCTGCTGCAGCATGTTCCTTGATTATTTGCATTGCTCAGGACCGCTATGAGTGACAGATTGCATTACTTACTTGCATATGTTTTGGTACATATTGGTGATTGTTACTGACTTGTACGGAAACATCTGCTGCTACGTGTTCCTTGATTACTTAATTGTATGTTACGAACGTATGATAGACACTGCTGAAACTGGACAACTACTGATGCATGTTCCTTGATTACTTCCATTGCTCAGGACCGCTGTGAGTGACAGATTGCATTACTTATTTGCATATGTTTCGGTACTTATTGGTGATTATTACTGACTTGTATGGAAACATCTGCTGCTGCTTGTTTCTTGATTACTTATTTGTATGTTAGGAACGTATGATAGACACTGCTGAAACTGGACAACTGCTGCTGCATGTTCCTTGATTACTTGCATTGCTCACGACCCCTGTGAGTGACAGATTGCATTACATACTTGCATATGTTTCGGTACTTATTGGTGATTGTTACTGACTTGTGTGGAAACATCTGCTGCTGCGTGTTCCTTGATTACTCAATTGTATGTTAGGAACGTTTGATAGACACTCCCGAAACTGGACAACTACTAATGCGTGTTCCTTGATTACTTGCATTGCTCAGGACTGCTGTGAGTGACAGATTGCATTACTTACTTGCATATGTTTCGGTACTTATTGGTGATTATTACTGACTTGTATGGAAACATGTGCTGCTGCTTGTTTCTTGATTGCTTAATTGTATGTTAGGAACGTATGATAGACACTGCTGAAACTGGACAACTGCTGCTGCATGTTCCTCCATTACTTGCATTGCTCACGACGCTGTGAGTGACCGATTGCATTACTTACTTGCATATGTTTCGGTACATATTGGTGATTGGTACTAACTTGTATTGAAACATCAGCTGCTGCGTGTTCCTTGATTACTAAATTGTATGTTAGGAACGTATGATAGAGACTGCTGAAACTGGACAACTACTGCAGCATGTTCCTTGATTACTTGCATTTCTCAGGACCGCTACGAGTGACAGATTGCATTACTTACTTGCATATGTTTCGGTACATATTGGTGATTGTTACTGACTTGTATGGAAACATCTGCTGCTCCTTGTTCCTTGACTACTTAATTGTATGTTAGGAACGTATGATAGACACTGCTGAAACTGGACAACTGCTGCTGCATGTTCCTTGATTACTTGCATTGCTCACGACCGCTGTGAGTGTCAGATTGCATTACTTACTTGCATATGTTTCGGTACTTATTGGTGATTGTTACTGACTTGTATGGAAACATCTGCTACTCCTTGTTCCTTGACTACTTAATTGTATTTAGGAACGTATGATAGACACTGCTGAAACTAGAAAACTGTTGCAGCATGTTCCTTGATTACTTGCATTTCTCAGGACCGCTATGAGTGACAGATTGCATTACTTACATGCATATGTTTCGGTACATATTGGTGATTGTTACTGACTTGTATGGAAACATCTGCTGCTTCGTGTTCCTTTATTACTCAATTGTATGTTAGGAACGTTTGATAGACACTCCTGAAACTGGACAACTACTAATGCGTGTTCCTTGATTACTTGCATTGCTCAGGACCGATGTGAGTGACAGATTGCATTACTTACTTGCATATGTTTCCGTACTTATTGGTGATTATTTACTGACTTGTATGGAAACATCTGCTGCTGCTTGTTTCTTGATTACTTAATTGTATGTTAGGAACGTATGATAGACACTACTGAAACTGGACAACTGCTGCTGCATGTTCCTTGATTACTTGCATTGCTCACGACCGCTGTGAGTGACCGATTGCCTTACTTACTTGCATATGTTTCGGTACTTATTGGTGATTGTTACTAACTTGTATGGAAACATCTGCTGCTCCTGGTTCCTTGACTACTTAATTGTATGTTAGGAACGTATGATAGACACTGCTGAAACTGGACAACTGTTGTAGCATGTTCCTTATTACTTGCATTGCTCAGGACCGCTATGAGTGACAGATTGCATTACTTACTTGCATATGCTTCAGTACTTATTTGTGATCATTACTGACTTGTATGGAAACATCTGCTGCTGCTTGTTTTTCTTGATTACTTAATTGTATGTTAGGAACGTATGATAGACACTGCTGAAACTAGAAACCTGCTGCAGCATGTTCCTAGATTATTTGCATTGCTCAGGACCGCTATGAGTGACAGATTGCATTACTTACTTGCATATGTTTTGGTACATACTGGTGATTGTTACTGACTTGTATGGAAACATCTGCTGCTGCGTGTTCCTTGATTACTTAATTGTATGTTACGAACGTATGATAGACACTGCTGAAACTGGACAACTACTGATGCATGTTCCTTGATTACTTGCATTGCTCAGGACCGCTGTGAGTGACAGATTGCATTACTTACTTGCATATGTTTCGGTACTTATTGGTGATTATTACTGACTTGTATGGAAACATCTGCTGCTGCTTGTTTCTTAATTACTTAATTGTATTATAGGAACGTATGATAGACACTGCTGAAACTGGACAACTGCTGCTGCATGTTCCTTGATTACTTGCATTGCTCACGACCGCTGTGAGTGACAGATTGCATTACTTACTTGCATATGTTTCGGTACTGATTGGTGATTGTTACTCACTTGTATGGAAACATCTGCTGCTCCTTGTTCCTTGACTACTTAATTGTGTTTAGGAACGTATGATAGACACTGCTGAAACTAGAAAACTGTTGCAATATGTTCCTTGATTACTTGCATTTCTCAGGACCACTATGAGTGACAGATTGCATTACTTACTTGCATATGTTTCGGTACATATTGGTGATAGTTACTGACTTGTATGGAAACATCTGCTGCTGCGTGTTCCTTGATTACTTAATTGTATGTTACGAACGTATGATAGACACTGCTGAAACTGGACAACTACTGATGCATGTTCCTTGATTACTTGCATTGCTCAGGACCGCTGTGAGTGACAGATTGCATTACTTACTTGCATATGTTTCGGTACTTATTGGTGATTATTACTAACTTGTATGGAAACATCTGCGGCTGCTTGTTTCTTGATTACTTAATTGTATGTTAGGAACGTATGATAGACACTGCTGAAACTAGACAACTGCTGCTGCATGTTCCTTGATTACTTGCATTGCTCACGACCGCTGTGAGTGACAGATTGCATTACTTACTTGCATATGTTTCGGTACTTATTGGTGATTTTACTGACTTGTATGGAAACATCTGCTGCTCCTTGTTCCTTGACTACTTAATTGTATTTAGGAACGTATGATAGACACTGCTGAAACTAGAAAACTGTTGCAGCATGTTCCTTGATTACTTGCATTTCTCATGTAACATCCAAGTTTTCACAAACAGTACACGTCATAATATTTCATTTGATTAAGTAATAAATATTACTAATTGTTTGATACCACAGGTCCATCAGCATGAATACTTAATTACAACAATATTTTGAAATCAAATGGTGGTCTAACTAGCTTCTAAATCTTCAATCATAGTGCAGAAGACTGAACAAGCTACCCGAGACCGCAACATCTTTTCAAAATAGGCATCATCAAAAGTCCAAAGGTCTGCTATTCATCAAAATCCAGATTCACTTAGCCTGGGACGAACTACCTGCTATGATCTTGCCTTTATCAGCTTTTCCTGAAAAAGAGTTGTCATGACAGAGTAAGCTAACAATGCTTAGTGAGTTAACAGAGTTCCATTAGTTACCACACACATATAACATACTATCAGATCCTGTCGGCAATACGTCAAAGACGGCAAAAAGGTTGGGAGACAACCCAGTCGGTATTCCCATGTGTAAGGCCGAAGCCCTACGGGAAGTGTATGGAAACAAGTCAAATAGGAAAGGAATCTGCAGAATTCCCTCCTGTGAATGGAGATCTCACATTCGGTCCTGTCGGATAATGCAATATGCAGCGGCAAATATTTATACAGTCAAGTAAGCAATAAGCATGATACGTATTTACATAAAATGTAAAAGTGAACATGCAATCAAGGCAATTCAAGTGTCTAGCTTCAGTAATGTCAAAAGTATGTTTCTATGATACAATATAGTATTAAAGAAACATGCAGCAACAATCGGGAGTTTCCATACAGTCATTACATTCACCAATAAGTATCGAAATATATGCAAGTAAATAATGAAATCTGTCACTCACAGTGGTCCGTAGTCAGATAATGCTTAACGAGTTAAGCTGTTCAGTTTACTCTGTCAAATCGGTGGGTTCCTGCAGTTCAGTTTCAAGTCTGGCATTTCAGTTTCAAGTCTGTGACATAATCTATATAACCCTAGTTATATATTCAGGTTATTGTCAGTTTTGGTTATCGAGTCTGAGGTAGTTCCTATCGTCCCAAGGTGAGTCTATTCTTATCAGATTAATACGATTCATCTAATTACAGATGTGTGGCCTTGAAACAAAGCCAATCGTATTACTTAGCAAGGTGAATAGGACATACACATTCTAAAGGTTCATAGAGAGTCGGTTAATTTATTTGTGCATAAAATAGTTATGCAACATGAAACTTGTGATTTTTATCATAATTAAACGATACTTTCAATATCATTAGATTATTTAATAACTTAATCTGATTTAGGAATTCGACTTTGGCTAGGAACAAACACAGATTCGAATTAAGGAGGCTAGATTCGAATCATGCCTAATTCGAATCTATAGATTCGAAACACACCCACATAGAATCGAAGGTAAACACCTAGATTCGAACATACATACATTCGAGCCTAGTAGATTCGAAACTAGCCCAACAGATTCTAGGATGCTTAGATTCGAAACTTACCCTATTCGAGTCTAATTAAACAGATTCGAAACACACATAATAGACTCTAAGGAGAATAGATTCGAAATCCTCACCCCTTCGAGTCTAGTGATTAGGTTCGAAATCCTTCACCATTCGAATCTAATATATGAATGTCTCGAATTTGTTCTACGTGTTCATTGTTTTTTCCAGGTTTTAGCTACTAAACAGGAACATAAATGACGGAAAAATAGATACTAACCTTCGTCCAAGCTATATCCTTCGACTATAGATGATTTCCAAGCAAAAACAAGTCCTAAACGAGAGCAAATCAGCTTCAAATGAAGGGAATTTGAGCAAACTCGAGTTTGCTCATTCAAAACCGAACCAAAAGACAGAAATAGGGCCGATCTTACCTTAAATCCGGACGAAATCAAACATGCAATGGTAGATTCGTGTAGAGCTCGTCGATATCTAACCGATGGCGTATGAATCACGAGAATCCGACGGTTCGATTAGGAGAAATGCTAGAGAGAAGGGGTAATCTTAGAGAGAGAAGGAGGAGAGCCCAAGTTTCCAAACCTAAGAAATGAGGAGGGGAGCCCATATTTATAGGAAAATAGGAAAAAGATCAGATTTTCTACAGAATTTTCCGGAATCGACCAACTTTATTTCCCAACAATCCGAATTGCATACTTGTCTTTTAGTCACATTTTTATTCATTTTAGTCCGTTTCGTCATTTTCAGTCTTTAATTTGTCATTTAGCTGAATTTTAATTATTAATTTTATTTCAGCTAATTTTGGGCAACTTTTCATAATTAATTAATACTTAATATAATTAACTATTTAAGATTCATGTTTTCAGTTATTTACTAATAATTGGATAAAATTGCTTTATTATCAAAAGTCTGATGCTGTAATTTATATTTAATAAATTACGGGCTGTTACATCTCAGGACCGCTATGAGTGACAGATTGCGTTACTTACTTGCATATGTTTTGGTACATATTGGTGATTGTTACTGACTTGTATGGAAACATCTGCTGCTGCGTGTTCCTTAATTACTCAATTGTATGTTAGGAACGTTTGATAGACACTCCTGAAACTGGACAACTACTAATGCGTGAACCTTGATTACTTGCATTGCTCAGGACCGCTGTGAGTGACAGATTGCATTACTTACTTGCATATGTTTCGGTACTTATTGGTGATTATTACTGACTTGTATGGAAACATGTGTTGCTGCTTGTTTCTTGATTGCTTAATTGTATGTTAGGAACGTATGATAGACACTTCTGAAACTGGACAACTACTGCTGCATGTTCCTTGATTACTTGCATCGCTCACGACGCTGTGAGTGACCGATTGCATTACTTACTTGCATATGTTTTGGTACATATTGGTGATTGTTACTGACTTGTATGGAAAATCTGCTGCTACGTGTTCCTTGATTACTTAATTGTATCTTAGGAACGTATGATAGACACTGCTGAAACTAGACAACTACTGCAGCATGTTCCTTGATTACTTGCATTGCTCAGGACCGCTATGAGTGACAGATTGCATTACTTACTTGCATATGTTTCGGTACATATTGGTGATTGTTACTGACTTGTATGGAAACATCTGCTGCTGCGTGTTCCTTGATTACTTAATTGAATGTTAAGAACGTATGATAGACACTGCTGAAACTGGACAACTACTGATGCATGTTCCTTGATTACTTGCATTGCTCCGGACCGCTGTGAGTGATAGATTGCATTACTTACTTGCATATGTTTCCGTACTTATTGGTGATTATTTACTGACTTGTATGGAAACATCTGCTGCTGCTTGTTTCTTGATTACTTAATTGTATGTTAGGAACGTATGATAGACACTACTGAAACTGGACAACTGCTGCTGCATGTTCCTTGATTACTTGCATTGCTCACGACCGCTGTGAGTGACCGATTGCATTACTTACTTGCATATGTTTCGGTACTTATTGGTGATTGTTACTGACTTGTATGGAAACATCTGCTGCTGCGTGTTCCTTGATTACTCAATTGTATGTTAGGAACGTTTGATAGACACTCCTGAAACTGGAAACCTGCTGCAGCATGTTCCTTGATTATTTGCATTGCTCAGGACCGCTATGAGTGACAGATTGCATTACTTACTTGCATATGTTTTGGTACATATTGGTGATTGTTACTGACTTGTATGGAAACATCTGCTGCTGCGTGTTCCTTGATTACTTAATTGTATGTTACGAACGTATGATAGACACTACTGAAACTGGACAACTACTGATGCATGTTCCTTGATTACTTGCATTGCTCAGGACCGCTGTGAGTGACAGATTGCATTACTTACTTGCATATGTTTCGGTACTTATTGGTGATTATTACTGACTTGTATGGAAACATCTGCTGCTGCTTGTTTCTTAATTACTTAATTGTATGTTAGGAACGTATGATAGACACTGCTGAAACTGGACAACTGCTGCTGCATGTTCCTTGATTACTTGCATTGCTCACGACCGCTGTGAGTGACAGATTGCATTACTTACTTGCATATGTTTCGGTACTGATTGGTGATTGTTACTCACTTGTATGGAAACATCTGCTGCTCCTTGTTCCTTGACTACTTAATTGTATTTAGGAACGTATGATAGACACTGCTGAAACTAGAAAACTGTTGCAGCATGTTCCTTGATTACTTGCATTTCTCAGGACCGCTATGAGTGACAGATTGCGTTACTTACTTGCATATGTTTTGGTACATATTGGTGATTGTTAGTGACTTGTATGGAAACATCTGCTGCTGCGTGTTCCTTAATTACTCAATTGTATGTTAGGAACGTTTGATAGACACTCCTGAAACTGGACAACTACTAATGCGTGTTCCTTGATTACTTGCATTGCTCAGGACCGCTGTGAGTGACAGATTGCATTACTTACTTGCATATGTTTCGGTACTTATTGGTGATTATTACTGACTTGTATGGAAACATGTGTTGCTGCTTGTTTCTTGATTGCTTAATTGTATGTTAGGAACGTATGATAGACACTGCTGAAACTGGACAACTGCTGCTGCATGTTCCTTGATTACTTGCATCGCTCACGACGCTGTGAGTGACCGATTGCATTACTTACTTGCATATGTTTTGGTACATATTGGTGATTGTTACTGACTTGTATGGAAAATCTGCTGCTACGTGTTCCTTGATTACTTAATTGTATCTTAGGAACGTGTAACATCCAAGTTTCCACAAACAGTACACGTCATAATATTTCATTTGATTAAGTAATAAATATTACTAATTGTTTGATACCACAGGTCCATCAGCATGAATACTTAATTACAACAATATATTAAAACCAAATGGTGGTCTAACTAGCTTCTAAATCTTCAATCAGAGTGCGGAAGACTGAACAAGCTACCCGAGACCGCATCATCTTTTCAAAATAGGCGTCATCAAAAGTCCAAAGGTCTGCTATTCATCAAAATCCAGATTCACTTAGCCGGGGACGAACTACCTGCTATGATCTTGCCTTTATCAACTTTTCCTGTAAAAGAGTTGTCATGACAGAGTAAGCTAACAATGCTTAGTGAGTTAACAGAGTTCCAATAGTTACCACACACATGCCATACTATCAGCTCCTGCCGGCAAGTCACTACGTCCTGAGACAGCAATAGGGTTGGGAGACAACCCAGTTTGTTTTCCCCTATGTAAGGTCGCAGCCCTACGGGAAGTGTATGGAAACAAGTCATATAGGAAAGGAATCTGCAGAATTCCCTCCTGTGAATGGAGATCTCACATTCGGTCCTATCGGATGATGCAGTATGCAGCGACAAGTATATAAACAGTCAACTAAGCAGTAAGCATGATAAGTGTTTACATAAAATGTAAAAGTGAACATGCATTCAAGGTAATTCAAGTGTCTAGTTTCAGTAATGTCAAAAATACGTTTCTATGATACAATAAAGTATTAAAGAAACATGCAGCAACAAACGGAAGTTTCCATACAGTCGATGACATTCACCAATAAGTATCGAAACATATGCAAGTAATTAATGAAATCTGTCACTCACACTGGTCCGTAGTCAGATAATGCTTAACGAGTTAAGCTGTTCAGTTTACTCTGTCAGTTCGGTGGGTTCCTGCAGTTCAGTTTCAAGTCTGGCATTTCAGTTTCAAGTCTGTGACATAATCTATATAACCCTAGTTACATAATTAGGTTATTGTCAATTCTGGTTATCGAGTCTGAGGTAGTTCCTATCGTCCCAAGGTGAGTCTATTCTTATCAGATTAATACGATTCATCTAATTACAGATGTGTGGCCTTTAAACAAAGCCAATCGTATTACTAGCAAGGTGAAACATGACATACAATTTCTAAGGGTTCATACAGAGTCTGATAATTTATTTGTGCCTATAATAGATATGCATCTTGAACTTGTGAGTTTTATCATAATCAAACAATACTTTCAATTTCCTTAGATTGTTTAATAACTTAATCTGATTTAGAAATTTAACTATGGCTAGGAACTAAATCAGATTCGAATTAAGGCAACAGATTCGAATGGGCAACAGATTCGAATGGGCAACAGATTCGAATGGGCAACAGATTCGAACATCAATAGATTCAAACATCAATCTCGAATCTAGGGGGATCAGATTCGAAATCAATAGATTCTATACTAGGGAAGATAGATTCGAAGGCAGCTAATTCGAGTCTAAGGGATTAGATTCGAAAACATACATCTTCGAGTCTAATAGATTAGATTCGAAACACATACCCTTCGAGTCTAGGAGATAGAATCGAAATCATCACCCTTTCGAGTCTATACATGAATGTCTCGAATTTGTTCTACTTGTTCATCGGTTTTCCAGGTTCTAACAACTAAATATGAGCATAAATGATAGAGAAATGGTTACTAACCTTCGTCCAAGCTATAGCCTTCGACTATGGATGATTTCCAAGCAAGAACAGGTCCTAAACGGAAGCAAATCAGCTTCAAATGAAGGGAAAATGAGCAAACTCGAAATTGCTCTTTCAAAACCGAACCAAAAGACAGAAAAGGGGTCGATCTTACCTCAAATTCGGACGAAATCAAACATGAAATGGTAGATTCGTGAAGAGCTCGACGATCTCTATCCGATGGCGTATGAATCACGAGAATCCGACGGTTCGATTAGAAGAAAAGCTAGAGAGAAGGTGAAGGTGTAGAGAGAGAAAGAGAGAGTTCAAGATTTTCCAAACCATGGAAATGAGGAGGAATACCCTATTTATAGGGAAATTGGGAAAAATCAGATTTTCTACTGAATTATCCGGAATTGACCAACTTTATTTCCCAACAATCCAATTTGCATATTTGTCTTTTAGTCACATTTTTATTCATTTTAGTCCGTTTCGTCACTTTCAGTCTTTAATTTGTCATTTAGCTGAATTTTAATTATTAATTTTATTTCAGCTAATTTTGGGCAACTTTTCATAATTAATTATAACTTAATATAATTAACTATTTTAAGATTCATATTTTCAGTTAATTACTAATATTTGGATAAAATTGCTTTATTATCCAAAGTCTGTTGCTGTAATTTGTATTTAATAAATTACGGGCTGTTACAGAACGTATGATAGACACTGCTGAAACTAGACAACTACTAGAGCATGTTCCTTGATTACTTGCGTTGCTCAGGACCGCTATGAGTGACAGATTGCATTACTTAGTTGCATATGTTTCGGCACATATTGGTGATTGTTACTGACTTGTATGGAAACATCTCCTGCTGTGTGTTCCTTGATTACTTAATTGTATGTTAGGAACGTATGATAGACACTGCTGAAACTGGACAACTACTGATGCATGTTCCTTGATTACTTGCATTGCTCAAGACCGCTGTGAGTGATAGATTGCATTACTTACTTGCATATGTTTCGGTACTTATTGGTGATTATTACTGACTTGTATGGAAACATCTGCTGCTGCTTGTTTCTTGATTACTTAATTGTATGTTAGGAACGTATGATAGACACTGCTGAAACTGGACAACTGCTGCTGCATGTTCCTTGATTACTTGCATTGCTCACGACCGCTGTGAGTGACCGATTGCTTTACTTACTTGCATATGTTTCGGTACTTATTGGTGATTGTTACAGACTTGTATGGAAACATCTGCTGCTCCTTGTTCCTTGACTACTTAATTGTATGTTAGGAACGTATGATAGACACTGCTAAAACTGGACAACTGCTGCAGCATGTTCCTTGATTACTTGCATTGCTCAGGACCGCTATGAGTGACAGATTGCATTACTTACTTGCATATGTTTCGGTACTTATTGGTGATCATTACTGACTTGTATGGAAACATCTGCTGCTTGTTTTTCTTGATTACTTAATTATATGTTAGGAACGTTTGATAGACACTGCTGAAACTGGAAACCTGCTGCAGCATGTTCCTTGATTATTTGCATTGCTCAGGACCGCTATGAGTGACAGATTGCATTACTTACTTGCATATGTTTTGGTACATATTGGTGATTGTTACTGACTTGTATGGAAACATCTGCTGCTGCGTGTTCCTTGATTACTTAATTGTATGTTACGAACGTATGATAGACAGTGCTGAAACTGGACAACTACTGATGCATGTTCCTTGATTACTTGCATTGCTCAGGACCGCTGTGAGTGACAGATTGCATTACTTACTTGCATATGTTTCGGTACTTATTGGTGATCATTACTGACCTGTATGGAAACATCTGCTGCTGCTTGTTTCTTAATTACTTAATTGTATGTTAGGAACGTATGATATACACTGCTGAAACTGGACAACTGCTGCTGCATGTTCCTTGATTACTTGCATTGCTCACGACCGCTGTGAGTGACAGATTGCATTACTTACTTGCATATGTTTCGGTACTTATTGGTGATTGTTACTGACTTGTATGGAAACATCTGCTGCTGCGTGTTCCTTGATTACTCAATTGTATGTTAGGAACGTTTGATAGACACTCCTGAAACTGGAAACCTGCTGCAGCATGTTCCTTGATTATTTGCATTGCTCAGGACCGCTATGAGTGACAGATTGCATTACTTACTTGCATATGTTTCGGTACATATTGGTGATTGTTACTGACTTGTATGGAAACATCTGCTGCTGCGTGTTCCTTGATTACTTAATTGTATCTTAGGAACGTATGATAGACACTGCTGAAACTAGACAACTACTGCAGCATGTTCCTTGATTACTTGCATTGCTCAGGACCGCTGTGAGTGACAGATTGCATTACTTACTTGCATATGTTTCGGTACTTATTGGTGATTATTACTGACTTGTATGGAAACATCTGCTGCTGCTTGTTTCTTAATTACTTAATTGTATGTTAGGAACGTATGATAGACACTGCTGAAACTGGACAACTGCTGCTGCATGTTCCTTGATTACTTGCATTGCTCACGACCGCTGTGAGTGACAGATTGCATTACTTACTTGCATATGTTTCGGCACTTATTGGTGATTATTACTGACTTGTATGGAAACATCTGCTGCTGCTTGTTTCTTAATTACTTAATTGTATGTTAGGAACGTATGATAGACACTGCTGTACTAGACAACTGTTGCAGCATGTTCCTTGATTACTTGCATTTCTCAGGACCGCTATTAGTGACAGATTGCATTACTTACTTGCATATGTTTCGGTACATATTGGTGATTGTTACTGACTTGTATGGAAACATCTGCTGCTGCGTGTTCCTTGATTACTCAATAGTATGTTAGGAACGTTTGATAGACACTCCTGAAACTGGACAACTACTAATGCGTGTTCCTTGATTACTTGCATTGCTCAGGACCGCTGTGAGTGACAGATTGCATTACTTACTTGCATATGTTTCGGTACTTATTGGTGATTATTACTGACTTGAATGGAAACATGTGCTGATGCTTGTTTCTTGATTGCTTAATTGTATGTTAGGAACGTATGATAGACACTGCTGAAACTGGACAACTGCTGCTGCATGTTCCTTGATTACTTACATTGCTCACGACACTGTGAGTGACCGATTGCATTACTTACTTGCATATGTTTCGGTACATATTGGTGATTGTTACTGACTTGTATGGAAACATCTGCTGCTACGTGTTCCTTGATTACTTAATTGTATCTTAGGAACGTATGATAGACACTGCTGAAACTAGACAACTACTGCAGCATGTTCCTTGATTACTTGCATTGCTCAGGACCGCTATGAGTGACAGATTGCATTACTTACTTGCATATGTTTCGGTACATATTTGTGATTGTTACTGACTTGTATGGAAACATCTGCTGCTGCGTGTTCCTTGATTACTTAATTGTATGTTAGGAACGTATGATAGACACTGCTGAAACTGGACAACTACTGATGCATGTTCCTTGATTACTTGCATTGCCCCGGACCGCTGTGAGTGATAGATTGCATTACTTACTTGCATATGTTTCCGTACTTATTGGTGATTATTTACTGACTTGTATGGAAACATCTGCTGCTCCTTGTTTCTTGATTACTTAATTGTATGTTAGGAACGTATGATAGACACTGCTGAAACTGGACAACTGCTGCTGCATGTTCCTTGATTACTTGCATTGCTCACGACCGCTGTGAGTGACCGATTGCATTACTTACTTGCATATGTTTCGGTACTTATTGGTGATTGTTACTGACTTGTATGGAAACATCTGCTGCTCCTGGTTCCTTGACTACTTAATTGTATGTTAGGAACGTATGATAGACACTGCTAAAACTGGACAACTGTTGCAGCATGTTCCTTATTACTTGCATTGCTCAGGACCGCTATGAGTGCCAGATTTCATTACTTACTTGCATATGTTTCGGTACTTATTGTTGATCATTACTTACTCGTATGGAAACATCTGCTGCTGCTTGTTTTTCTTGATTACTTAATTATATGTTAGGAACGTATGATAGACACTGCTGAAACTGGAAACCTGCTGCAGCATGTTCCTTGATTATTTGCATTGCTCAGGACCGCTATGAGTGACAGATTGCATTACTTACTTGCATATGTTTTGGTACATACTGGTGATTGTTACTGACTTGTATGGAAACATCTGCTGCTGCGTGTTCCTTGATTACTTAATTGTATGTTACGAACGTATGATAGACACTGCTGAAACTGGACAACTACTGATGCATGTTCCTTGATTACTTGCATTGCTCAGGACCGCTGTGAGTGACAGATTGCATTACTTACTTGCATATGTTTCGGTACTTATTGGTGATTATTACTGACTTGTATGGAAACATCTGCTGCTGCTTGTTTCTTAATTACTTAATTGTATGTTAGGAACGTATGATAGACACTGCTGAAACTGGACAACTGCTGCTGCATGTTCCTTGATTACTTGCATTGCTCACGACCGCTGTGAGTGACAGATTGCATTACTTACTTGCATATGTTTCGGTACTTATTGGTGATTGTTACTGACTTGTATGGAAACATCTGCTGCTGCGTGTTCCTTGATTACTCAATTGTATGTTAGGAACGTTTGATAGACACTCCTGAAACTGGAAACCTGCTGCAGCATGTTCCTTGATTATTTGCATTGCTCAGGACCGCTATGGGTGACAGATTGCATTACTTACTTGCATATGTTTCGGTACATATTGGTGATTGTTACTGACTTGTATGGAAACATCTGCTGTTGCGTGTTCCTTGATTACTTAATTGTATCTTAGGAACGTATGATAGACACTGCTGAAACTTGACAACTACTGATGCATGTTCCTTGATTACTTGCATTGCTCAGGACCGCTGTGAGTGACAGATTGCATTACTTACTTGCATATGTTTCGGTACTTATTGGTGATTATTACTGACTTGTATGGAAACATCTGCTGCTGCTTGTTTATTAATTACTTAATTGTATTATAGGAACGTATGATAGACACTGCTGAAACTGGACAACTGCTGCTGCATGTTCCTTGATTACTTGCATTGCTCACGACCGCTGTGAGTGACAGATTGCATTACTTGCTTGCATATGTTTCGGTACTGATTGGTGATTGTTACTCACTTGTATGGAAACATCTGCTGCTCCTTGTTCCTTGACTACTTAATTGTATTTAGGAACGTATGATAGACACTGCTGAAACTAGAAAACTGTTGCAGCATGTTCCTTGATTACTTGCATTTCTCAGGACCGCTATGAGTGACAGATTGCGTTACTTACTTGCATATGTTTTGGTACATATTGGTGATTGTTAGTGACTTGTATGGAAACATCTGCTGCTGCGTGTTCCTTAATTACTCAATTGTATGTTAGGAACGTTTGATAGACACTCCTGAAACTGGACAACTACTAATGCGTGTTCCTTGATTACTTGCATTGCTCAGGACCGCTGTGAGTGACAGATTGCATTACTTACTTGCATATGTTTCGGTACTTATTGGTGATTATTACTGACTTGTATGGAAACATGTGTTGCTGCTTGTTTCTTGATTGCTTAATTGTATGTTAGGAACGTATGATAGACACTGCTGAAACTGGACAACTGCTGCTGCATGTTCCTTGATTACTTGCATCGCTCACGACGCTGTGAGTGACCGATTGCATTACTTACTTGCATATGTTTTGGTACATATTGGTGATTGTTACTGACTTGTATGGAAAATCTGCTGCTACGTGTTCCTTGATTACTTAATTGTATCTTAGGAACGTGTAACATCCAAGTTTCCACAAACAGTACACGTCATAATATTTCATTTGATTAAGTAATAAATATTACTAATTGTTTGATACCACAGGTCCATCAGCATGAATACTTAATTACAACAATATATTAAAACCAAATGGTGGTCTAACTAGCTTCTAAATCTTCAATCAGAGTGCGGAAGACTGAACAAGCTACCCGAGACCGCATCATCTTTTCAAAATAGGCGTCATCAAAAGTCCAAAGGTCTGCTATTCATCAAAATCCAGATTCACTTAGCCGGGGACGAACTACCTGCTATGATCTTGCCTTTATCAACTTTTCCTGTAAAAGAGTTGTCATGACAGAGTAAGCTAACAATGCTTAGTGAGTTAACAGAGTTCCAATAGTTACCACACACATGCCATACTATCAGCTCCTGCCGGCAAGTCACTACGTCCTGAGACAGCAATAGGGTTGGGAGACAACCCAGTTTGTTTTCCCCTATGTAAGGTCGCAGCCCTACGGGAAGTGTATGGAAACAAGTCATATAGGAAAGGAATCTGCAGAATTCCCTCCTGTGAATGGAGATCTCACATTCGGTCCTATCGGATGATGCAGTATGCAGCGACAAGTATATAAACAGTCAACTAAGCAGTAAGCATGATAAGTGTTTACATAAAATGTAAAAGTGAACATGCATTCAAGGTAATTCAAGTGTCTAGTTTCAGTAATGTCAAAAATACGTTTCTATGATACAATAAAGTATTAAAGAAACATGCAGCAACAAACGGAAGTTTCCATACAGTCGATGACATTCACCAATAAGTATCGAAACATATGCAAGTAATTAATGAAATCTGTCACTCACACTGGTCCGTAGTCAGATAATGCTTAACGAGTTAAGCTGTTCAGTTTACTCTGTCAGTTCGGTGGGTTCCTGCAGTTCAGTTTCAAGTCTGGCATTTCAGTTTCAAGTCTGTGACATAATCTATATAACCCTAGTTACATAATTAGGTTATTGTCAATTCTGGTTATCGAGTCTGAGGTAGTTCCTATCGTCCCAAGGTGAGTCTATTCTTATCAGATTAATACGATTCATCTAATTACAGATGTGTGGCCTTTAAACAAAGCCAATCGTATTACTAGCAAGGTGAAACATGACATACAATTTCTAAGGGTTCATACAGAGTCTGATAATTTATTTGTGCCTATAATAGATATGCATCTTGAACTTGTGAGTTTTATCATAATCAAACAATACTTTCAATTTCCTTAGATTGTTTAATAACTTAATCTGATTTAGAAATTTAACTATGGCTAGGAACTAAATCAGATTCGAATTAAGGCAACAGATTCGAATGGGCAACAGATTCGAATGGGCAACAGATTCGAATGGGCAATAGATTCGAATGGGCAACAGATTCGAATGGGCAACAGATTCGAACATCAATAGATTCTAACATCAATCTCGAATCTAGGGGGATCAGATTCGAAATCAATAGATTCTATACTAGGGAAGATAGATTCGAAGGCAGCTAATTCGAGTCTAAGGGATTAGATTCGAAAACATACATCTTCGAGTCTAATAGATTAGATTCGAAACACATACCCTTCGAGTCTAGGAGATAGAATCGAAATCATCACCCTTTCGAGTCTATACATGAATGTCTCGAATTTGTTCTACTTGTTCATCGGTTTTCCAGGTTCTAACAACTAAATATGAGCATAAATGATAGAGAAATGGTTACTAACCTTCGTCCAAGCTATAGCCTTCGACTATGGATGATTTCCAAGCAAGAACAGGTCCTAAACGGAAGCAAATCAGCTTCAAATGAAGGGAAAATGAGCAAACTCGAAATTGCTCTTTCAAAACCGAACCAAAAGACAGAAAAGGGGTCGATCTTACCTCAAATTCGGACGAAATCAAACATGAAATGGTAGATTCGTGAAGAGCTCGACGATCTCTATCCGATGGCGTATGAATCACGAGAATCCGACGGTTCGATTAGAAGAAAAGCTAGAGAGAAGGTGAAGGTGTAGAGAGAGAAAGAGAGAGTTCAAGATTTTCCAAACCATGGAAATGAGGAGGAATACCCTATTTATAGGGAAATTGGGAAAAATCAGATTTTCTACTGAATTATCCGGAATTGACCAACTTTATTTCCCAACAATCCAATTTGCATATTTGTCTTTTAGTCACATTTTTATTCATTTTAGTCCGTTTCGTCACTTTCAGTCTTTAATTTGTCATTTAGCTGAATTTTAATTATTAATTTTATTTCAGCTAATTTTGGGCAACTTTTCATAATTAATTATAACTTAATATAATTAACTATTTTAAGATTCATGTTTTCAGTTAATTACTAATATTTGGATAAAATTGCTTTATTATCCAAAGTCTGTTGCTGTAATTTGTATTTAATAAATTACGGGCTGTTACAGAACGTATGATAGACACTGCTGAAACTTGACAACTACTGCAGCATGTTCCTTGATTACTTGCATTGCTCAGGACCGCTATGAGTGACAGATTGCATTACTTACTTGCATATGTTTCGGTACATATTGGTGATTGTTACTGACTTGTATGGAAACATCTGCTGCTGCGTGTTCCTTGATTACTTAATTGAATGTTAGGAACGTATGATAGACACTGCTGAAACTGGACAACTACTGATGCATGTTCCTTGATTACTTGCATTGCTCAGGACCGCTGTGAGTGATAGATAGCATTACTTACTTGCATATGTTTCGGTACTTATTAGTGATTATTTACTGACTTCTATGGAAACATCTGCTGCTGCTTGTTTCTTGATTACTTAATTGTATGTTAGGAACGTATGATAGACACTGCTGAAACTGGACAACTGCTGCTGCATGTTCCTTGATTACTTGCATTGCTCACGACCGCTGTGAGTGACCGATTGCTTTACTTACTTGAATATGCTTTGGTACTTATTGGTGATTGTTACAGACTTGTATGGAAACATCTGCTGCTGCTTGTTTCCTTGACTACTTAATTGTATGTTAGGAACGTATGATAGACACTGCTAAAACTGGACAACTGCTGCAGCATGTTCCTTGATTACTTACATTGCTCAGGACCGCTATGAGTGACAGATTGCATTACTTACTTGCATATGTTTCGGTACTTATTTGGTGATCATTACTGACTTGTATGGAAACATCTGCTGCTTGTTTTTCTTGATTACTTAATTATATGTTAGGAACGTATGATAGAAACTACTGAAACTTGAAACCTGCTGCAGCATGTTCCTTGATTATTTGCATTGCTCAGGACCGCTATGAGTGACAGATTGCATTACTTCTTTGCATATGTTTCGGTACATATTGGTGATTGTTACTGACTTGTATGGAAACATCTGCTGCTGTGTGTTCCTTTATTACTTAATTGTATGTTACGAACGTATGACAGACACTGCTGAAACTCGACAACTACTGATGCATGTTCCTTGATTACTTGCATTGCTCAGGACCGCTGTGAGTGACAGATTGCATTACTTACTTGCATATGTTTTAAAACTTATTGGTGATTATTACTGACTTGTATGGAAACATCTGCTGCTGCTTGTTTCTTGATTACTTAATTGTATGTATGTTAGGAACGTATGATAGACACTGCTGAAACTGGTCAACTGCTGCTGCATGTTCCTTAATTACTTGCATTGCTCACGACCGTTGTGAGTGACCGATTGCATTACTTACTTGCATATGTTTCGGTACTTATTGGTGATTGTTACTGACTTGTATGGAAACATCTGCTGCTCCTTGTTCCTTGACTACTTAATTGTATGTTAGGAACGTATGATAGACACTGCTGAAAAACTGGACAACTCCTGCAGGATGTTCCTTGATTACTTGCATTGCTCAGGACCGCTGTGAGTGACCGATTGCATTAATTTCTTGCATATGTTTCGGTACCTATTGGTGATTGTTACTGACTTGTATGGAAACATCTGCTGCTGCGTGTTCCTTGATTACTTAATTGAATGTTAGGAACGTATGATCGACACTGCTGAAACTGGACAACTACTGATGCATGTTCCTTGATTACTTGCATTGCTCAGGACCGCTGTGAGTGACAGATTGCATTAGTTACTTGCATATGTTTCAGTACTTATTGGTGATCATTACTGACTTGTATGGAAACATCTGCTGCTACTTGTTTCTTGATTACTTAATTATATGTTTGGAACGTATGATAGACACTGCTGAAACTGGACAACTGCTGTAGCATGTTCCTTGATTACTTGCATTGCTCACGACCGCTATGAGTCACAGATTGCATTACTTACTTGCATATGTTTCGGTACATATTGGTGATTGTTACTGACTTGTATGGAAACATCTGCTGCTGCGTGTTCCTTGATTACTTAATTGTATGTTAGGAACGTATGATAGACACTGCTGAAACTGGACAACTACTGATGCATGTTCCTTGATTACTTGCATTGCTCAGGACCGCTGTGAGTGATAGATTGCATTACTTACTTGCATATGTTTCGGTACTTATTGGTGATTATTTACTGACTTCTATTGAAACATCTGCTGCTGCTTGTTTCTTGATTACTTAATTGTATGTTAGGAACGTATGTTAGACACTGCTGAAATTGGACAACTGCTGCTGCATGTTCCTTGATTACTTGCATTGCTCACGACCGCTGTGAGTGACCGATTGCTTTACTTACTTGAATATGTTTTGGTACTTATTGGTGATTGTTACAGACTTGTATGTAAATATCTGCTGCTCCTTGTTCCTTGACTACTTAATTGTATGTTAGGAACGTATGATAGACACTGCTAAAACTGGACAACTGCTGCAGCATGTTCCTTGATTACTTACATTGCTCAGGACCGCTATGAGTGACAGATTGCATTACTTACTTGTATATGTTTCGGTACTTATTTGGTGATCATTACTGACTTGTATGGAAACATCTGCTGCTTGTTTTTCTTGATTACTTAATTATATGTTAGGAACGTATGATAGAAACTACTGAAACTTGAAACCTGCTGCAGCATGTTCCTTGATTATTTGCATTGCTCAGGACCGCTATGAGTGACATATTGCATTACTTCTTTGCATATGTTTCGGTACATATTGGTGATTGTTACTGAGTTGTATGGAAACATCTGCTGCTGCGTGTTCCTTTATTACTTAATTGTATGTTACGAACGTATGACAGACACTGCTGAAAGTCGACAACTACTGATGCCTGTTCCTTGATTACTTGCATTGCTCAGGACCGCTGTGAGTGACAGATTGCATTACTTACTTGCATATGTTTCAAAACTTATTGGTGATTATTACTGACTTGTATGGAAACATCTGCTGCTGCTTGTTTCTTGATTACTTAATTGTGTGTATGTTAGGAACGTATGATAGACACTGCTGAAACTGGTCAACTGCTGCTGCATGTTCCCTAATTACTTGCATTGCTCACGACCGTTGTGAGTGACCGATTGCATTACTTACTTGCATATGTTTCGGTACTTATTGGTGATTGTTACTGACTTGTATGGAAACATCTGTTGCTCCTTGTTCCTTGACTACTTAATTGTATGTTAGGAACGTATGATAGACACTGCTGAAACTGGACAACTGCTGCAGGATGTTCCTTGATTACTTGCATTGCTAAGGACCGCTGTGAGTGACCGATTGCATTAATTTCTTGCATATGTTTCGGTACCTATTGGTGATTGTTACTGACTTGTATGGAAACATCTGCTGCTGCGTGTTCCTTGATTACTTAATTGAATGTTAGGAACGTATGATAGACACTGCTGAAACTGGACAACTACTGATGCATGTTCCTTGATTACTTGCATTGCTCAGGACCGCTGTGAGTGACAGATTGCATTACTTACTTGCATATGTTTCAAAACTTATAGGTGATTATTACTGACTTGTATGGAAACATCTGCTGCTGCTTGTTTCTTGATTACTTAATTGTATGTATGTTAGGAACGTATGATAGACACTGCTGAAACTGGTCAACTGCTGCTGCATGTTCCTTAATTACTTGCATTGCTCACGACCGTTGTGAGTGACCGATTGCATTACTTACTTGCATATGTTTCGGTACTTATTGGTGATTGTTACTGACTTGTATGGAAACATCTGCTGCTCCTTGTTCCTTGACTACTTAATTGTATGTTAGGAACGTATGATAGACACTGCTGAAACTGGGCAACTGCTGCAGGATGTTCCTTGATTACTTGCATTGCTCAGGACCGCTGTGAGTGACCGATTGCATTAATTTCTTGCATATGTTTCGGTACCTATTGGTGATTGTTACTGACATGTACGGAAACATCTGCTGCTGCGTGTTCCTTGATTACTTAATTGAATGTTAGGAACGTATGATAGACACTGCTGAAGCTGGACAACTACTGATGCATGTTCCTTGATTACTTGCATTGCTCAGGACCGCTGTGAGTAACAGATTGCATTACTTACTTGCATATGTTTCAGTACTTATTGGTGATCATTACTAACTTGTATGGAAACATCTGCTGCTACTTGTTTCTTGATTACTTAATTATATGTTTGGAACGTATGATAGACACTGCTGAAACTGGACAACTGCTGTAGCATGTTCCTTGATTACTTGCATTGCTCACGACCGCTATGAGTGACAGATTGCATTACTTACTTGCATATGTTTCGGTACATATTGGTGATTGTTACTGACTTGTATGGAAACATCTGCTGCTGCGTGTTCCTTGATTACTTAATTGTATGTTAGGAACGTATGATAGACACTGCTGAAACTGGACAACTACTGATGCATGTTCATTGATTACTTGCATTGCTCAGGACCGCTGTGAGTGATAGATAGCATTACTTACTTGCATATGTTTCGGTACTTATTAGTGATTATTTACTGACTTCTATGGAAACATCTGCTGCTGCTTGTTTCTTGATTACTTAATTGTATGTTAGGAACGTATGATAGACACTGCTGAAACTGGACAACTGCTGCTGCATGTTCCTTGATTACTTGCATTGCTCACGACCGCTGTGAGTGACCGATTGCTTTACTTACTTGAATATGCTTTGGTACTTATTGGTGATTGTTACAGACTTGTATGGAAACATCTGCTGCTTCTTGTTTCCTTGACTACTTAATTGTATGTTAGGAACGTATGATTGACACTGCTGAAACTGGACAACTGCTGCAGGATGTTCCTTGATTACTTGCATTGCTCAGGACCGCTGTGAGTGACCGATTGCATTAATTTCTTGCATATGTTTCGGTACCTATTGGTGATTGTTACTGACATGTATGGAAACATCTGCTGCTGCGTGTTCCTTGATTACTTAATTGAATGTTAGGAACGTATGATAGACACTGCTGAAACTGGACAACTACTGATGCATGTTCCTTGATTACTTGCATTGCTCAGGACCGCTGTGAGTAACAGATTGCATTACTTACTTGCATATGTTTCAGTACTTATTGGTGATCATTACTGACTTGTATGGAAACATCTGCTGCTACTTGTTTCTTGATTACTTAATTATATGTTTGGAACGTATGATAGACACTGCTGAAACTGGACAACTGCTGTAGCATGTTCCTTGATTACTTGCATTGCTCACGACCGCTATGAGTGACAGATTGCATTACTTACTTGCATATGTTTCGGTACATATTGGTGATTGTTACTGACTTGTATGGAAACATCTGCTGCTGCGTGTTCCTTGATTACTTAATTGTATGTTAGGAACGTATGATAGACACTGCTGAAACTGGACAACTACTGATGCATGTTCCTTGATTACTTGCATTGCTCAGGACCGCTGTGAGTGATAGATAGCATTACTTACTTGCATATGTTTCGGTACTTATTAGTGATTATTTACTGACTTCTATGGAAACATCTGCTGCTGCTTGTTTCTTGATTACTTAATTGTATGTTAGGAACGTATGATAGACACTGCTGAAACTGGACAACTGCTGCTGCATGTTCCTTGATTACTTGCATTGCTCACGACCGCTGTGAGTGACCGATTGCTTTACTTACTTGAATATGCTTTGGTACTTATTGGTGATTGTTACAGACTTGTATGGAAACATCTGCTGCTTCTTGTTTCCTTGACTACTTAATTGTATGTTAGGAACGTATGATAGACACTGCTAAAACTGGACAACTGCTGCAGCATGTTCCTTGATTACTTACATTGCTCAAGACCGCTATGAGTGACAGATTGCATTACTTACTTGCATATGTTTCGGTACTTATTTGGTGATCATTACTGACTTGTATGGAAACATCTGCTGCTTGTTTTTCTTGATTACTTAATTATATGTTAGGAACGTTTGATAGACACTACTGAAACTTGAAACTTGCTGCAACATGTTCCTTGATTATTTGCATTGCTCAGGACCGCTATGAGTGACAGATTGCATTACTTCTTTGCATATGTTTCGGTACATATTGGTGATTGTTACTGACTTGTGTGGAAACATCTGCTGCTGCGTGTTCCTTGATTACTTAATTGTATGTTACGATCGTATGACAGACACTGCTGAAACTCGACAACTACTGATGCATGTTCCTTGATTACTTGCATTGCTCAGGACCGCTGTGAGTGACAGATTGCATTACTTACTTGCATATGTTTCAAAACTTATTGGTGATTATTACTGACTTGTATGGAAACATCTGCTGCTGCTTGTTTCTTGATTACTTAATTGTGTGTATGTTAGGAACGTATGATAGACACTGCTGAAACTGGTCAACTGCTGCTGCATGTTCCTTAATTACTTGCATTGCTCACGACCGTTGTCAGTGACCGATTGCATTACTTACTTGCATATGTTTCGGTACTTATTGGTGATTGTTACTGACTTGTATGGAAACATCTGCTGCTCTTTGTTCCTTGACTACTTAATTGTATGTTAGGAACATATGATAGACACTGCTGAAACTGGACAATTGTTGCAGCATGTTCCTTGATTACTTGAATTGGTCAGGACTGCTATGAGTGACAGATTGCATCACTTACTTGCATATGTTTCGGTACATATTGGTGATTGTTACTGAGTTGTATGGAAACATCTGCTGCTGCGTGTTCCTTGAGTACTTAATTGTATGTTAGGAACGTATGATAGACTCTGCTAAAACTGGACAACTACTGATGCATGTTCCTTGATTACTTGCATTGCTCAGGACCGCTGTGAGTGATAGATTGCATTACTTACTTGCATATGTTTCGGTACTTATTGGTGATTATTACTGACTTGTATGGATACATCTGCTGCTGCTTGTTTCTTGATTACTTAATTGTATGTTAGGAACGTATGATAGACACTGCTAAAACTGGACAACTGCTGCTGCATGTTCCTTGATTACTTGCATTGCTCATGACCGCTGTGAGTGACCGATTGCATTACTTACTTGCATATGTTCGGTACTTATTGGTTATTGTTACTGACTTGTATGGAAACATCTGCTGCTCCTTGTTCCGTGACTACTTAATTGTATGTTAGGAACGTATGATAGACACTGCTGAAACTGGACAACTGCTGCAGCATGTTCCTTGATTACTTGCATTGCTCAGGACCGCTATGAGTGACAGATTGCATTACTTACTAGCATATGTTTCGGTACTTATTGGTGATCATTACTGACTTGTATGGAAACATCTGCTGATGCTTGTTTCTTGATTACTTAATTATATGTTAGGAACGTATGATAGACACTGCTGAAACTGGACAACTGCTGCAACATGTTCCTTAATTACTTGCATTGCTCAGGACCACTATGTAACAGCCCGTAATTTATTAAATATAAATTACAGCAGCAGACTTTGGATAATAAAGCAATTTTAATCCAAATATTAGTAATTAACCGAAAATATGAATCTGTAATAGTTAATTATATTAAGTTATAATTAATTATGAAAAGTTGCCCAAAATTAGCTGAAATAAAGTTAATAATTAAAATTCAGCTAAATGACAAATTAAAGACTGAAAATGACGAAACGGACTAAAATGAATAAAAATATGACTAAAAGACAATTATAGCAAATCTAGAACTCCTTTGCTATTATTTGCATCTGAAATGCAAATCAGATTGATGGGAATAGAAGTTGGTCAATTCCAGATATTCAGTAGAAAATCTGATTTTCTCTCTATTTTCTATAAATAGAGCATCTCCTCCTCATTTCATGGTTTTGGAAAAGCTTGAACTCTCTCTCTCTCTCTCTCTCTCTCTAAGTCCTCACCTTCTCTCTAGCATTTCTCCTAAACGAACCGTCGAATTCTCGTGATTTATACGCCATCGGTTAGATATCGTCGAGCTCTACACGAATCTACCATTGCATGTTTGATCTCGTCCGGATTTAAAGTAAAAATCGACCCTTTTTCTGACTTTTAGTTCGGTTTTGAAGAGCAAATTCGAGTTTGCTCATATTCCCTTCATTCGAAGCTGCTTTACTCTCGTATAGGACTTGTTTTTGCTTGGAAATCATCTATAGTCGAAGGATATAGCTTGGACGAAGGTTAGTAACTATTTTTCCCTCATTTATGTTCACGTTTAGTAGCAAAAACCTGGGAAATTGATGATCAAATTCGAGATCTTCAAGAATAGACTCGAATGTATGGAATTCGAATCTGTCCCCCCCTAGACTCGAGATATGCTTCGAATCTATGTGTATGTTCGAGTCTATGTATGTACTTCGAGTCTATGCATGCCTTCGAATCTATGCATGCCTTCGATTCTATTTATATGTTTCGAATCTATGTATGTATTTCGAATCTATCCCCTTTAATTCGAATCTGGTTTTGTTCTAAGCCTCGGATTAATTCCTAAATCAGATTAAGTTATTGATCAACCTTATAAAGTGTAAATGTAATTGAAAGTATAATATGATTATGATAAAATCACAAATTTCAAGTTGCATAACTATTTTATGTACAACTAAATTGACAGACCCTGTATGAACCATTAGGAATTGAATGTTACGATTCACCTTGCAAGTAATACGATTGGCTTTGTTTCAAGGCCACACATCTGTAATTAGATGGATCGTATTAATCTGATAAGAATAGACTCACTTTGGGACGATAGGAACTACCTCAGACTCGACAGTAAGAGATGACAATAACCTGAGTGTGTAACTAGGGTTATATAGATCATGTTACAGACTTGACATTAATATACCAGACTTGAAACTGAACTGCAGGAACCCGCCGATTTGACAGAGTAAACTGAACAGCTTAATTCGTTAAGCATTATCTGACCAAGGACTACTGTGAGTGACAGATTTCATTAATTATTTGCATATGTTTCGATACTTATTGGTGAATGTCATCGACTGTATGGAAACTTCCGATTGTTGCTGCATGTTTCTTTAATACTTTATTGTATCATAGAAACGTACTTTTGACATTACTGAAGCTAGACACTTGAATTGCCTTGATTGCATGTTCACTTTTACATTTTATGTAAATACTTATCATGCTTACTGCTTACTTGACTGTTGATATATTTGCCGCTGCATACTGCATTATCCGACAGGACCGAATGTGAGATCTCCATTCACGGGAGGGAATTCTGCAGATTCCTTTCCTATATGACTTGTTTCCATACACTTCCCGTAGGGCTTCGGCCTTACACAGGGGAATACAAACTGGGTTGTCTCCCAACCTTTTTACCGTCTCTGACGTAGTGACTTGCCGGCAGGAGCTGATAGTATGTTATATATGTGTGGTAACTAATGGAACTCTGTTAACTCACTAAGCAATGTTAGCTTACTCTGTCATGACAACTCTTTTTCAGGAAAAGCTGATAAGGGCTAGACCATAGCAGGTAGTTCGTCCCAGGCTAAGTGAATCTGGACAATCGATGAATAGCAGACTTTTGGACTTTTGTTGACGCCTATTTTGAAAAGATGATGCGGTCTCGGGTAGCTTGTTCAGTCTTCCGCACTCTGATTGAAGATTTAGAAGCTAGTTTAGACCACCATTTGATCTTTAACTTATTGTTGTAATTAAGTATTCAGGCTGATGGACCTGTGGTATCAAACAATTAGTAATATTTATTACTTAATGAAATGAAATTTTATGACGTGTACTGTTTGTGGTAACTTGGATGTTACAAAGTTGGTATCAGAGCGGCAGTTTAATCATCGGATTGGCCACCCGATACTTAAACTACTGGTATGGTATGGACTATGTGACTCTGAATTCCCGAACAAGTCACCGAGGCCTAGGGTAACCTAATTAGTAAAGGACTACCCACACAACTTGAACTAAGATAGGCAAATGATGACTGATAGGATGGGGGAAGGATTGACTGCTTGATACTGATTTGACTTTGTGCCAGCCTGACTGACTGCCTTCATATCTATGAATTTAGATGTGATTATCTGACGTAGGTATTATGACTCGAATTGTGCTTAATTGAATCAGGAAATAATAGTTATTTCCTTTATATTTTCAGCCAATGGCTGATAAGAATCCAAATGTTGCTGGTACCTCGACTGTTGGTAAAGCTGCTGATGCTGCAGCTGATCAACACAAAGAATCTGTTCATGTAGAGGACTTAGGCACTGACCCTGAAAATACTGCTAATGACTCAAGCAGTACTGCTACGCCTGTGCCTCCCCAGCAGGCTCAATTGATTGATCTCGTTCATAAGTTGAATGAGGAGAATCGTAGGCAAATGCAGCTTATGATGGATAGGAATCGACTGCAGACTGATATGTCGGTTGAGGACCGATTTAAGGAAATTAAGGACTTGCTTACTAAGGGTAAAGCGGTTGTGCAAACTGACGAAGAAATCCAGCATGAAATTGACTTTAAGCACCGTGAAGAAGAACTTAGGTTGCGAGAACTTAAGTTACGGGAGTTAGAATTGAAGTATAGGGAAGAGATGTTAGCAAAGCCCAAGAAGGATCGAAAAAGGAAACTTAGGCATGAGCCCTCTAACGGGGAAGGGATCTTTTTGTGGATGGACTGGATAGAGAAATTCGGAAGTTTGTGAATTCTGGCAGACCGAGAAGTGATATAGAAGTAGTTGAAGTTGCTAAGGTAGGGGAACTTGAAATCTATCCGGAGCGAGCGAGTCTTTTTATTGCCAAGTCTAGCAAGAAAGAAAAATCTGAGAAAACGGAAAAGAAGAGTGAAAGTTTAAGGCAAGGAGATAAGCAGTCTTTTAAGAAGGCTAAATCTTATGTTGTGACCGCTACGCCAAGGTCTGCTTGTCCTCGCTGCAAGCAGATTCATGAAGGAAAATGTGATCCTGTGTTCGTAAGGTGCTACTGCTGTAGTCAGAATGGTCACGACCGATCGGAATGTCCCAAGCGCAGTAAGGCTTGCCGAAACTGTATTACGTTGGGGCACCATGCTAGAGACTGTACCCGACCTCGATTTGTTCCTCCGCCTGCATCTTCACCCCGGCAATCAGTTAAGGGTTCTTCTGCTCCGAGGAATCAACCAAGATCTTTCCAGAAGACAGCCGATGAGGCAAAAGAGACTACTGATATCGTCATGGGTACATTTCTTGTTAACTCAATGCCTACTCTAATCTGTCATATGTGTCTGAAAAGTTTGCTAAACTGTTTGATTTTGCCCCAATAATGCTACCTGTACCGATAGATATAGAAACTGCGAGCTCGAGTTTTGTGACTGTAAATAGAATCTTTCGTTCCTGTAAGCTAGTGATTGATGACCTCTCCTCAGACCTTGACCTGATACCGATGTGGATTAGAGAATTCGATGTTATTATAGGAATGGACAGGCTCATTACGAACAATGCTGAAATCCTTTATGCCAAAAGGATAATTAGAATTAGAACCCCGAAGGAAGTGAACGTTATGTTTATGACGATAGAAAGACTCGAGAATTAGGTCTCATTTCTGTAATGAAAGCCCGAAAGTGCCTAACCAAAGGTTGTTCCACCTATTTAGCATATGCCGTAGATGCTAAAGAAGTTAAAAAGACCGTGTCTGATGTACCTGTAGTTCGAGATTTCCCTGATGTATTCCCGGATGACATCTCTGGATTGCCACCAGATCGCCAAATCGAATTCCACATTGACCTCGTACCGGGTGCTGCTCCTATCGCGAAAGCTCCATACCGTCTTGCTCCGAATGAAATGAAGGAAATGATGAGTCAGTTGCAGGAATTATTGGAAAAAGGATTTATTCGTCCGAGTACTTCTCCTTGGGGTGCTCCGGTTCTTTTTGTTAAGAAGAAGGATGGTACCTTTCGCATGTGTATAGATTATCGGGAGCTAAATAAAGTAACTATCAAGAACCGATACCCTCTGCCTAGAATTGACGACTTGTTTGATCAACTGCAAGGGGCTAGCTACTTCTCAAAGATTGATCTCTAAGTCTGAATCTGACCATGCGATGCATTTGCGAGAATTGCTAGACTTGTTACGAAAGGAGCGACTCTACGCAAAATTCTCCAAATGTGAATTCTGGTTACGCCAGGTACAATTTTTAGGACATACTGTCTCGGGTAAGGGAATAGCCATGGATCCATCGAAGGTAGATACGGTTCAGAAGTGGGAAGCGCCGAAAAACGTATCTGAAGTTCGGAGTTTCTTGGGTTTAGCGGGCTATTACCGAAGATTTATCCGTGATTTCTCCAAGATTGTGGTGCCTTTAACCAGTCTGACGAAGAAGGAGGTTAAGTTTGAATGGAATGAATCACAAGATCGAGCCTTTGAGACCCTAAAGCGTAAGCTAATTGAAGCACCGATTTTGGCCTTACCCGAGGGTAATGATGATTTTATAGTTTATAGTGATGCCTCTAAGATGGGATTAGGCTGTGTGTTGATGCAAAAGGATAAAGTAATTGCCTACGCATCAAGGCAGCTAAAGACGCATGAAAAGAATTACCCGACGCATGACTTGGAGCTTGCAGCCGTGACTTTTGCATTGAAGATTTGGCGGCATTATCTGTACGGGACCAGGTGTAAATTATATACGGATCACAAGAGTCTGAAGTATATATTTGACCAAAAAGAGCTGAATATGCGACAAAGGCGATCTATGGAATGGATTAAAGACTATGACTGTGAGATCCTTTACCATCCAGGTAAAGCAAACATTGTAGCCGATGCCCTAAGCCGCAAAACCGGACAAGACCATTATACCCGATGTTATGCTTTGACTTCTGTTGTTTTGGAGTCTGCTTTGCCTGAGTCGATTTTTGCCGCTCAAACCGAAACCATTCAGGATGAGAACTTGACATCTGAACGTATGGTTACTTATGTGACCAAGCTGACCCTTGATAATCGTGGTCTTAGGCGGTTCATGAATAGAATATGGGTTCCCAGATTAGGAGGTATTCGTGACCAAATTCTGTCGAAGGCTCATATGTCAAAATTTTTGGTACATCCTGGTTCTACTAAAATGTATCAAGACTTGAGGACGGAATATTGGTGGCCTGGAATGAAGAAGGACGTAGGACAATATGTAGAAAATTGCATGACTTGTTTACAAGTCAAATCGGAACATCAGAAGCCGTATGGGGAACTACAACCATTGCCAATCCCGGAATGGAAGTGGGACCACATAACCATAGACTTTGTGACGAAGCTGCCCAGGACTAAGTGGAATCATGACTCTATATGGGTAATAGTGGATCTGTAACAGCCCGTAATTTATTAAATATAAATTACAGCATCAGACTTTGGATAATAAAGCAATTTTATCCAAATATTAGTAATTAACTGAAAACATGAATCTTAAATAGTTAATTATATTAAGTTATAATTAATTATGAAAAGTTGCCCAAAATTAGCTGAAATAAAATTAATAATTAAAATTCAGCTAAATGACAAATTAAAGACTGAAAATGACGAAACGGACTAAAATGAATAAAAAATATGACTAAAAGACAATTATAGCAAATCTAGAACTTCTTTGCTATTATTTGCATCTGAAATGCAAATCGGAGTGTTGGGAATAAAAGTTGGTCAATTCCGGAAAAATTCAGTAGAAGATCTGATTTTCCCTATTTCCCTATAAATAGGGCATTCCTCCTCATTTCTTAAGTTTGGAAACTAGAAACTCTCTCCTTCTCTCTCTAAGACTTCTCCTTCTCTCTAGAATTTCTCCTAAACGAACCGTCGGATTCTCGTGATTTATACGCCATCGGTTAGAGATCGTCGAGCTCTACACGAATCTATCATTGCATGTTAGATTTCGTCCGGATTTAAGGTAAAATCGACCATCTTTCTGACTTTTATTTCGGTTTTTGTTGAGCAAATTCGAGTTTGCTCATATTCCCTTCATTTGAAGCTGATTTGTTCTCGTTTAGGACTTGTTTTGCTTGGAAATCATCTATAGTCGAAGGATATAGCTTGGACGAAGGTTAGTAACTATTTTTCCCTCATTTATGTTCAAGTTTAGTTGTTAAAACCTGGAAAAACGATGAACTAGAAGAACAAACTCGAGAGATTCATGACTAGACTCGAAGCCTCCTAGTTCGAATCTACCTGAACACGAAATTTTGCTTTCGAATCTATTCCCCTTAGAATCTAATATGTGTGTTTCGAATCTGTTTAGCTAGACTTGAATGGGGTAAGTTTCGAATCTAAGCATCCTAGAATCTGTTGAGCTAGTTTCGAATCTAATAGACTCGAATGTATGCTAGTATCGAATCTAATCTCATAGCCTCGAAGGTGTGTCTCGAATGTGTATGTGTTTCGAATCTATTCATTAGATTCGAATGAGCTTCTTTCGAATCTGCCCATTAAATTTCGAATCTATGTTCATTTCGAATCTATGATATCCGAATCTGCTCCCTATTCGAATCTGTTGCCTTTAATTCGAATCTGGTTTTGTTCCAAGCCTAAGATTAATTCCTAAATCAGATTAACTTATTAAACAACCTTATGTAATTGAAAGTATCTTTTGATTATGATAAAAATCACAAGTTTCAAGTTGCATAACTATTTTATACACAAATAAATTAACCGACTCTGTATGAACCTTTAGAATGTGTATGGCATGTTACACCTTGCTAGAAATACGATTGGCCTTGTTTCAAGGCCACACATCTGTAATTAGATGGATCGTATTAATCTGATAAGAATAGGCTCACTTTGGGACGATAGGAACTACCTCAGACTCGACAGCAAGAAATGACAATAACCTAATTATATACTAGGGTTATATAGATCATGCTACAAAACTTGACATTAATATGCCATACTTGAAACTGAACTGCAGGAACCCGTCGATTGACAGAGTAAACTGAACCGCTTAATTCGTTAAGCATTATCTGACTACGGACCACTGTGAGTGACAGATTTCATTAATTACTTGCATATGTTTCGATACTTATTGGTGAATGTCATCGACTGTATGGAAACTTCCGATTTGTTGCTGCATGTTTCTTTAATACTATATTGTATCATAGAAACGTACTTTTGACATTACTGAAGCTAGACACTTGAATTGACTTGATTTGCATGCTCACTTTTACATTTTATGTAAATACTTATCATGCATACTGCTTACTTGACTGTTGATATATTTGCCGCTGCATACTGCATTATCCGACAGGACCGAATGTGAGATCTCCATTCACAGGAGGGAATTCTGCAGATTCCTTTCCTATTTGACTTGTTTCCATACACTTCCCGTAGGGCTTCGGCCTTACACAGGGAAATACAAACTGGGTTGTCTCCCAACCTTTTTGCCGTCTCTGACGTAGTGACTTGCCGGCAGGAGCTGATAGTATGTTATATATGTGTGGTAACTAATGGAACTCTGTTAACTCACTAAGCAATGTTAGCTTACTCTGTCATGACAACTCTTTTTCAGGAAAGGCTGATAAAGGCAAGACCATAGCAGGTAGTTCGTCCCAGGCTAAGTGAATCTGGACTTTGATGAATAGCAGACTTTTGGGACTTTTGTTGACGCCTATTTTGAAAAGATGATGCGGTCTCGGGTAGCTTGTTCAGTCTTCCGCACTCTGATTGAAGATTTAGAAGCTAGTTTAGACCACCATTAATCTTTAATATATTGTTGTAATTAAGAATTCAGGCAGATGGACCTGTGGTATCAAACAATTAGTAATATTTATTACTTAATGAAATGAAATTTTATGACGTGTACTGTTTGTGGTAACTTGGATGTTACAAAGTTGGTATCAGAGCAGCAGTTTAATCATCGGATTGGCCACCCGATACTTAAACTACTGGTATGGTATGGACTATGTGACTCTGAATTCCCGAACAAGTCACCGAGGCCTAGGGAAACCTAATTAGTAAAGGACTACCCACACAACTTGACCTAAGATAGGCAAATGATGACTGATAGGATGGGGGAGGGATTGACTGCTTGATACTGACTTGACTTTGACTTGACTTTGTGAGCCTGACTGACTGCCTTCATATCTATGAATTTAGATATGATTATCTGACGTAGGTATTATGACTCGATATGTGCTTAATTGAATCAGGAAATAATAGTTATTTCCTTTATATTTTCAGCCAATGGCTGATAAGGATCCAAATGTTGCTGGTACCTCGACTGTTGGTAAAGCTGCTGATGCTGCAGCTGATCAACACAAAGAATCTGTTCATATAGAGGACCTAGGCACTGACCCTGAAAATACTGCTAATGACTCAAGCAGTACTGCCACGCCTGTGCCTCCTCAGCAGGCTCAATTGATTGACCTCGTTCATAAGTTGAATGAGGATAATCGTAGGCTAATGCAGCTTATGATGGATAGGAATCGACTGCAGACTGATATGGCGGTTGAAGACCGATTTAAGGAAATTAAGGATTTGCTGACTAAGGGTAAAGCGGTAATGCACACTGATGAGGAAAACCAGCGTGAAATTGAATTTAAGCGCCGGGAAGAAGAACTTAGGTTGAGAGAACTTAAGTTACAGGAGCTAGAGTTGAAATATAGGGAAGAGATGTTGGCGAAGCCCAAAAAGGATCGGAAGAGGAAACATAGACAGGAGCCCTCTGATGACAGTGAGACTGATTCCTCTGACCATCATGTTAAGGTGGGACGAGAGTGTACGTTCGTAGACTTTAAGAAATGTGGGGCTCGTACGTTTGCGGGGTCATCTGATCCTGTTAAAGCTATGGATTGGGTCGCGAATGTGGAGAAAGCGTTTAAACTCTCCAAGTGTGGTGAAAAAGACAAGGTCACATTTGCGACGGGAATGTTGGATGATGGAGCTGGCCGTTGGTGGAAGTCTATTACTAATCCCATGTCTGATGCAATGGAGAAATCCATTACTTGGGATCAATTCAAGATTCATCTGAAGGAGAAATACTGCCCTCAGGATGTTAAGCGCTAGATGGAGAAAACCCTGCTATTGTTTCAGCAAGGTACAAGATCTGTAACAGACTATGAGCTGGAATTTACCAGGCTCTCGCTGTTATCTGATCATCCTGTGGACACTGATGAAAGGAGAAGGGATTTGTTTGTGGATGGTCTGGATAGAGAAATCCGGAAGTTTGTGAAATCTGGCAGACCAATGTGATCTCACCCGAGGAATGTGTGGTAGATCACGATTGCCCGATCGTTCTAATGGTTGTTTCAAGTAACTTGGATAGGACCGCGACCCATTGTCTATAAACAAGACAAGAACCTTGGTATAAGTGGAACCGCGACCCGTTGCCTATATACGAGGCAAGAACTTTGGTATAGAGAACGCCACAATCAACCCCACCAAGTTGATTGATAAGTTTCGAACGCCACAAGCTAAAACACTCGATAAGTTCTGAAAGTTCGTAAGGAACAATAAGAGTTAAAAACTCACAATTTTACTCAAAAATGAAGGATGATTGAAATGGTTACATTGAGTGCCTATTTATAGGAGAAAATATAAGACCAACTACTTATCTAGATAAGTTGCACAAGCTATCACGATAAGCTATCAACTAAGCAAGACTACTTATCAAAAGGGCATTATTGACATTTCATCACTTGAAGCTTCTAGTAGGTATTAATCATGCAAGTAACTTCTATCTCTTTATCTCCTCCAAGTAAATGACCATAATGTTGAGAAAACCTTCAAAATGCCTTGAATTTAATCTTTGACAAGTTCTTTAACATGGACACCTTTATGGGCAGATTCATGGATGTGGCTAAGGACATATTTTGGGCCCTTTTTATTCTTGAAAATATAGGAAAAAGGCTAAGGTTGAAGTGGGCTTTTATTTCACTCAAATTGGGCTTAAAATGAGGAAGTTATGGCCAAAACAATGCACATGGGTGGGCTTGGCCGAATTTTATTTATTTTTGGGCTTTTGTGGATTAAAGTGAGAACTTGGGCTCCAAAACTTGGACTAATATTAGTCTTCAACTTGGATCAACATTAGGAAGCGTGCTTGGTTGTTTTGCGAACAAACGGGAGCTTGATTCCGACAATATTTAATCATTCCATTGAGAGCATCCTGGAACATCTTGGATTTTGATCTTGTGATAGGTCCGATCTTCCACCTTAACGGATCTTCGTCATCTCGGTCCCTGGACAGGTTCTCATCATTCCCCTCCTCTTGAAAGTGATTTGTCCTCAAATCTTCACCTGCATCAAACAGAGTCAAGTCAGTTACATTAAAAACATCATGAACATTATACTCATCTGGAAGATCAAGTTTGTAAGCATTGTCATTGATTTTCTGCAACACTTGAAATGGTCCATCTCCTCTTGGCATTAACTTTGACTTCCGTTTTGTTGGAAACAGTTCCTTCCGCAAATGAAGCCACACCCAATCTCCTGGTACAAAAATAATCTTTCTTTTTCCCTTGTTTGTTTGTTGTTCATACTTCTTGGTGCGCTCTTCAATGTTGTGTTTTGCCTGCTCATGGATTTGCTTGACAAATTCCGCCTTCTTCCTACCATCTAAATTCAAATACTCATTCACAGGTAAAGGAGTTAAATCCATAGGAGTTAATGGCTTAAATCCATACACAATCTCGAAAGGTGAAAACTTAGTAGCAGAATGCACATTTCGATTATATGCAAACTCAACATGGGGTAAGCATTGTGTAACATCCAAGTTACCACAAACAGTACACGTCATAATATTTCATTTCATTAAGTAATAAATGTTACTAATAGTTTGATACCACAGGTCCATCATCCTGAATACAGAATTATAGCAATAATTTAAAAATCAAATGGTGGTCGAAACTAGCTTCTACATCTTCAATCAGAGTGCGGAAGACTGAACAAGCTACCCGAGACCGCATCATCTTGTCAAAATAGGCATCAACAAAAGTCCATAAGTATGCTATTCATCGATGTCCAGATTCACTTAGCCTGGGACGAACTACCTGCTATATTCTTAGCCTTAACAGCTTTTCCTGAAAAGAAAGATGTCATGACAGAGTAAGCTATCATAGCTTAGTGAGATAACAGAGTTCCATTAACTACCACACACATATATAACATACTATCAGTTCCTGCCGGCAAGTCAATACGTCAGAGACGGCAAAAGGTTGGGAGACAACCCAGTCAGTATTCCCATGTGTAAGGCTGAAGCCCTACGGGAGGTGTATGGAAACAAGTCATATAGGAAAGGAATCTGCAGAATTCCCTCCTGTGAATGGAGATCTCACATTCGGTCCTGTCGGATAATGCAGTATGCAGCGGCAATATATGAACAATCAAGTAAGCAGTAAGCATGATAAGTGTTTACATAAAATGTAAAAGTGAACATGCAATCAGGGCAATTCAAGTGTCAAGCTTTAGTAATGTCAAATACGTCTCTATGATACAATATAGTATTAAAGAAACATGCAACAACAATCGAAAGTTTCCATACAGTCAATGACATTCACCAATAAGTATCGAAACATATGTAGGTAATAACGAAATCTGTCACTCACAGTAGTCCTTTGTCAGATAATAATGCTTAACGAATTAAGCTGTTCAGTTTACTCTGTCAAATCGGCGGTTTCCTGCAGTTTAGTTTCAAATCTGGCATATTAATGTCAAATCTGTAACATGATCTATATAACCCTAGTTTCAACTCAGGTTATTGTCATTTCTTACTATCAAATCGGAGGTAATTCCTATTGTCCCAAGGTGAGTCTATTCTTAACAGATTAATACGATTCATCTTCTTATAGATGTGTGGCCTTGGAACAAAGCCAATCGTAATACTAGCAAGGTGAAACATGACATACAATTTCTAAGGGTTCATACAGAGTCAATTAATTAATTTGAGTATATAATAGGTATGCATTTTGAACTTGAGAGTTTTAGCATAATCAAACAATACTTTCAATTTCCTTAGGATGATTACTAATTTAATCTGATTTTGGAAATTAATCTTAGACTTGGAACAGGATCAGATTCGAATTTAAGGGAGACAGATTCGAATAGTGTATAATTCGAATCTATAGATTCGAAATACACATAGATTCGAAGGCAACATGCAGACTCGAGACACACACTCAGATTCGAAACATACACACACACAGATTCGAAACACACACACAGATTCGAAAACCTTATAGATTCGAAGGCAACATGCAGACTCGAATTTGTTCTTCAAAACCAAACTAAAAGTCAGAAAAAGGGCGATTTTTACCTTAAATCCGGACGAAATCAAACATGCTATGGTAGATTCGTGTAGAGCTCGACGATATCTAACCGATGGCGTATAAATCACGAGAATCCGACGGTTCGATTAAGAGAAATGCTAGAGAGAAGGTGGAATTCTTAGAGAGAGAAGGAGGAGAGCCAAAGTTCCAAACTTAAGATATGAGGAGGAAAGCTCATATTTATAGGAAAATGGGGAATAATCAGATTTTCTACCGAATTTCCGGAATTGACCAACTTTTATTTATTTTAGTCCGTTCGTCATTTTTAGTCTTAATTTGTCATTTTGCTGAATTTTAATTATTAACATTATTTTGGCAAATTTTGGGCAACTTTTCATAATTAATTATTTAAGATTCATGTTTTCGGTTAATTACTAATATTTGGATAAAATTGCTTTATTATCCAAAGTCGGATGCTGTAATTTATATTTAATAAATTACGGGCTGTTACAATCTTCCCCCGTTAAATTGATTCCGTCCTCGGAATCAACTAAGACAGAAATAATTTCGGATACTTTTGCCTAATCTCATCTTCTCGTTCCCAAGTTTGCGCAGATCCCTTGTGATATTTCCATTGAACTAACACCATTGGGATTTCCTTATTGCGCAATTTCGAAACTTTATGGTCAATTACACGTTCGGGCTCTTCTTCGTATCGCAACTGCTCGTCAATTTGCACTTCTTTCCAAGGAATCGCAGCTTCAGCATCAACTAAACACTTTCGCAGATTACTCACGTGAAATACATCATGAATTCCAGACATTTCAGCAGGCAACTTCAATCTGTAGGCTTGTAGCCCCACACGTTCGAGAATTTCGAAAGGGCCAACAAATCGAGGACTTAACTTCCCCCGTTTGCCGAACCTTACTATCCCTTTTCTTGGCGAAACTTTCAGCAACACTTTATCTCCAATTCCAAATTCAATTGGTTTCCGTCTTCTATCATGATACTTCTTTTGTCTGTCTTGGGAGGTCTGAATCCGCTGTCGAATCAACTGTAACTGGTCGTGAGCTTCTTGCAAAATAGCTGGTCCAGAGATCGGGCGTTCACCTGTTTCTCTCCAACAGGTTGGAGTTCGGCATCGACGTCCATACAAAAGCTGATAGGGAGGCATACCAATAGTCGAATGATAACTATTGTTATAAGCAAACTCCACAAACGGCAGGTGAGTATCCCAACTTCCACCGAGATCAATCACACAGGCACGTAACATATCTTCCAAGGTCAAAATCGTTCTTTCACTTTGCCCGTCCGTTTCGGGATGATAGGCGGTGCTCATCTTAAGTTCGGTACCTAGGCCATTCTGAAAAGCCTTCCAAAAACGAGAAGTAAATCTGCTGTCACGGTCAGATACTATAGACAAAGGCACACCATGTCTAGTCACGATTTCCTTCATGTACAATTCAGCTAGCTTTTCGAGGCGTTCATCTTCATGTATGGGTAGGAAATGAGCAGACTTAGTAAGTCGATCCACTATTACCCATATAGAGTCATGATTTTGCTTAGTCCTGGGCAGCTTCGTCACAAAGTCCATAGTTATGTGGTCCCACTTCCATTCCGGGATTGGCAATGGTTGAAGTTCCCCATACGGCTTCTGATGCTCAGATTTAACTTGTAAACAAGTCATACAATTTTCTACATATCGACCTACGTCTTTCTTCATTCCAGGCCACCAATATTCCGTCCTCAAGTCTTGATACATTTTAGTAGAACCAGGGTGAATCGAAAATTTTGACATATGAGCCTCCGACAGAATTTGATCACGAATACCTCCTAGTCTGGGAATCCATATTCTATCCATGAACCGTCTAAGACCACGATTATCAAAAGTCAGCTTGGTCACATATGTAACCATACGTTCAGATTTCAAGTTCTCATCCCGAATGGCTTCGGTTTGAGCGGCAATAATCGACTCAGGCAAAGCAGACTCCAAAACAACAGAAGTCAAAGCATAACATCGGGCATAAATGTCTTGTCCGGTTTTGCGGCTTAGGGCATCTGCTACAATGTTTGCTTTACCAGGATGGTAAAGAATCTCACAGTCATAGTCTTTTATCAATTCCATAGATCGCCTTTGTCGCATATTCAGCTCTTTTTGGTCAAATATATACTTCAGACTTTTGTGATCCGTATATAATTTACACCTGGTCCCATACAGATAATGTCGCCAAATCTTCAATGCAAAGGGTACGGCTGCAAGCTCCAAGTCATGCGTTGGATAATTCTTCTCATGCGTCTTTAGCTGCCTTGATGCGTAGGCAATTACTTTATCCCTTTGCATCAGTACACAGCCTAATCCCATCCTTGAAGCATCACTATAAACTACAAAATCATCATTTCCCTCGGGTAAGGCCAAAATCGGTGCTTCAATTAACTTACGCTTCAGGGTCTCAAAAGCTCGATCTTGTGATTCATTCCATTCAAACTTAACTTCCTTTTTCGTCAGACTGGTTAAAGGCACCGCAATCTTGGAGAAATCACGGATAAATCTTTGGTAATAGCCCGCTAAACCCAAGAAACTTCGAACTTCAGATACATTTTTCGGCGCTTCCCACTTCTGAACCGCATCAACCTTTGATGGATCTACGGCTATCCCCTCACCCGAGATAATATGTCCTAAAAATTGTACCTGGCGTAACCAGAATTCACATTTGGAGAATTTTGCGTAGAGTCGCTCCTTTCGTAACAATTCTAGCAATTCTCGCAAATGCATCGCATGGTCAGATTCAGACTTAGAGTAAATCAAAATGTCATCAATGAAGACTATCACTGATTTATCCAGCATTGGACTACATACTCTATTCATAAGGTCCATAAATGCAGCCGGGGCATTTGTGAGACCGAACGGCATTACTAGAAACTCAAAATGGCCGTAACGAGTACGAAAAGCAGTCTTCGGTACGTCAGACTCAAATACTTTGAGTTGATGATATCCAGATCGGAGATCAATCTTTGAGAAGTAGCTAGCCCCTTGCAGTTGATCAAACAAGTCGTCAATTCTAGGCAGAGGGTATCGGTTCTTAATAGTTACTTTATTTAACTCCCGATAATCGATACACATGCGGAAGGTACCATCCTTCTTCTTAACGAAAAGAACCGGAGCACCCCAAGGAGAAGTACTCGGACGAATAAATCCTTTTTCCAATAGTTCCTGCAACTGACTCATCATCTCCTTCATTTCATTCGGAGCAAGACGATAAGGAGCTTTCGCGATAGGAGCAGCACCCGGTACAAGGTCAATATGGAATTCAATTTGACGATCTGGTGGCAAACCAGAGATGTCATCCGGGAATACATCAGGGAATTCTTGAACTATGGGTACATCAGACATGGTCTTTTTAACTTCTCTAGCATCTATGGCATATGCTAAATAGGCGGAACAACCTTTGGTTAGGCACTTTCGGGCTTTCAGAACAGAGATGAGACCTAAATCTCGAGTCTTTCTATCGCCATAAACATAACGTTCATTTCCTTCGGGGGTTCTAATTCTAATTATCCTTTTTGCACAAAGGATTTCAGCATTTCTCATCATTAGCCAGTCCATTCCTATAATAACATCGAACTCCCTAATCTACATCGGTATCAGGTCAACGTCCGAGGAGAAGTCATCAATCACTAGCTTACAGGAACGAAAGACTTTATTCACAGTCACAAATTTCGAGCTAGCAGTTTCTATGTCTAAGGGCACAGGCAACATTTCAGGGGCAAAATCAAACTGTTTAGCAAACTTTTCAGACACATACGACAGATTAGAGCCAGATTCAAATAGGATCAAAGCAGGCATATCATTAACAAGAAATGTACCAGTGACGACATCAGCAGTCTCTTTTGCCTCTTCGGCTGTCATCTGGAAGGCTCTCGGTTGATTTCTCGGAGCAGAGGAACCCTTGACTGATTGTTGCGGTGAAGATGCAGGCGGTGGAACAAATCGGGGTCGGGTACAGTCTTTAGCATGGTGCCCCAACGTAATGCAGTTTCGGCAAGCTTCACTGCGCTTGGGACATTCCGATCGGTCGTGACCATTCTGCCTACAGCAATAGCACTTAACGAATGCAGGATCGCACTTTCCTTCAGGAATCTGCTTGCAGCGAGGACAAGCAGGCTTTGGCGCCGAGGTCACAGCATATGACTTTGCTTTCTTGGAAGACTGCTTATCTCCCTTCTTCGAACTTTCATACTTCCTTTCAGCTTTCTCAGATTTCTCCTTCTTATTAGATTTGGCAATGAAAGGACATGCGCGCTCAGGATAGATTTCAAGCTCACCTACCCTAGCAATTCCCACTGCCTCAATATAACTTTTCGGTCTGCCGGACTTCACAAACTTCCGGATTTCTCGATCCAGACCATCCACAAACAAATCCCTTCTCCTTTCGTCGGTATCAACAGGGTGATCAGATAATAGCGAGAGCCTGGTAAATTCCAGCTCATAATCTGTTACGGACTTTGTACCTTGCTGAAACGATAGCAGGGTTTTCTCCATCTGGCGCTTAACATCCTGGGGGCAGTATTTCTCCTTCAAATGAATCTTAAATTGTTCCCAAGTAATGGATTTCTCCATTGCTTCAGACATGGGATTCGTAATCGACTTCCACCAACGGCCAGCTCCATCTTCCAACATTCCTGTTGCAAACGTCACCTTGTCTTCCTCATTACACTTGGAGAGTTTAAACGCTTTCTCCACATTCGCGACCCAGTCCATAGCCTTAACAGGATCAGATGACCCCGCAAACGTACGAGCTCCACACTTTTTGAAATCAACAAACGTACACTCACGTCCTACCTTAACGTGATGGTCAGAGGAGTCAGTCTCACTTTCATCAGAGGACACATGTCTATGCTTCCTCTTCCTGTCTTTCTTTGGCTTTGCTAACATTTCTTCCCTATGCTTCAGTTCTAATTCCTGTAACTTAAGTTCTCGCAACCTAAGTTCTTCCTCACGGTGCTTAAATTCCATTTCGCGCTGGTTTGCTTCGTCAGTCTGCATCACTGCTTTACCCTTGGTCAGCAAGTCCTTAATCTCCCTAAATCTGTCTTCAACTGCCATATCAGTCTGCAGTCGGTTCCTATCCATCATAAGCTGCATTTGCCTACGGTTATCCTCATTCAACTTATGAACAAGGTCAATCAATTGAGCCTGTTGGGGAGGCACAGGGGTGGCAGTACTGCTTGAGTCATTAGCAGTGTTCTCAGGGTCAGTGCCTAAGTCTTCTACGTGAACAGATTCTTTGTGTTGATCAGCTGCAGCATCAGCAGCTTTATCAACCCTTGAGGAACCGGCAACAGTCGGATTTTTATCAGCCATTGGCTGAGAAAAATATAAAGGAAATAGCTTATTATTTCCTGATTCAAATAAGCACAATTCAAGTCATAATTCCTACATCAGATAATCATATCTAATTTCATAGATATGAAGGCAGTCAGTCAATCAGGCAGATACAAAGTCAAGTCAAAGTCAAGTCAAGGTCAAGTCAGTATTAAGCAGTCAATCCCTTCCCCATCCTATCAGTCATCATTTGCCTATCTTAGGTCAAGTTGTGTGGGTAGTCCTTTACTAATTAGGTTACCCTAGGCCTCGGTGACTTGTTCGGGAATTCAGAGTCACATAGTCCATATCATACCAGTAGTTTAAGTATCGGGTGGCCAATCCGATGATTAAACTGCTGCTCTGATACCAACTTTGTAACATCCAAGTTACCACAAACAGTACACGTCATAATATTTCATTTCATTAAGTAATAAATGTTACTAATAGTTTGATACCACAGGTCCATCATCCTGAATACAGAATTATAGCAATAATTTAAAAATCAAATGGTGGTCGAAACTAGCTTCTACATCTTCAATCAGAGTGCGGAAGACTGAACAAGCTACCCGAGACCGCATCATCTTGTCAAAATAGGCATCAACAAAAGTCCATAAGTATGCTATTCATCGATGTCCGAATTCACTTAGCCTGGGACGAACTACCTGCTATATTCTTAGCCTTAACAGCTTTTCCTGAAAAGAAAGATGTCATGACAGAGTAAGCTATCATAGCTTAGTGAGATAACAGAGTTCCATTAACTACCACACACATATATAACATACTATCAGTTCCTGCCGGCAAGTCAATACGTCAGAGACGGCAAAAGGTTGGGAGACAACCCAGTCAGTATTCCCATGTGTAAGGCTGAAGCCCTACGGGAGGTGTATGGAAACAAGTCATATAGGAAAGGAATCTGCAGAATTCCCTCCTGTGAATGGAGATCTCACATTCGGTCCTGTCGGATAATGCAGTATGCAGCGGCAATATATGAACAATCAAGTAAGCAGTAAGCATGATAAGTGTTTACATAAAATGTAAAAGTGAACATGCAATCAGGGCAATTCAAGTGTCAAGCTTTAGTAATGTCAAATACGTCTTTATGATACAATATAGTATTAAAGAAACATGCAACAACAATCGAAAGTTTCCATACAGTCAATGACATTCACCAATAAGTATCGAAACATATGTAGGTAATAACGAAATCTGTCACTCACAGTAGTCCTTTGTCAGATAATAATGCTTAACGAATTAAGCTGTTCAGTTTACTCTGTCAAATCGGCGGTTTCCTGCAGTTTAGTTTCAAATCTGGCATATTAATGTCAAATCTGTAACATGATCTATATAACCTTAGTTTCAACTCAGGTTATTGTCATTTCTTACTATCAAATCGGAGGTAATTCCTATTGTCCCAAGGTGAGTCTATTCTTAACAGATTAATACGATTCATCTTCTTATAGATGTGTGGCCTTGGAACAAAGCCAATCGTAATACTAGCAAGGTGAAACATGACATACAATTTCTAAGGGTTCATACAGAGTCAATTAATTAATTTGAGTATATAATAGGTATGCATTTTGAACTTGAGAGTTTTAGCATAATCAAACAATACTTTCAATTTCCTTAGGATGATTACTAATTTAATCTGATTTTGGAAATTAATCTTAGACTTGGAACAGGATCAGATTCGAATTTAAGGGAGACAGATTCGAATAGTGTATAATTCGAATCTATAGATTCGAAATACACATAGATTCGAAACACACACACAGATTCGAAAACCTTATAGATTCGAAGGCAACATGCAGACTCGAAACACACTCACAGATTCGAAAACCTTATAGATTCGAAGGCAACATGCAGACTCGAGACACACACTCAGATTCGAAACACACACACAGATTCGAAACCTTATAGATTCGAATTTGTGGATTTCGAGTCTAAACAATGCTATTTCAAATCTGTTCTACATGTTCAACGATTTTCCAGGATTTATCAACTAAATATGAACATAAATGATAGAGAAATGGCTACTAACCTTCGTCCAAGATATATCCTTCAACTATGGATGATTTCCAAGCAAATACAAGTCCTAAACGGGAGCAAATCAGCCTCAAATGAAGGGAAAAAGAGCAAACTCGAATTTGTTCTTCAAAACCAAACTAAAAGTCAGAAAAAGGGCGATTTTTACCTTAAATCCGGACGAAATCAAACATGCTATGGTAGATTCGTGTAGAGCTCGACGATATCTAACCGATGGCGTATAAATCACGAGAATCCGACGGTTCGATTAAGAGAAATGCTAGAGAGAAGGTGGAATTCTTAGAGAGAGAAGGAGGAGAGCCAAAGTTTCAAACTTAAGATATGAGGAGGAAAGCTCATATTTATAGGAAAATGGGGAATAATCAGATTTTCTACCGAATTTCCGGAATTGACCAACTTTTATTTATTTTAGTCCGTTCGTCATTTTTAGTCTTAATTTGTCATTTTGCTGAATTTTAATTATTAACATTATTTTGGCAAATTTTGGGCAACTTTTCATAATTAATTATTTAAGATTCATGTTTTCGGTTAATTACTAATATTTGGATAAAATTGCTTTATTATCCAAAGTCGGATGCTGTAATTTATATTTAATAAATTACGGGCTGTTACACTAAGCAATGCAAGTAATCAAGGAACATGCAGCAGCAGTTGTCCAGTTTCAGCAGTGTCTATCGTACGTTCCTAACATACAATTAAGTTATCAAGGAATAAGCGGCAGCAGATGTTTCCATACAAGTCAGTATCAATCACCAATAAGTACCGAAACAAATGTAAGAAAGTAATGCAATCTGTCACTCACAGCAGTCCTGAGCAATGCAAGTAATCAAGGGAAACATGCAACAGCAATTGTCCAGTTTTCAGCAGTGTCTATCATACGTTCCTAACATACGATTAAGTAATCAAGGAACAAGCAGCAGCAGATGTTTCCATAACAATCACCAATAAGTACCGAAACATATGCAAGTAAGTAATGCAATCTGTCACTCACAGCGGTCCTGAGCAATGCAAGTGATCAAGGAACATGCATGTAACAGCCCGTAATTTATTAAATATAAATTACAGCATCAGACTTTGGATAATAAAGCAATTTTATCCAAATATGAGTATTTAACTGAAAACATGAATCTTAAATAGTTAATTATATTAAGTTATAATTAATTATGAAAAGTTGCCCAAAATGAGCTGAAATAAAATTAATAATTAAAATTCAGCTAAATGACAAATTAAAGACTGAAAATGACGAAACGGACTAAAATGAATAGAAATTTGACTAAAAGACAATTATAGCTAATCTAGAACTCCCTTACTATTATTTGCATCTGAAATGCAAATCAGATTGATGGGAATAAAGTTGGTCGATTCCGGAAATTCTGTAAGAAAATCTGATCTTTTTCCTATTTTCCTATAAATATGAGCTCCCCTCCTCATTTCTTAAGTTTGGAAACTTGGGCTCTCCTCCTTCTCTCTCTAAGATTACACCTTCTCTCTAGCATTTCTCCTAATCGATCCGTCGGATTCTCGTGATTAATACGCCATCGGTTAGAGATCGTCGAGCTCTACACGAATCTACCATTGCATGTTTGATTTCGTCCGGATTTAAGGTAAAATCGACCCTTTTTCTGACTTTTAGTTCGGTTTTGTTGAGCAAATTCGAGTTTGCTCATATCCCCCTTCATTTGAAGCTGATTTGCTTCCGTTTAGGACTTGTTTTTGCTTGGAAATCATCTATAGTCGAAGGATATAGCTTGGACGAAGGTTAGTATCTATTTTTCCATCAATTATGTTCTTATTTAGATGTTAAAACCTGGAAAATCGTTGATCATGTAGAACAGACTCGAAAAAGCATTGTTTAGACTCGAAATCCCCTAGTTCGAATCTATATGGTTCGAATCTATGAAAGGTTTCGAATCTGTGTATTGCTCATTTCGAATCTGATGTAATTCGACTCTAATTCTGCTATTTCGAATCTATGTGTGTTTCGAATGTGTATGCTAGTTTCGAATCTATCCTAGAATCTAAGGCTTACTTCGAATCTATCTTCCCTAGTATAGAATCTATTGATTTCGAATCTGATCCCCCTAGATTCGAGATTGATGTTTGAATCTATTGATGTTCGAATCTAATGCTATTCGAATCTGTACCCTATTCGAATCTGTTGCCTTAATTCGAATCTGATTTAGTTCCTAGCCAAAGTTAAATTTCTAAATCAGATTAAGTTATTAAACAACCTAAGGAAATTGAAAGTATTGTTTGATTATGAATAAACTCACAAGTTCAAGTTGCATATCTATTTTATGCACAAATGAATTAACTTAATCTGTACGAACCCTTAGAATGTGTATGACCTGTTCAACTTGCTAAGTAATACGATTGGCTTTGTTTCAAGGCCACACATCTATAATTAGATGAATCGTATTAATCTGATAAGAATAGATTCACCTTGGGACGATAGGAACTACCTCAGACTCGATAAGCAGAATTGACAATAACCTGAATATATCACTAGGGTTATATAGATTATGACACAGACTTGACATTAATATGCCAGACTTGAAACTGAACTGCAGGAAACCGCCGATTTGACAGAGTAAACTGAACCGCTTAATTCGTTAAGCATTATCTGACTACGGACCACTGTGAGTGACAGATTTCATTAATTACTTGCATATGTTTCGATACTTATTGGTGAATGTCATCGACTGTATGGAAACTTCCGATTTGTTGCTGCATGATTCTTTAATACTATATTGTATCATAGAAACGTACTTTTGACATTACTGAAGCTAGACACTTGAATTGCTTTGATTGCATGTTCACTTTTACATTTATGTAATACGTATCATGCTTACTGCTTACTTGACTGTTTATATACTTGTCGCTGCATACTGCATTATCCGACAGGACCGAATGTGAGATCTCCATTCACAGGAGGGAATTCTGCAGATTCCTTTCCTATTTGACTTGTTTCCATACACTTCCCGTAGGGCTTCGGCCTTACACATGGGAATACCGACTGGGTTGTCTCCCAACCTTTTTGACGTCTCTGACGTAGTGACTTGCCGACAGGAGCTGATAGTATGTTATATGTGTGTGGTAACTAATGGAACTCTGTTTACTCACTAAGCAATGTTAGCTTACTCTGTCATGACAACTCTTTTTCAGGAAAAGCTAATAAAGGCAAGACCATAGCAGGTAGTTCGTCCCAGGCTAAGTGAATCTGGACTTTGATGAATAGCAGACTTTTGGACTTTTGGTGACGCCTATTTTGAAAAGATGATGCGGTCTCGGGTAGCTTGTTCAGTCTTCCGCACTCTGATTGAAGATTTAGAAGCTAGTTTAGACCACCATTGATCTTTATGTTATTGTTGTAATTAAGTATTCATGCTGATGGACCTGTGGTATTAAACAATTAGTAATATTATTACTTAATGAAATGAAACATTATGACGTGTACTGTTTGTGGAAACTTGGATGTTAC
>JAANYP010007617.1:59281-119465 GCA_020465985.1 Centrapalus pauciflorus
TATGAATGGGTAGTTATGCCTTTTGGGTTAACTAATGCTCCAAGTACGTTCATGAGATTAATGAACCATGTTTTGCGTGATTTTATTGGGAAATTTGTGGTCGTTTACTTTGATGATATTTTGATTTATTCTAAGAGTTGGAATGATCATCTTGAGCATCTAACGTGTGTTTTGAGTGTGCTTAGGAAGGAACAGCTTTATGCGAACTGGAAGAAGTGCACTTTTTGTACCGACCACATTGTATTTCTTGGATATGTGGTTAGTTCTCATGGAATATCTGTTGATGAAGAAAAGGTAAAGGCGATTCAAGATTGGCCAACTCCAAAGTGCGTAAGTGATGTGAGGAGTTTTCATGGTCTTGCAAGTTTTTATCGCCGATTTGTGAAAAACTTTAGCACCTTGGCATCACCACTCACCGAAGTGATTAAAAAGAATGTTTGTTTTAAATGGGGCAAAGAGCAAGAGCAAGCTTTTGAAAAACTGAAGTTTCATTTAACTCATGCTCCTTTGCTTTCTTTGCCAAATTTTGATAAAACTTTTGAGATTGAGTGTGATGCATCGGGTGTTGGAATTGGTGCGGTTTTAATGCAAGAAGGAAAACCATTGGCATATTTTAGTGAAAAGTTAAGTGGTGCAACTTTAAACTATCCCACATATGACAAAGAGATGTACGCCTTGGTTCGAGCACTAAAAACTTGGCAACACTATTTGTGGACCAAGGAGTTTGTCATTCATTCTGATCATGAGTCCTTGAAGTTTCTAAAAGGACAACAAAAGCTCAACAAGAGACATGCTAGGTGGATGGAGTTTCTTGAGACATTTCCATATGTCATCCGATTCAAGAAAGGTAAGGAAAATATTGTAGCTGATGCACTTTCACGAAGGTACTCTTTACTCTCTTCTCTTGACTCTAAAATTCTAGGTTTTGAACAAATCAAAGAGTTGTATCGTGAAGATGTGGATTTTGGTATGATTTTTCAAAGTTGTGAAAAGGGCTCTTTTGAAAAGTTTTTCATACATGAGGGATTTTTGTTCAAAGAATCAAAGCTTTGCATTCCAAACACTTCTTTACGTGAACTTTTGGTTTGGGAGGCACATAGTGGAGGTCTTATGGGTCATTTTGGTGTGGCAAAAACATTGAATATTTTGCAGGAACATTTCTTTTGGCCAAAAATGAAAGTTTATGTCGGAAAAGTTTGTGAAAAGTGCATTGTTTGTAAACAAGCCAAATCAAAGGTTCAACCTCATGGTTTATACACTCCTCTGCCTATACCAAGTGAACCATGGGTTGATCTTTCTATGGATTTTGTGTTGGGATTGCCAAGAACTAAAAATGGCAAAGATTCGATATTTGTGGTTGTTGATCGGTTTTCGAAAATGGCGCATTTCATTCCATGCAATAGAACCAATGATGCCTCACATATTTCAGATTTGTTTTTCAAAGAAGTGGTTAGATTGCATGGCATGCCAAGAACTATCGTCTCGGATCGGGACACAAAGTTTTTAAGTTACTTTTGGAAAACGTTGTGGGGAAAATTGGGAACAAAGCTTTTGTTTTCTACAACTTGTCATCCCCAAACGGATGGACAAACTGAAGTTGTGAATCGTACACTTGGTACTTTATTAAGATCAATAGTGGGGAGAAATGTGAAAACTTGGGAGCAATGCTTACCCCATGTTGAGTTGGCATATAATCGAAATGTGCATTCTGCTACTAAGTTTTCACCTTTCGAGATTGTGTATGGATTTAAGCCATTAACTCCTATGGATTTAACTCCTTTACCTGTGAATGAGTATTTGAATTTAGATGGTAGGAAGAAGGCGGAATTTGTCAAGCAAATCCATGAGCAGGCAAAACACAACATTGAAGAGCGCACCAAGAAGTATGAACAACAAGCAAACAAGGGAAAAAGAAAGATTATTTTTGTACCAGGAGATTGGGTGTGGCTTCATTTGCGGAAGGAACGGTTTCCAACAAAACGAAAGTCAAAGTTAATGCCAAGAGGAGATGGACCATTTCAAGTGTTGCAGAAAATCAATGACAATGCTTACAAACTTGATCTTCCAGATGAGTATAATGTTCATGATGTTTTTAATGTAACTGACTTGACTCTGTTTGATGCAGGTGAAGATTTGAGGACAAATCACTTTCAAGAGGAGGGGAATGATGAGAACCTGTCCAGGGACCGAGATGACGAAGATCCGTTAAGGTGGAAGATCGGACCTATCACAAGATCAAAATCCAAGATGTTCCAGGATGCTCTCAATGGAATGATTAAATATTGTCGGAATCAAGCGCCCGTTTGTTCGCAAAACAACCAAGCACGCTTCCTAATGTTGATCCAAGTTGAAGACTAATATTAGTCCAAGTTTTGGAGCCCAAGTTCTCACTTTAATCCACAAAAGCCCAAAAATAAATAAAATTCGGCCAAGCCCACCCATGTGCATTGTTTTGGCCATAACTTCCTCATTTTAAGCCCATTTTGAGTGAAATAATAGCCCACTTCAACCTTAGCCTTTTTCCTATATTTTCAAGAATAAAAAGGGCCCAAAATATGTCCTTAGCCACATCCATGAATCTGCCCATAAAGGTGTCCATGTTAAAGAACTTGTCAAAGATGAAATTCAAGGCATTTTGAAGGTTTTCTCAACATTATGGTCATTTACTTGGAGGAGATAAAGAGATAGAAGTTACTTGCATGATTAATACCTACTAGAAGCTTCAAGTGGTGAAATGTCAATAATGCCCTTTTGATAAGTAGTCTTGCTTATTTGATAGCTTATCGTGATAGCTTGTGCAACTTATCTAGATAAGTAGTTGGTCTTATATTTTCTCCTATAAATAGGCACTCAATGTAACCATTTCAATCATCCTTCATTTTCGAGTAAAATTGTGAGTTTTTAACTCTTATTGTTCCTTACGAACTTTCAGAACTTATCGAGTGTTTTAGCTTGTGGCGTTCGAAACTTATCAATCAACTTGGTGGGGTTGATTGTGGCGTTCTCTATACCAAAGTTCTTGCCTCCTATATAGGCAACGGGTCGCGGTTCCACTTATACCAAGGTTCTTGTCTTGTTTATAGACAATGGGTCGCGGTCCTATCCAAGTTACTTGAAACAACCATTAGAACGATCGGGCAATCGTGATCTATCACACATTCCTCGGGTGAGATCACATCATCTGTTCATGTAGAGGACTTAGGCACTGACCCTGAAAATACTGCTAATGACTCAAGCAGTACTGCCACCCCTGTGCCTCCTCAGCAGGCTCAATTGATTGACCTCGTTCATAAGTTGAATGAGGATAACCGTAGGCAGATGCAGCTTATGATGGATAGGATCCGACTGCAGACTGATATGGCAGTTGAAGACCGATTTAAGGAAATTAAGGATTTGCTGACTAAGGGTAAAGCGGTAATGCACACTGATGAGGAAAACCAGCGTGAAATTGACTTTAAGCGCCGTGAAGAAGAACTTAGGTTGCGAGAACTTAAGTTGCAGGAGTTAGAACTGAAGTATAAGGAAGAGATGTTAGCGAAGCCCAAGAAAGACCGAAAGAGGAAACATAGGCATGTGTCATCTGATGAAAGTGAGACTGACTCTTCCGACCATCACGTTAAGGTAGGACGTGAATGTACGTTTGTTGATTTCAAGAAGTGTGGAGCTCGTACGTTTGCGGGGTCATCTGATCCTGTTAAAGCTATGGAATGGGTCGCGAATGTGGAGAAAGCGTTTAAACTCTCCAAGTGTGGTGAAAAAGATAAGGTGACATTTGCGACGGGAATGTTGGAAGATGGAGCTGGCCGTTGGTGGAAGTCAATTACGAATCCCATGTCTGAAGCAATGGAGAAATCCATTACTTGGGATCAATTTAAGATTCATCTGAAGGAGAAATACTGCCCCCAGGATGTTAAGCGTCAGATGGAGAAAACCCTGCTATCGTTTCAGCAAGGTACAAGATCTGTAACAGACTATGAGCTGGAATTTACCAGGCTCTCGCTGTTATCTGATCATCCTGTGGACACTGATGAAAGGCGAAGAGATCTTTTTGTGGATGGTTTGGATAGAGAAATTCGAAAGTTTGTGAAATCTGGCAGACCGAGAAGTTATATTGAGGCAGTGGAAATTGCTAGGGTAGGTGAGCTTGAAATCTATCCTGAGCGCGCATGTCCTTTTATTGCTAAGTCTAATAAGAAGGAAAAATCTGAGAGAGCTGAAAAGAAGAGTGAAAGTTCGAAGAAGGGAGATAAGCAGTCTTCCAAGAAAGCTAAGTCGTATGCTGTGACCTCGACGCCAAAGCCTGCTTGTCCTCGCTGCAAGCAAATTCATGAGGGGAAATGCGATCCTGCGTTCGTTAAATGTTATTGCTGTAGACAGAACGGTCACGATAGGTCAGAATGTCCCAGGCGCAGTGAGGCTTGTCGAAACTGCATTACGTTGGGGCACCATGCTAAAGACTGTACCCGACCTCGATTTGTTCCTCCACCTGCATCTTCACCTCAGCAATCAGTCAAAGGTTCTTCTGCCCCGAGGAATCAGCCAAGATCTTTCTAGATGACAGCCGAAGAGGCAAAGGAAACTGCTGATGTCGTCACGGGTACATTTCTTGTTAATGATATGACTGCCTTAATCTTATTTGACTCTGGCTCTAATCTGTCGTATGTGTCTGAAAAGTTTGCTAAACAGTTTGATTTTGCCCCTGTGATGTTACCTGCACCCTTAGACATAGAAACTGCTAGCTCGAATTTTGTGACTGTAAATAGAGTCTTTCGTTCCTGTAAGCTAGTGATTGATGACCTCTCCTCGAACGTCGACCTGATACCGATGTGGATTAGGGAATTCGATGTTATTATAGGAATGGACTGGCTTATGACGAATAATGCTGAAATCCTTTGTGCAAAAAGGATAATTAGAATTAGAACCCCCGAAGGAAGTGAACGTTATGTTTATGGCGATAGAAAGACTCGAAATTTAGGTCTCATCTCTGTAATGAAAGCCCGAAAGTGCCTAACCAAAGGTTGTTCCGCCTATTTAGCCTATGCCATAGATGCTAAAGAAGTTAAAAATACCGTGTCTGATGTACCTGTAGTTCGAGAATTTCCAGACGTATTCCCGGATGACATCTCTGGTTTGCCACCAGATCGTCAAATCGAATTCCATATTGACCTTGTACCGGGTGCTGCTCCTATCGCAAAAGCCCCTTACCGACTTGCTCCGAATGAAATGAAGGAAATGATGAGTCAGTTGCAGGAATTATTGGAAAAAGGGTTTATTCGTCCGAGTACTTCTCCTTGGGGTGCTCCGGTTCTTTTTGTTAAGAAGAAGGATGGTACCTTTCGCATGTGTATCGATTATCGGGAGTTAAATAAGGTAACTATTAAGAACCGATACCCTCTGCCTAGAATTGATGACTTGTTTGATCAACTGCAAGGGGCTAGTTATTTTTCAAAGATTGATCTCCGATCTGGATATCATCAGCTCAAAGTATTTGAGTCTGACGTACCGAAGACTGCATTTCGTACTCGATATGGCCATTTTGAATTCCTAGTAATGCCGTTTGGTCTCACAAATGCCCCGGCAGCATTTATGGACCTCATGAATAGGGTATGTAGACCAATGCTGGATAAATCAGTGATAGTCTTCATTGATGACATCTTGATTTACTCCAAGTCTGAATCTGATCATGCGATGCATTTGCGAGAATTGCTAGAATTGTTACGAAAGGAGCGACTCTATGCAAAATTCTCCAAATGTGAATTCTGGTTACGCCAGGTGCAATTTTTAGGACATATTGTCTCGGGTGAGGGAATAGCCGTGGATCCATCAAAAGTTGATGCGGTTCAGAAGTGGGAAGCGCCGAAAAACGTATCTGAAGTTCGAAGTTTCTTGGGTTTAGCGGGCTATTACCGAAGATTTATCCGTGATTTCTCCAAGATTGCGGTGCCTTTAACCAGTCTGACGAAGAAGGAGGTTAAGTTTGAATGGAATGAATCTCAAGATCGAGCCTTTGAGACTCTGAAGCGTAAGCTAATTGAAGCACCGATTCTGGCCTTACCTGAGGGTAATTATGATTTTGTAGTCTATAGTGATGCTTCTAAGATGGGATTAGGCTGTGTGTTGATGCAAAGGGATAAAGTAATTGCCTACGCATCAAGGCAGCTAAAGGCGCATGAGAAGAATTATCCGACGCATGACTTGGAGCTTGCAGCCGTGACCTTTGCACTGAAGATTTGGCGGCATTATCTGTATGGGACTAGATGCAAGTTATATACAGATCACAAAAGTCTGAAGTATATATTTGACCAGAAAGAGCTGAATATGCGACAAAGGCGATCTATGGAATTGATTAAAGACTATGACTGTGAGATCCTTTACCATCCAGGTAAAGCAAACATAGTAGCAGATGCCCTAAGCCGCAAAACCGGACCAGACCATTATACCCGATGTTATGCTTTGACTTCTGTTGTTTTGGAGTCTGCCTTGCCTGAGTCGATTATTGCCGCTCAAACCGAAGCCATTCGGGATGAGAACTTGAAATCTGAACGTATGGTTACATATGTGACCCAGCTGACCCATGATAATCGTGGTCTTAGACGGTTCATGGATAGAATATGGGTTCCCAGACTAGGAGGTATTCGTGATCAAATTCTGTCGGAAGCTCATATGTCGAAATTTTCGGTACATCCTGGTTCTACTAAAATGTACCAAGATTTGAAAACGGATTATTGGTGGCCTGGAATGAAGAAGGACGTAGGACGATATGTAGAAAATTGCATGACTTGTTTACAAGTCAAATCTGAACATCAGAAGCCGTATGGGGAACTACAACCATTGCCAATCCCGGAATGGAAGTGGGACCACATAACCATGGACTTTGTGATGAAGCTGCCCAGGACAAAGCGGAATCATGACTCTATATGGGTAATAGTGGATCGACTTACTAAGTCAGCCCATTTCCTACCCATACGTGAAGATGAACGCCTCGAAAAGTTAGCTAAATTGTATGTAAAGGAAATCGTGACTAGACATGGTGTGCCATTATCTATAGTATCGGACCGTGACAGCAGATTTACTTCTCGTTTTTGGAAGGCTTTTCAGAACGGACTAGGAACTGAACTTAAGATGAGCACCGCCTATCATCCTGAAACTGACGGGCAAAGTGAGAGAACGATTTTGACCTTAGAAGATATGTTACGTGCCTGTGTGATTGATCTCGGTGGAAGTTGGGAAACTCACCTGCCGTTTGTGGAGTTTGCTTATAACAATAGTTATCACTCGACTATTGGAATGCCTCCATATCAGCTTTTGTACGGACGTCGATGCAGAACTCCAACCTGTTGGAGGGAAACAGGTGAACGGCCGATCTCTGGACCAGCGATGTTGCAAGAAGCCCATGACCAACTACAGTTGATTCGACAGCGGATTCAGACTTCTCAAGACAGACAAAAGAAGTATCATGATAAAAGACGGAAACCAATTGATGGAGGATCATCAAACCATTCCAAAGATGTCATGGAAATACGTGAAGGCCCAATGACAAGAGGACGAGCAAAGAAGATCAAAGAAGTTTTTACGAGCTTAGTTGTTGATATCCAAGAGTCTGCATCCAAAGACGATGCTCAACCGCAAGTGATGAAGCATGTTACTAGACTTGAAACATTGGATCCTAATATGGAAGCATAAAAGCCCAAAAGTTGCATTTTCTTGGGTCTTTGAGATATTATGGGCTAGTACTAAGCCCAAGTGGTAGAATGGATGTATTTTGAAGTCATTAGAAGTTTATTTGAGTCCAATAAAGGCCTAGAAATGCCTAATCCGTTTTTTTTGTTTAAGAGTTCTAGAATTATCTACCAATTGAAGACAAAATGTCAAGAGTCATGGATTAAAGTCCCTTCTTTAATCCATTGAATTTAATTAGTGTCTTTTGAGTTGGTTTTTGAAGCCTATAAATAGATGGCTTCCTATGTACTTTCAAATCAATTCACTTGAGAAATATATATCTTTCTTTAGAGTTTTACTCATCTTTGTGAGCTTTGTTCTTTGTTGGAGAGTTCATAGTTCAAGAACTTATCAAGATTGTGAGCACATTCTTGTGGCGTTCTCGTATTCCTTTGGTTCTTAGTTCTTATAACTAACGGGTCAAGGACTTGCTCTAGGCGTGTTGGAGTCCCAATTATCGGGTACTTTGACGCCTATCCTATCCTATACGAAGGTTCCAAGTTACATTTAACTTGCGGGTCAACGTTTCGTATCATTTGGTATCAGAGATACAAAGGTTCGATTCTTAAGTTGTTTTTACATTTTGATCTTATCATTGTGTTTGTCTTTCTTATCATCTTATCTTATCTTTTACATTTTTTTAGTTTTGTCATATTAAAAAAAAGTCACGTTGTTCAACAAAAAAAAAGAGCAAAAAAAAAAAAGAAGAAGAGCGAAATAAGAATAAAAAAAGTGCAACAAAAAAAAGCATAAAAAAAGTGCAGCAAAAAAAAATTAAAGAAAAAGGTTGCAAAAAAAAAAATTAAATAAAAGAAGTTTATATGAACACGTGTGCTTGAAAATCAATAATTTATCTTCTATATCATTTTTGTTCCAACTTCTTCTCATTGTTTAGTACTTTGTTTCTCCTCACCTTACTATTTTTTTTTTGTTTATCCCATCTTCTTTAAAAGTTCTAAACTCGTTGGTATCAAATTAAGTTCTAAAGGATTTTCTTGAACACTTTCAGTTTTGTGCTCTAATTTGATTTGTTCTTTTACCAATTGAGCTCCACAAGGAATAGAGAGGTAAAAGGCATTGAGTTGTGAGAACACTTGAGGGTAAAAGCCGATTATTTTTTGTGTGAGACACGAGCGTTGAGTGACATCTCTTGAGTGAAACACGTAAGGGAGTGAGGAGAGGAAATATTTTACTCTTGATTTTACAGATTAAAAGATGGAAGATAATCAACCCCTCCCTAACCTTCAAGTCCAAGCTCTCATGACCGAAATGCGACGTTTAATGACTGACGAGTTTAATCAAATCCATGAAAGAATGGATAGATTGGAGGCACGTGGACCTCATGCTCCACCACCATCACAAGTTTCTGATGAAAATCATGAAGATGACGCTCAAAATGATGAATGGGATAGAGGATCTGAAAGAAGGAGGCATAGAAGAAACCATGGTGCTAATAGAGGACTCAACAACATTAAGATGAGAATTCCACAATTTCAAGGAAAGAGTGATCCAGAAGCGTATTTGGACTGGGAAAAAAAGGTTGAACTGATTTTTGCATGTAATAATTATCGCGAGGATCAAAAGGTGAAAGTAGCAGCAATTGAATTCACAGATTACGCTATAGTATGGTGGGATCAATTAGTCACCAACCGAAGAAGAAATGGAGAAAGGCCTATTTCTACATGGGTTGAAATGAAGGCTGTTATGCGTAAAAGGTTTGTTCCCTCTCACTATTTTCGAGACTTGTATCGCAAATTACAATCTTTGAATCAGGGAGCAAAGTCTGTGGATGATTATTACAAAGAGATGGAGATTGCCATGATTAGAGCAAATATTGAAGAAGATAGGGAAGCAACAATGGCAAGATTCTTGAGTGGCTTGAATCAAGATATTTCTAATGTCGTGGAGTTGCAATATTGTTTAGACCTTGAAGAGATGGTTCATACGGCCATGAAAGTTGAAAGACAATTGAGGAGAAGAAATAGTTTTTCTAAGGGAAGTACGTCCAACTCTCAATATTCTCATAGGCCAAAAGGGGAGACATCTAAAGGTACCTTTTCTACACCTTTAAAGAACCAAGATGATGCCACAAAAGGTAGGGAAATGGGCAAAGGCAAAGGTATCGTTTCTACCCCTACACGAACTCGTGAAATTAAATGTTTTCGTTGTCTAGGTGTGGGGCACATTGCTTCACAATGCCCAAACAAAAAAGTTATGCTTCTTCATGAAAGTGGTGAAATAGAGTCTGAAAATGAAAATGAGGATGTTTCGGATGATGAAGAGGACTTGGAGCAAACCGAGGCAGAAAGCGGAGAGCTCTTGGTGGTCAAGAAAGTTTTAAACATACAAGCCAAGGTGGAAGACACACAACAACGAGAAAATATCTTCCATACGCGATGTTTGGTGCAAGGTAAAGTATGTAGCCTCATTATTGATGGTGGGAGTTGTACCAATGTTGTGAGTAACGAGGTAATTGAGAAGCTGAATTTGCGCACGTTGAAGCATCCACACCCATATAAGCTTCAATGGTTGAATGAATGTGGCGAAGTGAAGGTGACTAAACAGGCCTTGATCACATTTTCCATCGGAAAGTACAAAGACGAAGTGATGTGTGACGTGGTTCCAATGCAAGTAAGTCATATACTACTTGGTAGACCTTGGCAATTTGATAGGAAAGTTATCTATGATGGCTTTCTTAATCAATATATGCTTAAAGATCATGAAAAGAAAGTAGTTCTTGTCTCCCTAACCCCACAACAAGTGCAGGAGGACCAAATTAAAATGATCACTTCAAGGCGAGCTTGGGAGGATGAGAGGAAAAATAATGAGTGCAAAGAGAAAAAAATGAGCAGTAAAAATAAAGCAAAGAGTGTTGAGGGTGAGAAAAGTGAGACAAATGATGATGAAAAAAGAGAGTGTGTCAAGAAGAATTTCTTTGCAAAAACGAGTGAAGTTAAGAGAGCGATTGACGAAAAAAAAAGAGTGATAGTGTTGGTATTCAAGGAAGCTTGTACATATGCTGAAAAACTAACCAACAATCCGCCAAGTTTTGTTGTGAATATTTTGCAGGAATACCAAGATGTCTTCCCAAAGGAAGAACCAAGTGGTTTACCACCTTTACGAGGGATCGAGCATCGCATTGATTTCATTCCAGGGGCTGCTCTACCAAACCGTCCAGCCTATAGAGCTAATCCCGAGGAGACACGAGAAATCCAAAGGCAAGTGGAGGATTTGCTTTCAAGAGGAAGAATTCGAGAATCCATGAGTCCATGTGCTGTACCGGTCATTGTGGTACCCAAGAAGTCAGGTGAATGGAGAATGTGTATGGACTGTAGAGCCATCAACAAAATAACGGTAAAGTATCGCTACCCTATTCCAAGGTTAGATGATATGTTGGATGAGTTGCATGGTGCTAAGATCTTCTCAAAAATTGATTTGAAAAGTGGCTATCATCAAATTCGAATTAATGAAGGTGATGAATGGAAAACAGCTTTTAAAACAAAGTTTGGTTTGTATGAGTGGTTAGTTATGCCCTTTGGACTAACTAATGCTCCGAGTACATTCATGAGGTTAATGAATCATGTTTTACGAGAGTACATTGGTAAGTTTGTCGTGGTCTATTTTGATGATATCCTGATTTATAGCATTAATGTTGAAGTTCACTTGGAACATTTGCGTATTGTTTTGGAAACTTTAAGAAAAGAGTCATTATTTGCTAACTTAAAGAAGTGCACATTTTGCATGGATAAGGTTGTTTTTCTTGGTTTTGTTGTAAGTGGCCAGGGAATTGAGGTGGATGACGAGAAGGTCAAGGCAATCAAAGAATGGCCAACTCCAACAACAGTGTCCCAAGTTAGAAGCTTCCATGGGCTTGCAAGTTTCTATCGAAGGTTTGTTCGTGACTTCAGTACCATAGCTGCCCCCCTTAATGAGCTTGTGAAGAAGGAAGTTAGTTTTCATTGGGGAGAAAGGCAAGAAGCTGCATTCAATTTACTGAAAGAAAGGTTGACATCTACTCCTATTCTTGCATTGCCTAATTTTAATAAAATGTTTGAACTTGAGTGTGATGCATCCGGGGTGGGTATTGGGGCTGTTTTGATTCAAGAAGGTAGACCAATTGCATATTTTAGTGAAAAATTAAAGGGGGCTCACTTGAATTATTCCACTTATGAAAAAGAGCTTTATGCATTGGTTAGATCTTTGCAAACATGGCAGCATTACTTAAGGCCTAAGGAATTTGTGGTTCATACGGATCATGAGTCTCTTAAGTACCTTAAGGGGCAAGCTAATTTGAGTAGGAGGCATATCAAATGGGTTGAATTCATTGAGTCATTTCCTTATGTGATCAAATACAAAAAGGGTAAAGAAAACATTGTGGCTGATGCATTGTCTAGACGTCATACTCTTATCACCACATTAAGTTCTAAGCTTCTTGGGTTTGGATCACTTAAAGAAATGTACAAAGATGATTCTGAATTTTCTTCCTTATACGCTGCTTGTGAACATGCTTCATTTGATAAGTTTTATAGGCATGATGGTTATTTGTTTAAAGAAAACAAGTTATGCATTCCAAAGTGTTCTATACGGGAGCTATTTGTACGTGAGGCTCATGGTGGAGGGTTGATGGGCCATTTTGGTGTCCAGAAGACATTGGATATTTTGAAGGAACATTTCTATTGGCCTAAGATGAGAGAAGATGTTATGAAGATCTGTGAAAAATGTGTGCCATGTAAACAAGCCAAGTCAAAATCCAAGCCTCATGGTTTGTATATGCCACTGCCAATTCCTCAGCAACCATGGGTTGACATCTCCATGGACTTTGTGATTGGGTTGCCTAGAACAAAGAATGGTCATGATTCTGTGTTTGTGGTGGTTGATCGATTCTCTAAGATGGCACACTTCATTGCGTGTAAGAAGACTGACGATGCTTCACATGTTGCAGACTTGTTTTTCAAAGAGATTGTTCGTTTGCATGGTGTGCCGCGGACCATAGTAAGTGATAGGGATGTCAAGTTTCTGAGTCATTTCTGGCGTGTTCTTTGGAGTAAGTTGGGTACCAAACTTTTGTTTTCTACCACAAGTCACCCCCAAACCGATGGGCAAACAGAAGTGGTTAATCGAACCTTGTCCCAATTACTTCGAGTGATTATTCCGAAGAACTTGAGAACTTGGGAGAATTGTTTGCCTTTTGCAGAGTTTGCTTACAACAGGAGTGTTCATTCTGCTACTAAATTTTCTCCTTTTGAAGTTGTTTACGGATTCAATCCATTGAGTCCTCTTGACCTTGTTCCTCTTCCCATCGAAGAACGATCCAGTTTAGATGGAAAGCGGAAGGCAGAATTCGTGAAGCAATTACACGAAAAGGTAAGACTCAATATTGAGAAAAGGACAGAACAATACACAAAACAAGCAAACAAAGGCAGGAAAAAGATAGTGTTTGAAGCTGGAGATTGGGTATGGCTGCACCTGAGAAAAGATAGATTTCCAACCAAACGAAGATCCAAATTGCAACCTAGAGGAGATGGACCATTTCAAGTGCTCGAAAGGATCAACGACAATGCTTACAAGCTAGATCTTCCAGGTGAGTATCAAGTTAGTTCAACATTCAATGTTTCTGACTTGTCTCCTTTTGATGTAGGTGATGATTCGTGGACGAATCCTTTTCAAGGGGGAGAGAATGATGGAGGATCATCAAACCATTCCAAAGATGTCATGGAAATACGTGAAGGCCCAATGACAAGAGGACGAGCAAAGAAGATCAAAGAAGTTTTTAAGAGCTTAGTTGTTGATATCCAAGAGTCTGAATGCAAAGACGATGCTCAACCGCAAGTGATGAAGCATGTTACTAGACTTGAAACATTGGATCCTAATATGGAAGCATAAAAGCCCAAAAGTTGCATTTTCTTGGGTCTTTGAGATATTATGGGCTAGTACTAAGCCCAAGTGGTAGAATGGATGTATTTTGAAGTCCATTAGAAGTTTATTTGAGTCCAATAAAGGCCTAGAAATGCCTAATCCGTTTTTTTTGTTTAAGAGTTCTAGAATTATCTACCAATTGAAGACAAAATGTCAAGAGTCATGGATTAAAGTCCCTTCTTTAATCCATTGAATTTAATTAGTGTCTTTTGAGTTGGTTTTTGAAGCCTATAAATAGATGGCTTCCTATGTACTTTCAAATCAATTCACTTGAGAAATATATATCTTTCTTTAGAGTTTTACTCATCTTTGTGAGCTTTGTTCTTTGTTGGAGAGTTCATAGTTCAAGAACTTATCAAGATTGTGAGCACATTCTTGTGGCGTTCTCGTATTCCTTTGGTTCTTAGTTCTTATAACTAACGGGTCAAGGACTTGCTCTAGGCGTGTTGGAGTCCCAATTATCGGGTACTTTGACGCCTATCCTATCCTATACGAAGGTTCCAAGTTACATTTAACTTGCGGGTCAACGTTTCGTATCAAATAGTAAGGTTCGGCAAACGGGGGAAGTTGAGCCCTCGATTTGTGGGTCCTTTTGAAATTCTCGAGCGTATATGATTGCAAGCCTACAGATTAAAGTTGCCTACCGAAATGACTGGGATTCATGATGCATTTCATGTGAGTAATCTTCGAAAGTGTTTAGCTGACGCTGAAGCTGTGATTCCTTGGAAAGACGTGCAAATTGATGAGCAGTTGCGATACGAAGAAGAGCCCGAGCGTATAATCGATCATAAGGTTTCGAAATTGCGCAGCAAGGAAATTCCAATGGTGTTAGTCCAATGGAAATACCATAAGGGATCTGCGCAAACTTGGGAACGAGAAGACGAGTTTAGGCAGAAGTATCCGAAGTTATTCCTGTCTTAGTCGATTCCGAGAACGGAATCAATTTAACGGGGGAAGATTGTAACAGCCCGTAATTTATTAAATATAAATTACAGCATCAGACTTTGGATAATAAAGCAATTTTATCCAAATATTAGTAATTAACTGAAAACATGAATCTTAAATAGTTAATTATATTAAGTTATAATTAATTATGAAAAGTTGCCCAAAATTAGCTGAAATAAAATTAATAATTAAAATTCAGCTAAATGACAAATTAAAGACTGAAAATGACGAAACGGACTAAAATGAATAAAAATGTGACTAAAAGACAAATATGCAAATCAGATTGTTGGGAAATAAAGTTGGTCAATTCCGGATAATTCAGTAGAAAATCTGATTTTCTCCCTATTTTCCTATAAATAGGGCAGCCCTCCTCATTTCTTAGGTTTGGAAAACTAGAACTCTCTCTCTCTCTCTCTCTCTACAACCTCACCTTCTCTCTAGCTTTTCTCCTAATCGGTTCATCGGATTCTCGTGATTTATACGTCAACGGATAGAGATCGTCGAGCTCTACAAGAACCTACCATTGCATGTTTGATTTCGTCCGGATTTAAGGTAAGATCGGCCCTATTTCTGTCTTTTGGTTCGGTTTTGAAAGAGCAAACTCGAGTTTGCTCAAATTCTATTCATTCGAAGCTGATATGCTCTCGTTTAGGACTTGTTTTTGCTTGGAAATCATCTATAGTCGAAGGATATAGCTTGGACGAAGGTTAGTAACTATTTTTCCCTCATTTATGCTCATGTTTAGTTACTAAAAACCTGGAAAAACGATGAACTTGATGAACAAACTCGTGAACTTTAAGTGTAGACTCGAAGGGGGGGTGGAATTCGAATCTGTTTCCCCCTAGAGTCGAATGAAGGGTCCTCGAATCTATTTTCCCCTAGACTCGAGATATGCTTCGAATGTATAAGTGTATTTCGAATCTAGTGCTGCTATTCGAGTCTACGTATGCTAAATTTCGAATTTATTGTTGGCCTTCGAATCTATGCATTAGGTTCGAGTCTATTGGATGCCTTCGAGTCTAGAAATGCTTCAAATCTGTTGTGGGCCTTCGAATCTATGCTTTGGGTTCGAACCTATTGCCTTCGAATGTATATGTTCGAATCTAACTTCATAGATTCGAATATGTATGTGTTTCGAATCTATCTCTTTAAATTCAAATCTGGTTTAGTTCCGAGCCAAGGATAAATCCCTAAATCAGATTAAGTTATTAAAACAACCTATTGTAATTAAAAGTATCTTTTGATTATGATAAAAACTCACAAGTTCAAGATGCATATCTATTATATGCACAAATAAATTAACAGACTCTGTACGAACCCTTAAAATGTGTATGTCCTGTTTCACCTTGCTAAGTAATACGTTTGGCTTTGTTTCAAGGCCATATATACATCTGTAATTAGATGGATCGTCTTAATCTGATAAGAATAGACTCACCTTGGGACGATAGGAACTACCTCAGACTCGATAACCAGAATTGACAATAACCTGAATATATAACTAGGGTTATATAGATTATGACACAGACTTGACATTAATATGCCAGACTTGAAACTGAACTGCAGGAAACCGCCGATTTGACAGAGTAAACTGATCAGCTTAATTCGTTAAGCATTATCTGACTACGGACTACTGTGAGTGACAGATTTCATTAATTACTTGCATATATTTCGATACTTATTGGTGAATGTATTGACTGTATGGAAACTTCCGATTGTTGCTGCATGTTTCTTTAATACTATATTGTATCATAGAAACGTACTTTTGACATTACTGAAGCTAGACACTTGAATTGCCTTGATTGCATGTTCACTTTTACATTTATGTAATACGTATCATGCTTACTGCTTACTTGACTGTTTATATACTTGCCGCTGCATACTGCATTATCCGACAGGACCGAATGTGAGATCTCCATTCACAGGAGGGAATTCTGCAGATTCCTTTCCTATTTGACTTGTTTCCATACACTTCCCGTAGGGCTTCGGCCTTACACATGGGAATACCGACTGGGTTGTCTCCCAACCTTTTTGACGTCTCTGACGTAGTGACTTGCCGACAGGAGCTGATAGTATGTTATATGTGTGTGGTAACTAATGGAACTCTGTTTACTCACTAAGCATTGTTAGCTTACTCTGTCATGACAACTCTTTTTCAGGAAAAGCTGATAAAGGCAAGACCATAGCAGGTAGTTCGTCCCAGGCTAAGTGAATCTGGACTTTGATGAATAGCAGACTTTTGGACTTTTGATGACGCCTATTTTGAAAAGATGTTGCGGTCTCGGGTAGCTTGTTCAGTCTTCCGCACTCTGATTGAAGATTTAGAAGCTAGTTTAGACCACCATTAATCTTTAATATATTGTTGTTATTAAGTATTCATGCTGATGGACCTGTGGTATCAAACAATTAGTAATATTTATTACTTAATGAAATGAAATATTATGACGTGTACTGTTTGTGGAAACTTGGATGTTACAACATTCTTGTGGCGTTCTCGTATTCCTTTGGTTCTTAGTTCTTATAACTAACGGGTCAAGGACTTGCTCTAGGCGTGTTGGAGTCCCAATTATCGGGTACTTTGACGCCTATCCTATCCTATACGAAGGTTCCAAGTTAGATTTAACTTGCGGGTCAACGTTTCGTATCACCTATCCTATCCTATACGAAGGTTCCAAGTTACATTTAACTTGCGGGTCAACGTTTCGTATCATAAGCAAAGCAAGTAGTCAAGGAACATGCAGCAGCAGTTGTCCAGTTTCAACAGTGTCTATCATACGTTCATAACATACAATTAAGTAATCAAGGAACAAGCAGCAGCAGATGTTTCCATACAAGTCAGAATTGTAACAGCCCGTAATTTATTAAATATAAATTACAACATCAAACTTTGGATAATTAAGCAATTTTGTCCAATTATTAGTAATCAACCGAAAACATGAATTTTAAATAGTTAATTATATTAAGTTATAATTAATTATGAAAACTTGCCCCAAATTAGCTGAAATAAAGTTAATAATTAAATTTATTAATTGACAAATTAAAGTCGTGAAAATGTCGAAATGGACAAAAATGAATAAAATTAGTCTAACAGATAATTATAGCAAATCTAGAATCTAATGAGCTGATTTCGAATCTATCCTAGAATCTATCCTAGAATCTAATGAGCTGATTTCGAATCTATCCTAGAATCTATCCTAGAATCTAATGAGCTGATTTCGAATCAATCCTAGAATCTATCCTAGAATCTAATGAGCTGATTTCGAATCTATCCAATCTATCCTAGAATCTAATGAGCTGATTTCGAATCTATCCTAGAATCTATCCTAGAATCTAATGAGCTGATTTCGAATCTATCCTAGAATCTAATGAGCTGATTTCGAATCTATCCTAGAATCTATCCTAGAATCTAATGAGCTGATTTCGAATCTATCCTAGAATCTAATGAGCTGATTTCGAATCTATCCTAGAATCTATCCTAGAATCTAATGAGCTGATTTCGAATCTATCCTAGAATCTATCCTTTAGTGCTGATTTCGAATCTATCCTAGAATCTATGCCCTAGTTCGAATCTAAGCTTTAATTCGAATCTGTCCATTTAGATTCGAATTTATTATATTCGAATCTGGTTTAGTTCCAAGCCTAAGATAAATTCCTAAATCAGATTAAGTTATTCATCAACCTCATGTTAAGTAAATGTAATTGGAAGTATGATATGATTATGGTAAAACTCACAAGTTTCAAGATGCATAACTATTTTATGCACAAATAAATTAACAGGCCCTGTATGAACCCTTAGAAATTGTATGTCATGATTCACCTTGCTAGTATTACGGTTGGCTTTGTTTTAAGGCCATATATATATCCGTGATTATATGGATCGTATTAATCTGATAAGAATAGACTCACTTTGGGACAATAGGAACTACCTCAGACTCGACATCAAGATATGACAATAACCTGATTATATAACTAGGGTTATATAGACCATGTTACAAACGTGACATTAATATACCAGACTTGAAACTGAACTGCAGGAACCAGCCGATTTGACAGAGTAAATTGGACGGCTTAACTCGTTAAGCACTAACTGACTAAGGACTACTGTGAGTGACAGATTTCATTAATTACTTGCATATGTTACGATACTTATTGGTGAATGTTACTGAACTGTATGGAAACTTTTGTTATTGCTGCATGTTTCTTGAATACTTTATTGTATCATAGAGACTTACTTTTGACATTATTGAAGCTAGATATCTGAAATGCCTTGAATTGTATGTTCACTTTTACATTTTTGTAAATACTTATCATGCCTACTGCTTACTTGATTGTTGATACATTTGCCTCTGCATACTGCATAAACTGATCGGACCGAATGCGAGATCTCTATTCACAGGGAGGAATTCTACAGATTCCTTTCCTATCTGACTTGTTTCCATACACTTCCCGTAGGGCTTCGGCCTTACACATGGGAATACAGATTGGGATGACTCCCAAATCTTTGCCGTCTCTGACGTGTTGACTTACCGACATGAACTGATAGTATGTTATATATGTGTGGTAACTAATGGTACTCTGTTAACTCACTAAGCAATGTTAGCTTACTCTGTCATGACAACTCTCTTTACAGGAAAATCTGATAAGGCCAAGGTTATAGCAGGTAGTTCGTCCCAAGCTAAGTGAACCTTGATACTGGAGGATTGCAGACATTTTGAACCTATTGCTGATGCCTATTTTGTACTGATTATTGCGGTCTCGGGTAGCTTGTTCAATCTTCCGCACTCTGATTGAAGATTTTAGAAGCTAGATTAGACCACCATCATATGATTAATGTATTTTGTAATTAAGTATCTTGTAGTTTTTGAATCAGGTATGTGGACCTGTGGTATCAGACAATATATTTATTACTTAATGAAATGTACTTAAAGAAATTATGACGTGTACTGTTTGTGGTAACTCGGGTGTTACAAAGTTGGTATCAGAGCAGCAGTTTAATCATCGGATTGGCCACCCGATACTTAAACTACTGGTATGGTATGGACTGTGTGACTCTGAATTCCCGAACAAGTCACCGAGGCCTAGGGTAACCTAATTAGTAAAGGACTACCCACACAACTTGACCTAAGATAGGCAATTGATGACTGATAGGACGGGGGAAGGACTGTCTGCTTGATACTGACTTGACTTGGTGTCAGCCTGACTGGCTGCTTTCATAATAATGTAATTAGATGTGATTATCTGACGTAGGCATTATGATGCGATTTGTGCTTATTTGAATCAGGAAATGATAGTTATTTCCTTAATATTTTCAGCCAATGGCTGATAAGTATCCGATTGTTGCTGGTACCTCGACTGTTGGTAAAGCTGCTGATGCTGCGGCTGATCAACATAAAGAATCTGTTCATGTAGAAGACTTAGGCACTGACCCTGAAAATACTGCTAATGACTCGAGCAGTACTGCTACGCCTGTTCCTCCTCAGCAGGCTCAATTAATTGATCTCGTTCATAAGTTGAATGAGGATAATCGTAGGCAAATGCAGCTTATGATGAATAGGGTTTGTAGACCAATGTTGGACAAATCCGTGATAGTTTTCATTGATGACATTTTGGTTTACTCTAAGTCTGAATCTGACCATGCGATGCATTTGCGAGAATTGCTAGAGTTGTTACGAAAAGAGCGACTCTACGCAAAATTCTCCAAATGTGAATTCTGGTTACGCCAGGTGCAATTTTTAGGACATATTGTCTCGGGTGAGGGAATAGCCGTGGATCCATCGAAAGTAGATGCGGTTCAGAATTGGGAAGCACCGAAAAACGTATCTGAAGTTCGAAGTTTCTTGGGTTTAGCGGGCTATTACAGAAGATTTATCCGTGATTTCTCTAAGATTGCGGTGCCTTTAACTAACCTGACAAAGAAGGAAGTTAAGTTTGAATGGACTGAATCTCAAGATCGAGCTTTTGAGACTCTGAAGCATAAGCTAATTGAAGCACCGATTCTGGCCTTACCTGAGGGTAACGACGACTTTGTAGTCTATAGTGATGCTTCAAGGATGGGAGTAGGCTGTGTGCTGATACAGCGGGATAAAGTAAATGCCTACGCATCAAGGCAGCTAAAGGAGCATGAAAAGAATTATCCGACGCATGATTTGGAGCTTGCAGCCGTAACCTTTGCATTGAAGATTTGGCGGCATTATCTGTATGGGACTAGATGCAAATTATATACAGATCACAAAAGTCTGAAGTATATATTTGATCAAAAAGAGCTGAATATGCGACAAAGGCGATCAATGGAATTGATTAAAGACTATGACTGTGAGATCCTTTACCATCCAGGTAAAGCAAACATAGTAGCAGATGCCTTAAGCTGCAAAATCGGACAAAACCATTATATCCGATGTTATGCAATGACTTCTGTCATTTTGGAGTCTGCTCTACCTGAATCAATAATCGCCGCTCAAACCGAAGCCATTAGGGATGAGAACTTGAAAGCCGAGCGTATGGTTACTTATGTGACCAAGCTGACCCTTGACAATCGTGGTCTTAGACGGTTCATGAATAGAATATGGGTTCCCAGGTTAGGAGGTGTTCGTGATCAGATTCTGTCGGAGGCTCATATGTCGAAATTTTCGATACATCCTGGTTCTACTAAAATGTATCAAGATTTGAGAACGGAATATTGGTGGCCTGGAATGAAGAAGGACGTAGGTCGATATGTAGAAAATTGCATGACTTGTTTACAAGTCAAATCTGAACATCAGAAGCCGTATGGGGAACTACAACCATTGCCAATCCCGGAATGGAAGTAAGACCATATAACCATGGACTTTGTGACGAAGTTGCCCAGAACTAAACGGAATCATGACTCTATATGGGTAATAGTGGATCGACTCACTAAGTCAGCCCATTTCCTACCCATACGTGAAGATGAACGCCTCGAAAAGTTAGCTGAATTGTACATAAAAGAAATCGTGACGAGACATGGTGTTCCATTGTCAATAGTATCCGACCGTGACAGCAGATTTACTTCTCGCTTTTGGAAGGCCTTTCAGAATGGACTAGGTACTGAACTTAAGATGAGCACCGCTTATCATCCAGAAACCGACGGGCAAAGTGAGAGAACGATTTTGACTTTGGAAGATATGCTACGTGCCTGTGTGATTGATCTCGGAGGAAATTGGGATACTCACCTTCCATTTGTAGAATTTGCTTACAACAATAGTTATCACTCGACTATTGGCATGCCACCATATCAGCTTTTGTACGGACGTCGATGCCGAACTCCAACCTGTTGGAGGGAAACAGGTGAGCGTCCGATCTCAGGACCAGCCATTTTGCAAGAAGCCCATGATCAGCTACAATTGATTCGACAGCGGATACAGACTTCTCAAGACAGACAAAAGAAGTATCATGATCGAAGACGTAAACCAATTGTGTTTGAGGTTGGTGAAAAAGTGTTGTTGAATGTCTCAAGAAAAGGGATAGTAAGATTTGGCAAACGGGGGAAGTTGAGCCCTCGATTTGTTGGTCCTTTCGAAATTCTTGAGCGTGTAGGATTACAAGCCTACAGATTAAAGTTGTCTGCCGAAATGTCTGGGATTCATGATGTATTTCACGTTAGTAATCTCCGAAAGTGTTTGATTGACGCTGAAGCTGCGATTCCTTGGAAAGACGTGCAAATTGACGAGCAGTTGCGATACGAAGAAGAGCCCGAGCGTATAATCGATCATAATGTTTCGAAATTGCGCAACAAGGAAATCCCAATGGTGTTAGTTCAATGGAAATACCATAAGGGATCTGCGCAAACTTGGGAGCGAGAAGACGAAATTAGGCAAAAATATCCAAAGTTATTTCTGTCTTAGTCGATTCCGAGGACGGAATCAATTTAACGGGGGAAGACTGTAACAGCCCGTAATTTATTAAATATAAATTACAACATCAAACTTTGGATAATTAAGCAATTTTGTCCAATTATTAGTAATCAACCGAAAACATGAATTTTAAATAGTTAATTATATTAAGTTATAATTAATTATGAAAACTTGCCCCAAATTAGCTGAAATAAAGTTAATAATTAAATTTATTAATTGACAAATTAAAGTCGTGAAAATGTCGAAATGGACAAAAATGAATAAAATTAGTCTAACAGATAATTATAGCAAATCTAGAATCTAATGAGCTGATTTCGAATCTATCCTAGAATCTATCCTAGAATTTAATGAGCTGATTTCGAATCTATCCTAGAATCTATCCTAGAATCTAATGAGCTGATTTCGAATCTATCCTAGAATCTATCCTAGAATCTAATGAGCTGATTTCGAATCTATCCTAGAATCTATCCTAGAATCTAATGAGCTGATTTCGAATCTATCCTAGAATCTAATGAGCTGATTTCGAATCTATCCTAGAATCTAATGAGCTGATTTCGAATCTAACCTAGAATCTATCCTAGAATCTAATGAGCTGATTTCGAATCTATCCTAGAATCTATCCTAGAATCTATGCCCTAGTGCTGTTCGAATCTAAGCTTTAATTCGAATCTGTCCATTTAGATTCGAATTTATTATATTCGAATCTGGTTTAGTTCCAAGCCTAAGAGAAATACCTAAATCAGATTAAGTTATTCATCAACCTCATGTTAAGTAAATGTAATTGGAAGTATGATATGATTATGGTAAAACTCACAAGTTTCGAGATGCATAACTATTTTATGCACAAATAAATTAACAGGCCCTGTATGAACCCTTAGAAATTGTATGTCATGATTCACCTTGCTAGTATTACGGTTGGCTTTGTTTTAAGGCCATATATATATATCTGTGATTATATGGATCGTATTAATCTGATAAGAATAGACTCACTTTGGGACAATAGGAACTACCTCAGACTCGACATCAAGATATGACAATAACCTGATTATATAACTAGGGTTATATAGACCATGTTACAAACGTGACATTAATATACCAGATTTGAAACTGAACTGCAGGAACCAGCCGATTTGACAGAGTAAATTGGACGGCTTAACTCGTTAAGCACTAACTGACTAAGGACTACTGTGAGTGACAGATTTCATTAATTACTTGCATATGTTACGATACTTATTGGTGAATGTTACTGAACTGTATGGAAACTTTTGTTATTGCTGCATGTTTCTTGAATACTTTATTGTATCATAGAGACTTATTTTTGACATTATTGAAGCTAGATATCTGAAATGCCTTGAATTGTATGTTCACTTTTACATTTTTGTAAATACTTATCATGCCTACTGCTTACTTGATTGTTGATACATTTGCCTCTGCATACTGCATAAACTGATCGGACCGAATGCGAGATCTCCATTCACAGGGAGGAATTCTACAGATTCCTTTCCTATCTGACTTGTTTCCATACACTTCCCGTAGGGCTTCGGCCTTACACATGGGAATACAGATTGGGATGACTCCTAAATCTTTGCCGTCTCTGACGTGTTGACTTACCGACATGAACTGATAGTATGTTATATATGTGTGGTAACTAATGGTACTCTGTTAACTCACTAAGCAATGTTAGCTTACTCTGTCATGACAACTCTCTTTACAGGAAAATTTGATAAGGCCAAGGTTATAGCAGGTAGTTCGTCCCAAGCTAAGTGAACCTTGATACTGGAGGATTGCAGACATTTTGAACCTATTGCTGATGCCTATTTTGTACTGATTATTGCGGTCTCGGGTAGCTTGTTCAATCTTCCGCACTCTGATTGAAGATTTTAGAAGCTAGATTAGACCACCATCATATGATTAATATATTTTGTAATTAAGTATCTTGTAGTTTAAATTGAATCAGGCATGTGGACCTGTGGTATCAGACAATATATTTATTACTTAATGAAATGTACTTACAGAAATTATGACGTGTACTGTTTGTGGTAACTCGGGTGTTACAAAGTTGGTATCAGAGCAGCAGTTTAATCATCGGATTGGCCACCCGATACTTAAACTACTGGTATGGTATGGACTGTGTGACTCTGAATTCCCGAACAAGTCACCGAGGCCTAGGGTAACCTAGACGTTTCCATACAAGTTAGTAACAATCACCAATAAGTATCGAAACATATGCAAGAAAGGAATGCAATCTGTCACTCACAGCGGTCCTAAGCAATGCAAGTAATAAAGGAACATGCAGCAGTTGTTTAGTTTCAAAGGTGTCTATCATACGTTCCTAACATATAATTAAGTAATCAATGAACAAGCAGCAGTAGATGTTTCCATACAAGTCAGTAACAATCAACAATAACTACCGAAACATATGCAAGTAAGTAACGCAATTTGTCACTCATAGCGGTGCTGAGCAAAGCAAGTAATCAAGGAACAAGCAGCAGCAGTTGTCCAGTTTCAGCAGTGTCTAGTACGTTCCTAACATACAATTAAGTAATCAAGGAACAAGCAGCATCAGATGTTTCCATACAAGTCAGTAACAATCACCAATAAGTATCGAAACATATGCAAGTAAGTAATGCAATCTGTCACTCACAGCGGTCCTAAGCAATGCAATTAATCAAGGAACATGCAGCAGTAGTTGTCCAGTTTCAGCAGTGTCTATCATACGTTCCTAACATACAATTAAGTAATCAAGGAACAAGCAGCAGCAGATGTTTCCATACAACTCAGTATCAATCACCAATAAGTACCGAAACAAATGCAAGTAAGTAATGCAATCTGTCACTCACAGCGGTCCTGAGCAATGAAAGTAATCAAGGAACATGCAGCAGCAGTTATCCTGTTTCAGCAGTGTCTATCATACGTTCCTAACATACAATTAAGTAATCAAGGAACAAGCAGCAGCAGATGTTTCCATACAAGTTAGTATCAATCACCAATAAGTAACGAAACATATGCAAGTAAGTAATGCAATCTGTCACTCACAGTGGTCCTAAGCAAAGCAAGTAATCAGGGAACATGCAGCAGCAGTTGTCCAGTTTCAGAAGTGTCTATCATACGTTCCCAACATACAATTAAGTAATCAAGGAACAAGCAGCAGCAGATGTTTCCATACAAGTCAGTATCAATCACCAATAAGTACCGAAACAAATGTAAGTAAGTAATGCAATCTGTCACTCACAGCAGTCCTGAGCAATGCAAGTAATCAAGGGGAATATGCAGCAGCAATTGTCCAGTTTCAGCAGTGTCTATCATACGTTCCTAACATACAATTAAGTAATCAAGGAACAAACAGCTGCAGATGTTTCCATACAAGTTAGTAACAATCACCAATAAGTACCGAAACATATGCAAGTAAGGAATGCAATCTGTCACTCACAGCGGTTGTAACACCCCGATCCCGACTGGACCGGCGATGTTAATTAACTAACTATCTAACCAAAAACCAAACTATATTTTATTATTAAAACTGCCAATCTTTAAACATAAATACCAATTGATTTCAAATTACCAAATTAAAAATTAAATTAAACATTAACAAATGTTCATAATCACTAATACTAAAATAAAACAGCTAAATCTAAATCCTCAATATGCGGTCAACTCTCTGCACACTGCCCATCATCACCCCTGAGTACCTGCCGGAAGAAAGAACACAGCATGAGCCAAACGCCCAGTACGGAGATTGATTACAAGTGCAACGTATACGAATTCAAAGACTAAAGAAGGTTTTGAAAAATAAGTTTCTTTAAAAATGAAAGTTTTGAAAATGGTTTTTCTTTAAAAATAAATATCCACCTCAACACCGGATCAACAAAGAATATAATGGCTGAAGCAACAAAGGGTTGGGTTATTTTTACCGAGCGTCCTAAAATCAATCTCATAATCAATCTCACAACCACTCATATCACTCAAGACTACACTGAGAGGCCACCTCAGTGCATCTGGCCGGAAGGGGTGTATGGCATTACACCTTACTTCCGCAAACTCATAACATAGCCTAGGATGCATCCATACGCCTCCCTGAAATAATCAACAGCTCATTCCCAGAGCTAACATAATCTCAATCAATCATTCAATCATGAATCGCAAACAAAAGGGAGACGCCGTAACCGATCACACTGTTACGGAAGTGTCATGTCATTGGTGCCGCAATGGCATGCCTGTGGTACCTCCACAGGTAGTTCACTCGGTAATCCTATCTCCTGTCTAACTTCTAGGGTTCAAGCATAACAACAAGGCCCGAATAACATTTCAAAATTTATAATCATTTCAATACAAAAAGGGCCACATTTCACAAGACAATATCACATTCACAAAAGCCATGAAAATAACTGTTTTCCAAATATGTTTTCTTTTCGCAAATGTTTTACGAGCGTTTTAAAAACGATATTTGCTTTTGCAAAAGAAACTGACACGAGATATAAAAATTCGACTGTCAAGTATTAGCATGCAATTCACAAAACGAACAACTCAAGAATAACGCTGAAAGAAGTACGGGATCCGTACCTTAATAGCAGCTCCGCAAAAATCACGACGACAGACTGAATCCGCTACGAATCGATTCGATCTATAAGAACGAACTTACATTAGAACCCAGCTAGGTTGGTCTTCTAACTATCCAATCCCACTATTTTAATACATACTTTTATATTTAATAATTAATATTAAGTTCGGTTTACCATTATTATTTGCTTAACTTACAATGGTTCATTTGTCATTATTAATTAAATTGATGTTCCAATAATTAATTATGTAATTTCTCTATACTTTAGTCGGTATTCAACCGCGTATAATTTTAGTGTATTTATTTTAATCTCAAATGAATATTTAAATCAACTTATAAGTGAACCTTAATTAAATAATAAGTCATTTATATATTTATTCTATTTAATCATTTAATAACTAGTAATAACATTTAATTTATATTAATCGTAAATATAACTGTGAATAATTAGTTGATTTGCTACCCATTAATTATTTTATTTAGAATCAGTTCCAATATATTAGGTTTATTAGATGGGTTTAAAATTAATTATTAAGTAATAGGAATAATGATGTATAATAAATAAAAATATAAAACTAAATTAATATATTCATTAAATATTATAATTATTTATTTAATTATATAGGTTATGGGTCGGGTCGGGTCGGTTGACTTGGATCCAAATTCTTTTTCTCCTTAATTCTCGGCTCACACAACTCACATTCACACTCTCTCTTCTTTCTCTCTCTAACCTCTCTTCTCTCTGCTCTCCGGCGACCGCCGCCGCCTCTCACCGGCGACCACCAACAGACACCATCGCCCTCTCTTCCATCTCCTCCGCCTCACTCACGCTCCGCCTCCCTCGATTTCGCACACAGCGGCAGCGACAGCAACCCTAACGCCGCCACCACCGCCGCACAACACCACACCGCCACCGCTTGGCCTCACTGGTAACACTCACTCTCACTCGCTCGAGATCTCGACTCACACACACTCGCCCTTTCACGGCCGCCGCTGACCAGGACCATTGCGGTCGCCCCTGGTGCGGCGCCGCCGATCTCAAACCACCACCATCACCGCCTCTTAAAACCCAAATATCAGATTTGTTTCTTATCTTTTATTTACGTATAAATCTAGTTTCAGATTCTTTGATTTTCTTCACATATTTCGTATATAAAACCTCATATTAACAATAATGTAATAGCAGAGTTCAATACCTTGATTAGAACGGGATCTGCGAATTGTTTTCCGGTTTGCTTCTGATCAACTCCAACGCTGCTTTACGGCCGGCTAGGGTTCTTTTACGTTTCTTTTTCTGAGTTTGTAATTTAATTAGGGTTTAGGGTTTGAGATTAATCTTAATAAATACAGATCAACCCTAAATATACGGGTTGGGCTTAGTTAGGTTACTTATAATTAAACCCCATCTTATTTTGGTTTATTTATCTGAGTTATAAAGTTTGTTACTTTAACCCTTTTATTTTACAAATAATGTTATATTAATGTTTAATCAATGTTATTAAGGTTTTTATTATTTTTAGTATTTCTATTTATTAATATTTGTTATTTAATATTCGGGTTATTATAGCGGTCCTAAGCAATGCAAGTAATCAAGGAACATGCAACAGCAGTTGTTCAGTTTCAAAAGTGGCTATCATACGTTCCTAACATATAATTAAGTAATCAACGAACAAGCAGTGGTAGATGTTTCCATAAAAGTCAGTAACAATCAACAATAACTACCGAAACATATGCAAGTAAATAACGCAATCTGTCACTCATAGCGGTGCTGAGCAAAGCAAGTAATCAAGGAACATGCAGCAGCAGTTGTCCAGTTTCAGCAGTGTCTATTACGTTCCTAACATACAATTAAGTAATCAAGGAACAAGCAGCATCAGATGTTTCCATACAAGTCAGTAACAATCACCAATAAGTATCGAAACATATGCAAGTAAGTAATGCAATCTGTCACTCACAGCGGTCCTAAGCAATGCAATTAATCAAGGAACATGCAGCAGTAGTTGTCCAGTTTCAGCAGTGTCTATCATACGTTCCTAACATACAATTAAGTAATCAAGGAACAAGCAGCAGCAGATATTTCCATACAAGTTAGTAACAATCACTAATAAGTACCGAAACATATGCAAGTAAGTAATGCAATCTGTCACTTACAGCGGTCCTAAGCAAAGCAAGTAATCAAGGAACATGCAGCAGCAGTTGTCCAGTTTCAGCAGTGTCTCTATCATACGTTCTTAACATACAATTAAGTAATCAAGGAACAAGCAGCAGCAGATGTTTCCATACAAGTCAGTATCAATCACCAATAAGTACCGAAACAAATGTAAGTAAGTAATGCAATCTGTCACTCACAGCAGTCCTGAGCAATGCAAGTAATCAAGGGGAATATGCAGCAGCAATTGTCCAGTTTCAGCAGTGTCTATCATACGTTCCTAACATACAATTAAGTAATCAAGGAACAAGCAGCAGCAGATGTTTCCATACAAGTCAGTAACAATCACCAATAAGTACCGAAACATATGCAAGTAAGTAATGCAATCTATCACTCACAGCTGTCCTAAGCAATGCAATTAATCAAGGGGAACATGCAGCAGCAGTTATCCAGTTTCAGCAGTGTCTATCATACGTTCCTAACATACAATTAAGTAATCAAGGAACAAGCAGCAGCAGATGTTTCCATACAAGTTAGTAACAATCACCAATAAGTACCGAAACATATGCAAGTAAGTAATGCAATCTGTCACTCACAGCGGTCCTAAGCAAAGCAAGTAATCAAGGAACATGCAGCAGCAGTTGTCCAGTTTCAGCAGTGTCTCTATCATACGTTCCTAACATACAATTAAGTAATCAAGGAACAAGCAGCAGCAGATGTTTCCATACAAGTTAGTAACAATCACCAATAAGTACCGAAACATATGCAAGTAAGTAATGCAATCTGTCACTCACAGCGGTCCTAAGCAAAACAAGTAATCAAGGACATGCAGCAGCAGTTGTCCAATTTCAGCAGTGTCTATCATACGTTCCTAACATACAATTAAGTAATCAAGGAACAAGCAGCAGCAGATGTTTCCATACAAGTCTGTATCAATCACCAATAAGTACCTAAACAAATGTAAGTAAGTAATGCAATCTGTCACTCACAGCAGTCCTGAGCAATGCAAGTAATCAAGGGGAATATGCAGCAGCAATCGTCCAGTTTCAGCAGTGTCTATCATACGTTCCTAACATACAATTAAGTAATGAAGGAACAAACAGCTGCAGATGTTTCCATACAAGATAGTAACAATCACCAATAAGTACCGAAACATATGCAAGTATTGAATGCAATCTGTCACTCACAGCGGTCCTAAGCAATGCAAGTAATCAAGGAACATGCAGCAGCAATTGTTCAGTTTCAAAAGTGGCTATCATACGTTCCTAACATATAATTAAGTAATCAATGAACAAGCAGCAGTAGATGTTTCCATAAAAGTCAGTAACAATCAACAATAACTACCGAAACATATGCAAGTAAGTAACGCAATCTGTCACTCATAGCAGTTTTGAGCAAAGCAAGTAATCAAGGAACATGCAGCAGCAGTTGTCCAGTTTCAACAGTGTCTATTACGTTCCTAACATACAATTAAGTAATCAAGGAAGAAGCAGCATCAGATGTTTCCATACAAGTCAGTAACAATCACCAATAAGTATCGAAACACATTAAGTAATGCAATCTGTCCCTCACAGTGGTCCTAAGCAATGCAATTAATCAAGGAACATGCAGCAGTAGTTGTCCAGTTTCAGCAGTGTCTATCATACGTTCCTAACATACAATTAAGTAATCAAGGAACAAGCAGCAGCATATGTTTCCATACAAGTCAGTAACAATCACCAATAAGTATCTAAACATATGCAAGTAAGTAATGCAATCTGTCACTCACAGCGGTCCTAAGCAATGCAAATAATCAAGGAACATGCAGCAGCAGTTGTTCAGTTTCAGAAGTGTCTATCATACGTTCCTAACATATAATTAAGTAATCAATTAACAAGCAGCAGTAGATGTTTCCATAAAAGTCAGTAACAATCAACAATGACTTCCGAAACATGTGCAAGTAAGTAACGCAATCTGTCACTCATAGCGGTGCTGAGCAAAGCAAGTAATCAAGGAACATGCAGCAGCAGTTGTCCAGTTTCAGCAGTGTCTATCATACGTTCCTAACATACAATTAAGTAATCAAGGAACAAGGAGCATCAGATGTTTCCATACAAGTCAGTAACAATCACCGATAAGTATCGAAACATATGAAAGTAAGTAATGCAATCTGTCACTCACAGCGGTCCTAAGCAATGCAATTAATCAAGGAACATGCAGCAGTAGTTGTCCAGTTTCAGCAGTGTCTATCATACGTTCCTAACATATAATTAAGTAATCAAGGAACAAGCAGCAACAGATGTTTCCATACAAGTCAGTATCAATCACCAATAAGTACCGAAACAAATGCAAGTAAGTAATGCAATCTGTCACTCCCAGCGGTCCTGAGCAATGAAAGTAATCAAGGAACATGCAGCAGCAGTTATCCAGTTTCAGCAGTGTCTATCATACGTTCCTAACATACAATTAAGTAATCAAGGAACAAGCAGCAGCAGATGTTTCCATACAAGTTAGTAACAATCACCAATAAGTAACGAAACATATGCAAGTAAGTAATGCAATCTGTCACTCACAGTGGTCCTAAGCAAAGCAAGTAATCAGGGAACATGCAGCAGCAGTTGTCCAGTTTTAGAAGTGTCTATCATACGTTCCTAACATACAATTAAGTAATCAAGGAACAAGCAGCAGCAGATGTTTCCATACAAGTCAGTATCAATCACCAATAAGTACCGAAACAAATGTAAGTAAGTAATGCAATCTGTCACTCACAGCAGTCCTGAGCAATGCAAGTAATCAAGGGGAATATGCAGCAGCAATTGTCCAGTTTCAGCAGTGTCTATCATACGTTCCTAACATACAATTAAGTAATCAAGGAACAAACAGCTGGAGATGTTTCCATACAAGTTAGTAACAATCACCAATAAGTACCGAAACATATGCAAGTAAGGAATGCAATCTGTCACTCACAGCGGTCCTAAGCAATGCAAGTAATCAAGGAACATGCAGCAGCAGTTTTTCAGTTTCAAAAGTGGCTATCATACGTTCCAAACATATAAGAAAGTAATCAATGAACATGCAGCAGTAGATGTTTCCATAAAAGTCAGTAACAATCAACAATAACAACCGAAACACATGCAAGTAAGTAACGCAATCTGTCACTCATAGCGGTGCTGAGCAAAGCAAGTAATCAAGGAACATGCAGCAGCAGTTGTCCACTTTCAGCAGTGTCTATCATACGTTCCTAACATACAATTAAGTAATCAATGAACAAGCAGCATCAAATGTTTCCATACAAGTCAGTAACAATCACCGATAAGTATCGAAACATATGCAAGTAAGTAATGCAATCTGTCACTCACAGCGGTCCTAAGCAATGCAATTAATCAAGGAACATGCAGCAGTAGTTGTCCAGTTTCAGCAGTGTCTATCATACGTTCCTAACATACAATTAAGTAATCAAGGAACAGGCAGCAACAGATGTTTCCATACAAGTCAGTATCAATCACCAATAAGTACCGAAACATATGCAAGTAAGTAATGCAATCTATCACTCACAGCTGTCCTAAGCAATGCAATTAATCAAGGGGAACATGCAGCAGCAGTTGTCCAGTTTCAGCAGTGTCTATCATACGTTCCTAGCATACAATTAAGTAATCAAGGAACAAACAGTTGCAGATGTTTCCATACAAGTTAGTAACAATCACCAATAAGTACCGAAACATATTCAAGTAAAGAATGCAATCTGTCACTCACAGCGGTCCTAAGCAATGCAAGTAATCAAGGAACATGCAGCAGCAGTTGTTCAGTTTCAGAAGTGTCTATCATACGTTCCTAACATATAATTAAGTAATCAATGAACAAGCAGCAGTAGATGTTTCCATACAAGTCAGTAACAATCAACAATAACTACCGAAACATATGTAAGTAAGTAACGCAATCTGTCACTCATAGCGGTGCTGAGCAACGGCAGTTGTCCAGTTTCAGCAGTGTCTATCATACGTTCCTAACATACAATTAAGTAATCAAGGAACAAGCAGCATCAGATGTTTCCATACAAGTCAGTAACAATCACCAATAAGTATCGAAACATATGCAAGTAAGTAATGCAATCTGTCACTCACAGCGGTCCAGAGCAAAGCAAGTAATCAACGAACATGCAGCAGCAGTTGTTCAGTTTTAGAAATGTCTATCATACGTTCCTAAAATACAATTAAGTAATCAAGGAACAAGCAGCAGCAGGTGTTTCCATACAAGTCAGTAGCAATCACCAATAAGTATCGAAACATATGCAAGTAAGTAATGCAATCTGTCACTCACAGCTGTCCTAAGCAATGCAATTAATCAAGGGGAACATGCAACAGCAGTTGTCCAGTTTTAGCAGTGTCTAGCATACGTTCCTAGCATACAATTAAGTAATCAAGGAACAAACAGCTGCAGATGTTTCCATACAAGTTAGTAACAATCACCAATAAGTACCGAAACATATGCAACTAAAGAATGGAATCTGTCACTCACAGCGGTCCTAAGCAATGCAAGTAATCAAGGAACATGCAGCAGCAGTTGTTCAGTTTCAAAAGTGTCTATCATACGTTCCTAACATATAATTAAGTAGTCAATGAACAAGCAGCAGTAGATGTTTCCATACAAGTCAGTAACAATCAAGTAATCAAGGAACATGCAGCAGCAGTTGTTCAGTTTCAGTATGTCTATCATACGTTCCTAACATATAATTAAGTAATCAAGGAACAAGCAGCAGATGTTTCCGTACAAGTCAGTAACAATCAACAATTACTACCGAAACATATGCAAGTAAGTAACGCAATCTGTCACTCATAGCGGTCCTGAGCAATGCAAGTAATCAAGGAACATTTAGCAGCAGTTGTCCAGTTTCAGCAGTGTCTATCATACGTTCCTAACATACAATTAAGTAATCAAGGAACAAGCAGCATCAAATGTTTCCATACAAGTCAGTAACAATCACCGATAAGTATCGAAACATATGCAAGTAAGTAATGCAATCTGTCACTCACAGCGGTCCTAAGCAATGCAATTAATCAAGGAACATGCAACAGTAGTTGTCCAGTTTCAGCAGTGTCTATCATACGTTCCTAACATACAATTAAGTAATCAAGGAACAGGCAGCAACAGATGTTTCCATACAAGTCAGTATCAATCACCAATAAGTACCGAAACATATGCAAGTAAGTAATGCAATCTATCACTCACAGCTGTCCTAAGCAATGCAATTAATCAAGGGGAACATGCAGCAGCAGTTGTCCAGTTTCAGCAGTGTCTATCATACGTTCCTAGCATACAATTAAGTAATCAAGGAACAAACAGTTGCAGATGTTTCCATACAAGTTAGTAACAATCACCAATAAGTACCGAAACATATTCAAGTAAAGAATGCAATCTGTCACTCACAGCGGTCCTAAGCAATGCAAGTAATCAAGGAACATGCAGCAGCAGTTGTTCAGTTTCAGAAGTGTCTATCATACGTTCCTAACATATAATTAAGTAATCAATGAACAAGCAGCAGTAGATGTTTCCATACAAGTCAGTAACAATCAACAATAACTACCGAAACATATGTAAGTAAGTAACGCAATCTGTCACTCATAGCGGTGCTGAGCAACGGCAGTTGTCCAGTTTCAGCAGTGTCTATCATACGTTCCTAACATACAATTAAGTAATCAAGGAACAAGCAGCATCAGATGTTTCCATACAAGTCAGTAACAATCACCAATAAGTATCGAAACATATGCAAGTAAGTAATGCAATCTGTCACTCACAGCGGTCCAGAGCAAAGCAAGTAATCAACGAACATGCAGCAGCAGTTGTTCAGTTTCAGAAATGTCTATCATACGTTCCTAAAATACAATTAAGTAATCAAGGAACAAGCAGCAGCAGGTGTTTCCATACAAGTCAGTAGCAATCACCAATAAGTATCGAAACATATGCAAGTAAGTAATGCAATCTGTCACTCACAGCTGTCCTAAGCAATGCAATTAATCAAGGGGAACATGCAACAGCAGTTGTCCAGTTTTAGCAGTGTCTAGCATACGTTCCTAGCATACAATTAAGTAATCAAGGAACAAACAGCTGCAGATGTTTCCATACAAGTTAGTAACAATCACCAATAAGTACCGAAACATATGCAACTAAAGAATGGAATCTGTCACTCACAGCGGTCCTAAGCAATGCAAGTAATCAAGGAACATGCAGCAGCAGTTGTTCAGTTTCAAAAGTGTCTATCATACGTTCCTAACATATAATTAAGTAGTCAATGAACAAGCAGCAGTAGATGTTTCCATACAAGTCAGTAACAATCAAGTAATCAAGGAACATGCAGCAGCAGTTGTTCAGTTTCAGTATGTCTATCATACGTTCCTAACATATAATTAAGTAATCAAGGAACAAGCAGCAGATGTTTCCGTACAAGTCAGTAACAATCAACAATTACTACCGAAACATATGCAAGTAAGTAACGCAATCTGTCACTCATAGCGGTCCTGAGCAATGCAAGTAATCAAGGAACATTTAGCAGCAGTTGTCCAGTTTCAGCAGTGTCTATCATACGTTCCTAACATACAATTAAGTAATCAAGGAACAAGCAGCATCAAATGTTTCCATACAAGTCAGTAACAATCACCGATAAGTATCGAAACATATGCAAGTAAGTAATGCAATCTGTCACTCACAGCGGTCCTAAGCAATGCAATTAATCAAGGAACATGCAACAGTAGTTATCCAGTTTCAGCAGTGTCTATCATACGTTCCTAACATACAATTAAGTAATCAAGGAACAAGCAGCAACAGATGTTTCCATACAAGTCAGTATCAATCACCAATAAGTACCGAAACAAATGCAAGTAAGTAATGTAATCTGTCACTCCCAGCGGTCCTGAGCAATGAAAGTAATCAAGGAACATGTAGCAGCAGTTATCCAGTTTCAGCACTGTCTATCATACGTTCCTAACATACAATTAAGTAATCAAGGAACAAGCAGCAACAGATGTTTCCATACAAGTCAGTATCAATCACCAATAAGTACCGAAACAAATGCAAGTAAGTAATGCAATCTGTCACTCCCAGCGGTCCTGAGCAATGAAAATAATCAAGGAACATGCAGCAGCAGTTATCCAGTTTCAGCAGTGTCTATCATACGTTCCTAACATACAATTAAGTAATCAAGGTACAAGCAGCAGCAGATGTTTCCATACAAGTTAGTAACAATCACCAATAAGTAACGAAACATATGCAAGTAAGTAATGCAATCTGTCACTCACAGCGGTCTTAAGCAAAGCAAGTAATCAAGGAACATGCAGCAGCAGTTGTCCAGTTTCAGCAGTGTCTATCATACGTTCCTAACATACAATTAAGTAATCAAGGAACAAGCAGCATCAAATGTTTCCATACAAGTCAGTAACAATCACCGATGAGTATCGAAACATATGCAAGTAAGTAATGCAATCTGTCACTCACAGCGGTCCTAAGCAATGCATTTAATCAAGGAACATGCAGCAGTAGTTGTCCAGTTTCAGCAGTGTCTATCATACGTTCCTAACATACAATTAAGTAATCAAGGAACAAGCAGCAACAGATGTTTCCATACAAGTCAGTATCAATCACCAATAAGTAATGAAACAAATGCAAGTAAGTAATGCAATCTGTCACTCCCAGCGGTCCTGAGCAATGAAAGTAATCAAGGAACATGCAGCAGCAGTTATCCAGTTTCATCAGTGTCTATCATACGTTCCTAACATACAATTAAGTAATCAAGGAACAAGCAGCAGCAGATGTTTCCATACAAGTTAGTAACAATCACCAATAAGTAACGAAACATATGCAAGTAAGTAATGCAATCTGTCACTCACAGCGGTCCTGAGCAAAGCAAGTAATCAAGGAACATGCAGCAGCAGTTGTCCAGTTTCAGCAGTGTCTATCATACGTTCCTAACATACAATTAAGTAATCAAGGAACAAGCAGCATCAGATGTTTCCATACAAGTCAGTAACAATCACCAATAAGTATCGAAACATATGCAAGTAAGTAATGCAATCTATCACTCACAGCTGTCCTAAGCAATGCAATTAATCAAGGGGAACATGCAGCAGCAGTTGTCCAGTTTCAGCAGTGTCTATCATACGTTCCTAGCATACAATTAAGTAATCAAGGAACAAACAGCTGCAGATGTTTCCATACAAGTTAGTAACAATCACCAATAAGTACCGAAACATATGCAAGTAAGGAATGCAATCTGTCACTCACAGCGGTCCTAAGCAATGCAAGTAATCAAGGAACATGCAGCAGCATTGTTCAGTTTCAGAAGTGTCTATCATACGTTCCTAACATATAATTAAGTAATCAATGAACAAGCAGCAGTAGATGTTTCCATACAAGTCAGTAACAATCAACAATAACTACCGAAACATATGTAAGTAAGTAACGCAATCTGTCACTCATAGCGGTGCTGAGCAAAGCAAGTAATCAAGGAACATGCAGCAGCAGTTGTCCAGTTTCAGTAGTGTCTATCATACGTTCCTAACATACAATTAAGTAATCAAGGAACAAGCAGCATCAGATGTTTCCATACACGTCAGTAACAATCACCAATAAGTATCGAAACATATGCAAGTAAGTAATGCAATCTGTCACTCACAGCGATCCAGAGCAAAGCAAGTAATCAACGAACATGCAGCAGCAGTTGTTCAGTTTCAGAAATGTCTATCATACTGTAACAGCCCGTAATTTATTAAATATAAATTACAGCAGCAGACTTTGGATAATAAAGCAATTTTATCCAAGTATTAGTAATTAACCTAAAACATGAATCTTAAATTGTTAATTATATTAAGTTATAATTAATTATGAAAAGTTGCCCCAAAATTAGCTGAAATAAAGTTGATAATTAAAATTCAGCTAAATGACAAATTAAAGACTGAAAATGACGAAACGGACTAAAATGAATAAAAATATGACTAAAAGACAATTATAGCAAATCTAGAACTTCTTTGATATTAATTGCATTTGAAATGCAAATCGGATTGTTGGGAATAAAAGTTGGTCAATTCCGGAAAATTCAGTAGAAAATCTGATTTTCCCTATTTTCCTATAAATAGGGCATCCCTCCTCATTTCTTAAGTTTGGAAGACTTGAAACTCTCTCTCTCTCTCTCTCTCTCTCTACAACCTCACCTTCTCTCTAGAATTTCTCCTAAACGAACCGTCGGATTCTCGTGATTTATACGCCATCGGTTAGAGATCGTCGAGCTCTACACAAATCTACCATTGCATGTTCGATTTCGTCCGGATTTAAGGTAAAATCGACCCTTTTTCTGACTTTAGTTCGGTTTTGTTGAGCGAATTCGAGTTTGCTCATATCCCCTTCATTTGAAGCTGATTTGCTCTCGTTTAGGACGTGTTTTTGCTTGGAAATCATCTATAGTCGAAGGATATAGCTTGGACGAAGGTTAGTGACTATTTTTCCCTCATTTACGTTCATATTTAGTTGATAAAACCTGGAAAATCGTTGATCATGTAGAACAGACTCGAAGAAGCTATGATTAGACTCGAAAATGGTTAAATTCGAATCTGCCCCCCCTAGACTCGAGATATGCTTCGAATGTAGATGTAGTTCGAATCTAATGCTGCTAGTCGAGTCTATATATGTTCGAGTCTAAGTATGAGTGAGCTTCGAGTCTATATAGGTGTTTCGAGTTTATGTCCCTATTCGAATCTATGTATGCTTCGAATCTGCTTCCTTGTCTCGAGTTTGTGAGAATTTCGAATCTAAGCAATTAGATTCGAATGGATCTGGTTCGAATCTGTCCCTCTATATTCGTATTTGGTTTTGTTTTAAGCCTAAGATTAATTCCTAAATCAGATTAAGTTATTAAACAACCAATTGTAATTAAAAGTATCTTTTGATTATGATAAAAACTCATAAGTTCAAGATGCATAACCATTTTATGCACAAATAAATTAACAGACTCTGTACGAACCCTTAGAATATGTATGTCCTGTTTCACCTTGCTAAGTAATACGTTTGGCTTTGTTTCAAGGCCATATATACATCTGTAATTAGATGGATCATATTAATCTGATAAGAATAGACTCACCTTGGGACGATAGGAACTACCTCAGACTCGACAGCCAGAATTGACAATAACCTGAATATATAACTAGGGTTATATAGATTATGTCACAGACTTGACATTAATATGCCAGACTTGAAACTGAAATGCAGGAACCCGCCGATTTGACAGAGTAAACTGAACAGCTTAATTCGTTAAGCATTATCTGACTACGGACTACTGTGAGTGACAGATTTCATTAATTACTTGCATATGTTTCGATACTTATTGGTGAATGTCATCGACTGTATGGAAACTTCCGTTTGTTGCTGCATGTTTCTTTAATACTTTATTGTATCATAGAAACGTACTTTTGACATTACTGAAGCTAGACACTTGAATTGCCTTGATTGCATGTTCACTTTTACATTTTATATAAATACTTATCATGCTTACTGCTTACTTGACTGTTTATATATTTGCCGCTGCATACTGCATTATCCGATAGAACCGAATGTGAGATCTCCATTCATAGGAGGGAATTCTGCAGATTCCTTTCCTATATGACCTGTTTCCATACACTTCCCGTAGGGCTTCGGCCTTACATAGGGGAATACAAACTGGGTTGTCTCCCAACCTTTTTGCTGTCTCAGGACGTAGTGACTTGCCGGCAGGAGCTGATAGTATGTTATATGTGTGTGGTAACTAATGGAACTCTGTTAACTCACTAAGCAATGTTAGCTTACTCTGTCATGACAACTCTTTTTCAGGAAAAGCTGATAAGGGCAAGACCATAGCAGGTAGTTCGTCCCAGGCTAAGTGAATCTGGACATTTGATGAATAGCAGACTTTTGGACTTTTGCTGACGCCTATTTTGAAAAGATGATGTGGTCTCGGGTAGCTTGTTCAGTCTTCCGCACTCTGATTGAAGATTTAGAAGCTAGTTTAGACCACCATTTGATCTTAATATATTTTTGTAATTAAGTATTCAGGCAGATGGACCTGTGGTATCAAACAATTAGTAATATTTTATTATTGAATGAAATGAAATATTATGACGTGTACTGTTTGTGGTAACTTGGATGTTACAAAGTTGGTATCAGAGCAGCAGTTTAATCATCGGATTGGCCACCCGATACTTAAACTACTGGTATGGTATGGACTATGTGACTCTGAATTCCCGAACAAGTCACCGAGGCCTAGGGTAACTTAATTAGTAAAGGGCTACCCACACAACTTGACCTAAGATAGGCAAATGATGACTGATAGGATGGGGGAGGGATTGACTGCTTGATACTGACTTGACTTTGTGCCAGCCTGACTGACTGCCTTCACATCTATGAAATTAGATGTGATTATCTGACGTAGGTATTATGACTCGAATCGTGCTTATTTGAATTAGGAAATAATAGTTATTTCCTTTATATTTTCAGCCAATGGCTGATAAGAATCCAAATGTTGCTGGTACCTCGACTGTTGGTAAAGCTGCTGATGCTGCAGCTGATCAACACAAAGAATCTGTTCATGTAGAGGATTTAGGCACTGACCCTGAAAATACTGCTAATGACTCAAGCAGTACTGCCACGCTTGTGCCTCCCCAGCAGGCTCAATTATTTGATCTCATTCACAAGCTGAATGAGGATAATCGTAGGCAAATACAGCTTATGATGGATAGGAATCGACTGCAGACTGATATGTCGGTTGAGGACCGATTTAAGGAAATTAAGGACTTGCTGACTAAGGGTAAAGCGGTTGTGCAAATTGACGAAGAAATCCAGCGTGAAATTGACTTTAAGCGCCGTGAAGAAGAACTTAGGTTGCGAGAACTTAAGTTACGGGAGTTAGAATTGAAGTATAGGGAAGAGATGTTAGCAAAGCCCAAGAAGGATCGAAAAAGGAAACTTAGGCATGAGCCCTCTGAGGGACGACGAAGGGATCTTGTTGTGAATTCTGGCAGACCGAGAAGTGATATGGAAGTAGTTGAAGTTGCTAAGGTAGGGGAACTTGAAATCTATCCGGAGCGAGCGACTCTTTTTATTGCCAAGTCTAGCAAGAAAGAAAAATATGAGAAATCGGAAAAGAAGAGTGAAAGTTTAAGGCAGGGAGATAAGCAGTCTTTTAAAAAAGGCTAAATCTTATGCTGTGATCGCTACGCCAAGGTCTGCTTGTCCTCGCTGCAAGCAAATTCATGAAGGAAAATGTGATCCTGAGTTCGTGAGGTGCTACTGTTGTAGGCAGAAAGGTCATGACAGGTAGGAATGTCCCAAGCGCAATGAGGCTTGCCGTAACTGCATCACGTTAGGGCACCATGCTAAAGACTGTACTCTGCCCTGATTTGTTCCTCCGCCTGCATTTTCACCCCGGCAATCATTCAAGGGTTCTTCTGCTCCGAGGAATCAACCAAGATCTTTCCAAATGACAGCCGATGAGGCAAAAGAGACTGCTGATGTCGTCATGGGTACATTTTTTTGTTAACTCTATGTCTGCTCTAATCTGTCATATGTGTCTGAAAAGTTTGCTAAACTGTTTGATTTTGCCCCAATAATGCTACCTGTACCGTTAGATATAGAAACTGCGAGCTCGAGTTTTGTGACTATAAGTAGAATCTTTCGTTCCTGTAAGCTAGTGATTGATGACCTCTCCTCAGACTTTGACCTGATAACGATGTGGATTAGAGAATTCGATATTATTATAGGAATGGACAGGCTCATGACGAACAATGCTGAAATCCTTTGTGCCAAAAGGATAATTAGAATTAGAACCCCCGAAGGAAGTGAACGTTATGTTTATGACGATAGAAAGACTCGAGATTTAGGTCTCATTTCGTGCTCGTTACGGCCATTTTGAGTTTCTAGCAATACCGTTCGGTCTCACCAATGCCCCGGCCGCAATTATGGACCTTATGAATAGAGCATGTAGGCCAATGCTGGACAAAATCAGTGATAGTCTTTATTGATGACATTTTGATTTACTCTAAGTCTGAATCTGACCATGCGATGCTCTTACGAGAATTGCTAGAATTGCTACGAAAAGAGTGACTCTATGCAAAATTCTCCAAATATGAGATCCTTTAACATCCAGGTATAGCAAACATTGTAGCAGATGCCCTAAGCCGCAAAACCGGACAAGACCATTATACCCGATGTTATGCTTTGACTTCTGTTGTTTTGGAGTCTGCCTTGCCTGAGTCGATTATTGCCGCTCAAACCGAAGCCATTCGGGATGAGAACTTGAAATCTGAACGTATGGTTACATATGTGACCCAGCTGACCCTTGATAATCGTGGTCTTAGACGGTTCATGGATAGGATATGGGTTCCCAGACTAGGAGGTATTCGGGATCAAATTCTGTCGGAAGCTCATATGTCGAAATTTTCAATACACCCTGGTTCTACTAAGATGTATCAAGACTTGAGGACGGAATATTGGTGGCCTGGAATGAAGAAGGACGTGGGGTGATATGTAGAAAATTGCATGACTTGTTTACAAGTCAAATCTGAACATCAGAAGCCGTATGAGGAACTACAACCATTGCCGATCCCGGAATGGAAGTGGGACCACATAACCATGGACTTTGTGACGAAACTGCCCAGGACTAAGCGGAATCATGACTCTATATGGGTAATAGTGGATCGACTTACTAAGTCAGCCCATTTCCTACCCATACGTGAAGATGAACGCCTCGAAAAGTTAGCTGAATTGTACGTAAAGGAAATCATGACTAGACATGGTGTTCCATTGTCTATAGTATCGGACTGTGACAGCAGATTTACTTCTCGTTTTTGGAAGGTTTTTCAGAATGGACTAGGTACCGAACTTAAGATGAGCACCGCTTAACATCCTGAAACTGACGGGCAAAGTGAGAGAACGATTTTGACTTTAGAAGATATGTTACGTGCCTGTGGAATTTGCTTATAACAATAGTTATCACTCGACTATTGGTATGCCTCCCTATCAGCTTTTGTACGGACGTCGATGCCGAACTCCAACCTGTTGGAGGGAAACAGGTGAACGCCCGATCTCTGGACCAGCGATTTTGCAAGAAGCCCATGACCAACTACAGTTGATTCGACAGCGGATTCAGACCTCTCAGGATAGACAAAAGAAGTATCACGATAGAAGACGTAAGCCAATTGCATTTGAAGTTGGAGATAAAGTGTTGCTGAAGGTTTCGCCAAGAAAAGGGATAGTAAGGTTCGGCAAACGGGGGAAGTTAAGTCCTCGATTTGTTGGTCCTTTTGAAATTCCCGAGCGTGTAGGATTGCAAGCCTACAGATTAAAGTTGTCTGCCGAAATGACTGGGATTCATGATGTATTTCACGTGAGTAATCTGCGAAAGTGTTTTAGTTGATGCTGAAGCTGCGATTCAATGGAAAGACGTGCAAATTGACGAGCAATTGCGATACGAAGAAGAGGCTGAGCATATAATCGATCATAAGGTTTCGAAATTGCGCAACAAGGAAATTCCAATGGTGTTAGTTCAATCGAAATACCATAAGGGATCTGCGCATACTTGGGAACGAGAAGACGAGATTAGGTAAAAGTATCCGAAGTTATTCCTGTCTTAGTCGATTCCGAGGACGGAATCAATTTAACGGGGAAAGATTGTAACAGCCCGTAATTTATTAAATATAAATTACAGCAGCAGACTTTGGATAATAAAGCAATTTTATCCAAGTATTAGTAATTAACCGAAAACATGAATCTTAAATAGTTAATTATATTAAGTTATAATTAATTATGAAAAGTTGCCCCAAAATTAGCTGAAATAAAGTTGATAATTAAAATTCAGCTAAATGACAAATTAAAGACTGAAAATGACGAAACGGACTAAAATGAATAAAAATATGACTAAAAGACAATTATAGCAAATCTAGAACTTCTTTGCTATTAATTGCATTTGAAATGCAAATCGGATTGTTGGGAATAAAAGTTGGTCAATTCCGGAAAATTCAGTAGAAAATCTGATTTTCCCTATTTTCCTATAAATAGGGCATCCCTCCTCATTTCTTAAGTTTGGAAGACTTGAAACTCTCTCTCTCTCTCTCTCTCTCTCTACAACCTCACCTTCTCTCTAGAATTTCTCCTAAACGAACCGTCGGATTCTCGTGATTTATACGCCATCGGTTAGAGATCGTCGAGCTCTACACGAATCTACCATTGCATGTTTGATTTCGTCCGGATTTAAGGTAAAATCGACCCTTTTTCTGACTTTTAGTTCGGTTTTGTTGAGCAAATTCGAGTTTGCTCATATCCCCTTCATTTGAAGCTGATTTGCTCTCGTTTAGGACTTGTTTTTGCTTGGAAATCATCTATAGTCGAAGGATATATCTTGGACGAAGGTTAGTAACCATTTCTCTATCATTTATGTTCATATTTAGTTGATAAAACCTGGAAAATCGTTGATCATGTAGAACAGACTCGAAGAAGCTATGATTAGACTCGAAAATGGTTAAATTCGAATCTGCCCCCCCTAGACTCGAGATATGCTTCGAATGTAGATGTAGTTCGAATCTAATGCTGCTAGTCGAGTCTATATATGTTCGAGTCTAAGTATGAGTGAGCTTCGAGTCTATATAGGTGTTTCGAGTTTATGTCCCTATTCGAATCTATGTATGCTTCGAATCTGCTTCCTTGTCTCGAGTTTGTGAGAATTTCGAATCTAAGCAATTAGATTCGAATGGATCTGGTTCGAATCTGTCCCTCTATATTCGTATTTGGTTTTGTTTTAAGCCTAAGATTAATTCCTAAATCAGATTAAGTTATTAAACAACCTATTGTAATTAAAAGTATCTTTTGATTATGATAAAAACTCATAAGTTCAAGATGCATAACCATTTTATGCACAAATAAATTAACAGACTCTGTACGAACCCTTAGAATATGTATGTCCTGTTTCACCTTGCTAAGTAATACGTTTGGCTTTGTTTCAAGGCCATATATACATCTGTAATTAGATGGATCGTATTAATCTGATAAGAATAGACTCACCTTGGGACGATAGGAACTACCTCAGACTCGACAGCCAGAATTGACAATAACCTGAATATATAACTAGGGTTATATAGATTATGTCACAGACTTGACATTAATATGCCAGACTTGAAACTGAAATGCAGGAACCCGCCGATTTGACAGAGTAAACTGAACAGCTTAATTCATTAAGCATTATCTGACTACGGACTACTGTGAGTGAAAGATTTCATTAATTACTTGCATATGTTTCGATACTTATTGGTGAATGTCATCGACTGTATGGAAACTTCCGTTTGTTGCTGCATGTTTCTTTAATACTTTATTGTATCATAGAAACGTACTTTTGACATTACTGAAGCTAGACACTTGAATTGCCTTGATTGCATGTTCACTTTTACATTTTATGTAAATACTTATCATGCTTACTGCTTACTTGACTGTTTATATATTTGCCGCTGCATACTGCATTATCCGATAGGACCGAATGTGAGATCTCCATTCACAGGAGGGAATTCTGCAGATTCCTTTCCTATATGACCTGTTTCCATACACTTCCCGTAGGGCTTCGGCCTTACATAGGGGAATACAAACTGGGTTGTCTCCCAACCTTTTTGCTGTCTCAGGACGTAGTGACTTGCCGGCAGGAGCTGATAGTATGGCATGTGTGTGGTAACTAATGGAACTCTGTTAACTCACTAAGCAATGTTAGCTTACTCTGTCATGACAACTCTTTTTCAGGAAAAGCTGATAAAGGCAAGACCATAGCAGGTAGTTCGTCCCAGGCTAAGTGAATCTGGACAATTGATGAATAGCAGACTTTTGGACTTTTGCTGACGCCTATTTTGAAAAGATGATGTGGTCTCGGGTAGCTTGTTCAGTCTTCCGCACTCTGATTGAAGATTTAGAAGCTAGTTTAGACCACCATTTGATCTTAAAATATTTTTGTAATTAAGTATTCAGGCAGATGGACCTGTGGTATCAAACAATTAGTAATATTTATTATTGAATAAAATGAAATATTATGACGTGTACTGTTTGTGGTAACTTGGATGTTACACATACGTTCCTAAAATACAATTAAGTAATCAAGGAACAAGCAGCAGCAGGTGTTTCCATACAAGTCAGTAGCAATCACCAATAAATACCGAAACATATGCAACTAAGGAATGGAATCTGTCACTCACAGCGGTCCTAAGCAATGCAAGTAATCAAGGAACATGCAGCAGCAGTTGTTCAGTTTCAAAAGTGTCTATCATACGTTCCTAACATATAATTAAGTAGTCAATGAACAAGCAACAGTAGATGTTTCCATACAAGTCAGTAACAATCAAGTAATCAAGGAACATGCAGCAGCAGTTGTTCAGTTTCAGAAATGTCTATCATACGTTCCTAACATATAATTAAGTAATCAAGGAACAAGCAGCATGTTTCCATACAAGTCAGTAACAATCAACAATTACTACCGAAACATATGCAAGTAAGTAACGCAATCTGTCACTCATAGCGGTCCTGAGCAATGCAAGTAATCAAGGAACATTTAGCAGCAGTTGTCCAGTTTCAGCAGTGTCTATCATACGTTCCTAACATACAATTAAGTAATCAAGGAACAAGCAGCATCAAATGTTTCCATACAAGTCAGTAACAATCACCGATAAGTATCGAAACATATGCAAGTAAGTAATGCAATCTGTCACTCACAGCGGTCCTAAGCAATGCAATTAATCAAGGAACATGCAACAGTAGTTGCCCAGTTTCAGCAGTGTCTATCATACGTTCCTAACATACAATTAAGTAATCAAGGAACAAGCAGCAACAGATGTTTCCATACAAGTCAGTATCAATCACCAATAAGTACCGAAACAAATGCAAGTAAGTAATGCAATCTGTCACTCCCAGCGGTCCCGAGCAATGAAAGTAATCAAGGAACATGCAGCAGCAGTTATCCAGTTTCAGCAGTGTCTATCATACGTTCCTAACATACAATTAAGTAATCAAGGAACAAGCAGCAACAGATGTTTCCATACAAGTCAGTATCAATCACCAATAAGTACCGAAACAAATGCAAGTGAGTAATGCAATCTGTCACTCCCAGCGGTCCTGAGCAATGAAAGTAATCAAGGAACATGCAGCAGCAGTTATCCAGTTTCAGCAGTGTCTATCATACGTTCCTAACATACAATTAAGTAATCAAGGAACAAGCAGCAGCAGATGTTTCCATACAAGTTAGTAACAATCACCAATAAGTAACTAAACATATGCAAGTAAGTAATGCAATCTGTCACTCACAGCGGTCCTAAGCAAAGCAAGTAATCAAGGAACATGCAGCAGCAGTTGTCCAGTTTCAGCAGTGTCTATCATACGTTCCTAACATACAATTAAGTAATCAAGGAACAAGCAGCATCAAATGTTTCCATACAAGTCAGTAACAATCACCGATAAGTATCGAAACATATGCAAGTAAGTAATGCAATCTGTCACTCACAGCGGTCCTAAGCAATGCAATTAATCAAGGAACATGCAGCAGTAATTGTCCAGTTTCAGCAGTGTCTATCATACGTTCCTAACATACAATTAAGTAATCAAGGAACAAGCAGCAACAGATGTTTCCATACAAGTCAGTATCAATCACCAATAAGTACCGAAACAAATGCAAGTAAGTAATGCAATCTGTCACTCCCAGCGGTCCTGAGCAATGAAAGTAATCAAGGAACATGCAGCAGCAGTTATCCAGTTTCATCAGTGTCTATCATACGTTCCTAACATACAATTAAGTAATCAAGGAACAAGCAGCAGCAGATGTTTCCATACAAGTTAGTAACAATCACCAATAAGTAACGAAACATATGCAAATAAGTAATGCAATCTTTCACTCACAGCGGTCCTAAGCAAAGCAAGTAATCAAGGAACATGCAGCAGCAGTTGTCCAGTTTCAGCAGTGTCTATCATACGTTCCAAACATACAATTAAGTAATCAAGGAACAAGCATCATCAGATGTTTCCATAGAAGTCAGTAAACATCACCAATAAGTATCGAAACATATGCAAGTAAGTAATGCAATCTATCACTCACAGCTGTCCTAAGCAATGTAATTAATCAAGGGGAACATGCAGCAGCAGTTGTCCAGTTTCAGCAGTGTCTATCATACGTTCCTAGCATACAATTAAGTAATCAAGGAACAAACAGCTGCAGATGTTTCCATACAAGTTAGTAACAATCACCAATAAGTACCGAAACATATGCAACTAAGGAATGGAATCTGTCACTCACAGCGGTCCTAAGCAATGCAAGTAATCAAGGAACATGCAGCAGCAGTTGTTCAGTTTCAAAAGTGTCTATCATACGTTCCTAACATATAATTAAGTAGTCAATGAACAAGCAGCAGTAGATGTTTCCATACAAGTCAGTAACAATCAAGTAATCAAGGAACATGCAGCAGCAGTTGTTCAGTTTCAGAAATGTCTATCATACGTTCCTAACATATAATTAAGTAATCAAGGAACAAGCAGCAGATGTTTCCGTACAAGTCAGTAACAATCAACAATTACTACCGAAACATATGCAAGTAAGTAACGCAATCTGTCACTCATAGCGGTCCTGAGCAATGCAAGTAATCAAGGAACATTTAGCAGCAGTTGTCCAGTTTCAGCAGTGTCTATCATACGTTCCTAACATACAATTAAGTAATCAAGGAACAAGCAGCATCAAATGTTTCCATACAAGTCAGTAACAATCACCGATAAGTATCGAAACATATGCAAGTAAGTAATGCAATCTGTCACTCACAGCGGTCCTAAGCAATGCAATTAATCAAGGAACATGCAACAGTAGTTGTCCAGTTTCAGCAGTGTCTATCATACGTTCCTAACATACAATTAAGTAATCAAGGAACAAGCAGCAACAGATGTTTCCATACAAGTCAGTATCAATCACCAATAAGTACCGAAACAAATGCAAGTAAGTAATGCAATCTGTCACTCCCAGCGGTCCTGAGCAATGAAAGTAATCAAGGAACATGCAGCAGCAGTTATCCAGTTTCAGCAGTGTCTATCATACGTTCCTAACATACAATTAAGTAATCAAGGAACAAGCAGCAACAGATGTTTCCATACAAGTCAGTAACAATCACCGATAAGTATCGAAACATATGCAAGTAAGTAATGCAATCCGTCACTCACAGCGGTCCTAAGCAATGCAATTAATCAAGGAACATGCAACAGTAGTTGTCCAGTTTCAGCATTGTCTATCATACGTTCCTAACATACAATTAAGTAATCAAGGAACAAGCAGCAACAGATGTTTCCATACAAGTCAATAACAATCACCGATAAGTATCGAAACATATGCAAGTAAGTAATGCAATCTGTCACTCACAGCGGTCCTAAGCAATGCAATTAATCAAGGAACATGCAGCAGTAATTGTCCAGTTTCAGCAGTGTCTATCATACGTTCCTAACATACAATTAAGTAACCAAGGAACAAGCAGCAACAGATGTTTCCATACAAGTCAGTATCAATCACCATTAAGTACCGAAACAAATGCAAGTAAGTAATGCAATCTGTCACTCCCAGCGGTCCTGAGCAATGAAAGTAATCAAGGAACATGCAGCAGCAGTTATCCAGTTTCATCAGTGTCTATCATACGTTCCTAACATACAATTAAGTAATCAAGGAACAAGCAGCAGCAGATGTTTCCATACAAGTTAGTAACAATCACCAATAAGTAACGTAACATATGCAAGTAAGTAACGCAATCTTTCACTCACAGCGGTCCTAAGCAAAGCAAGTAATCAAGGAACATGCAGCAGCAGTTGTCCAGTTTCAGCAGTGTCTATCATACGTTCCTAACATACAATTAAGTAATCAAGGAACAAGCATCATCAGATGTTTCCATACAAGTCAGTAACAATCACCAATAAGTATCGAAACATATGCAAGTAAGTAATGCAATCTATCACTCACAGCTGTCCTAAGCAATGCAATTAATCAAGGGGAACATGCAGCAGCAGTTGTCCAGTTTTAGCAGTGTCTATCATACGTTCCTAGCATACAATTAAGTAATCAAGGAACAAACAGCTGCAGATGTTTCCATACAAGTTAATAACAATCACCAATAAGTATCGAAACATATGCAACTAAGGAATGGAATCTGTCACTCACAGCGGTCCTAAGCAATGCAAGTAATCAAGGAACATGCAGCAGCAGTTGTTCAGTTTCAAAAGTGTCTATCATACGTTCCTAACATATAATTAAGTAGTCAATGAACAAGCAGCAGTAGATGTTTCCATACAAGTCAGTAACAATCAAGAAATCAAGGAACATGCAGCAGCAGTTGTTCAGTTTCAGAAATGTCTAGCATACGTTCCTAACATATAATTAAGTAATCAAGGAACAAGCAGCAGATGTTTCCATACAAGTCAGTAACAATCAACAATTACTACCGAAACATATGCAAGTAAGTAACGCAATCTGTCACTCATAGCGGCCCTGAGCAATGCAAGTAATCAAGGAACATTTAGCAGCAGTTGTCCAGTTTCAGCAGTGTCTATCATACGTTCCTAACATACAATTAAGTAATCAAGGAACAAGCAACATCAAATGTTTACATACAAGTCAGTAACAATCACCGATAAGTATCGAAACATATGCAAGTAAGTAATGCAATCCGTCACTCACAGCGGTCCTAAGCAATGCAATTAATCAAGGAACATGCAACAGTAGTTGTCCAGTTTCAGCAGTGTCTATCATACGTTCCTAACATACAATTAAGTAATCAAGGAACAAGCAGCAACAGATGTTTCCATACAAGTCAGTATCAATCACCAATAAGTACCGAAACAAATGCAAGTAAGTAATGCAATCTATCACTCCCAGCGGTCCTGAGCAATGAAAGTAATCAAGGAACATGCAGCATCAGTTATCCAGTTTCAGCAGTGTCTATCATACGTTCCTAACATACAATTAAGTAATCAAGGAACAAGCAGCAACAGATGTTTCCATACAAGTCAGTATCAATCACCAATAAGTACCGAAACAAATGCAAGTAAGTAATGCAATCTGTCACTCCCAGCGGTCCTGAGCAATGAAAGTAATCAAGGAACATGCAGCAGCAGTTATCCAGTTTCAGCAGTGTCTATCATACGTTCCTAACATACAATTAAGTAATCAAGGAACAACCAGCAGCAGATGTTTCCATACAAGTTAGTAACAATCACCAATAAGTAACGAAACATATGCAAGTAAGTAATGCAATCTGTCACTCACAGCGGTCCTAAGCAAAGCAAGTAATCAAGGAACATGCAGCAGCAGTTGTCCAATTTCAGCAGTGTCTATCATACGTTCCTAACATACAATTAAGTAATCAAGGAACAAGCAGCATCAGATGTTTCCATACAAGTCAGTAACAATCACCAATAAGTATCGAAACATATGCAAGTAAGTAATGCAATCTATCACTCACAGTTGTCCTAAGCAATGCAATTAATCAAGGGGAACATGCAGCAGCAGTTGTCCAGTTTCAGCAGTGTCTATCATACGTTCCTAGCATACAATTAAGTAATCAAGGAACAAACAGCTGCAGATGTTTCCATACAAGTTAGTCACAATCACCAATAAGTACCGAAACGTATGCAAGTAAGGAATGCAATCTGTCACTCACAGCGGTCCTAAGCAATGCAAGTAATCAAGGAACATGCAGCAGCAGTTGTTTAGTTTCAGAAGTGTCTATCATACGTTCCTAACATATAATTAAGTAATCAATGAACAAGCAGGAGTAGATGTTTCCATACAAGTCAGTAACAATCAACAATAACTACCGAAACATATGTAAGTAAGTAACGCAATCTGTCACTCATAGCGGTGCTGAGCAAAGCAAGTAATCAAGGAACATGCAGCAGGAGTTGTCCAGTTTCAGCAGTGTCTATCATACGTTCCTAACATACAATTAAGTAATCAAGGAACAAGCAGCATCAGATGTTTCCATACAAGTCAGTAACAATCGCCAATAAGTATCGAAACATATGCAAGTAAGTAATGCAATCTGTCACTCACAGCGGTCCAGAGCAAAGCAAGTAATCAACGAACATGCAGCAGCAGTTGTTCAGTTTCAGAAATGTCTATCATACGTTCCTAAAATACAATTAAGTAGTCAAGGAACAAGCAGCAGCAGGTGTTTCCATACAAGTCAGTAGCAATCACCAATAAGTATCGAAACATATGCAAGTAAGTAATGCAATCTGTCACTCACAGCTGTCCTAAGCTGTAACATCCAAGTTACCACAAACAGTACACGTCATAAAATTTCATTTCATTAAGTAATAAATATTACTAATTGTTTGATACCACAGGTCCATCAGCCTGAATACTTAATTACAACAATAAGTTAAAGATCAAATGGTGGTCTAAACTAGCTTCTAAATCTTCAATCAGAGTGCGGAAGACTGAACAAGCTACCCGAGACCGCATCATCTTTTCAAAATGGGCGTCAGCAAAAGTCCAAAAGTCTGCTATTCATCAAATGTCCAGAATCACTTAGCCTGGGACGAACTACCTGCTATGGTCTTGCCTTTATCAACTTTTCCTGTAAAAGAGTTGTCATGACAGAGTAAGCTAACATTGCTTAGTGAGTTAACAGAGTTCCATTAGTTACCACACACATATAACATACTATCAGTTCCTGTCGGCAATACGTCAGAGACGGCAAAAAGGTTGGGAGACAACCTAGTTTGTATTCCCCTGTGTAAGGCCGAAGCCCTACGGGAAATGTATGGAAACAAGTCAAATAGGAAAGGAATCTGCAGAATTCCCTCATGTGAATGGAGATCTCACATTCGGTCCTATCGGATAATGCAGTATGCAGCGGCAAATATATAAACAGTCAAGTAAGCAGTAAGCATGATAAGTATTTACATAAAATGTAAAAGTGAACATGCAATCAAGGAAATTCAAGTGTCTAGCTTCAGTAATGTCAAAAGTACGTTTCTATGATACAATATAGTATTAAAGAAACATGCAGCAACAATCGGAAGTTTCCATACAGTCAATACATTCACCAATAAGTATCGAAATATATGCAAGTAATTAATGAAATCTGTCACTCACAGTAGTCCGTAGTCAGATAATGCTTAACGAATTAAGCGGTTCAGTTTACTCTGTCAAATCGACGGGTTCCTGCATTTCAGTTTCAAGTCTGGCATATTAATGTCAAGTCTGTGACATAATCTATATAACCCTAGTTACATATTCAGGTTATTGTCAATTCTGGCTGTCGAGTCTGAGGTAGTTCCTATCGTCCCAAGGTGAGTCTATTCTTATCAGATTAATACGATTCATCTAATTACATATGTGTGGCCTTGAAATAAAGCCAATCATATTACTAGCTAGGTGCATCATGACATACGATTTCTAAGAGTTCATTCAGTGTCTGTTAATTCATTTGTGCATAAAATAGATGTGCAACTAGAATTTGTGAGTTTTATCATAATCATATTATACTTTTAATTACAATAGGTTGATTAATCACTTAATCTGATTTTAGGAATTTAACTTTGGCTTGGAACTAAATTAGATTCGAATATAGCCAATTTGAATTTATGGAGACAGATTCGAATAGCCTCAATTCGAATCTAGCTGAGATAGATTCGAAGTCCATACATACATTCGAAGACAACACCTAGATTCGAAGACCTTACATAGATTCGAAGACAACACCTAGATTCGAAGACCTTACATAGATTCGAAAACAACACCTAGATTCGAAGACCTTACATAGATTCGAAATCAATTCATAGATTCGAAGACAGCACATAGAATCGAAGGCCTACATTCGAGTCTAGGGAAGGGGGTTAGATTCGAAACAGCAACATTCGAGTTTATACATGAATTTCTCGAGTTTGTTCTTCTTGTTCAACGATTTTCCAGGTTTTTAACTATGAAACTCAACAAAAATAAGGGAGAAATAGTCACTAACCTTAGTCCAAGCTATAGCAGTCGATTGTAGACGTTTTCCAAGCAAAAACAGGTCCTAAACGAGAGTAAATCAGCTTCGAATGAAGAGAGTTTGAGAAATTTCGAGTTTGCTCTTCAAAACCGAACCAAAAGACAGAAAAAGGGTCGAATTTACCTCAAATCGGAACCAAATCGAACATGCAATGACAGAATATTGTAGAGCTTGACGATATCTATCCGTTGACGTATAAATCACGAGAATCCGACGGTTCGTTTAGGAGAAATTCTAGAGAGAAGGTGAGGATGTAGAGAGAGAAGGAGAGAGGGTTTCAATTTGCTAAACCATGAAAATGAGGAGGGAAGGCTCTATTTATAGGAAAATAGGGAAAAATCAGATTTTCTACTGAATTTCCGGAATCGACCAACTTTTATTCATTTTAGTCTGTTTCGTCATTTTCAGTCTTTAATTTGTCATTTAGCTGAATTTTAATTATCAACATTATTTCAGCAAATTTTGGGGCAACTTTTCATAATTAATTATAACTTAATATAATTAACTATTTAAGATTCATGTTTTCGGTTAGTTACTAATATTTGGATAAATTTGCTTAATTATCCATAGTCTGATGCTGTAATTTATATTTAATAAATTACGGGCTGTTACATAAGCAATGCAATTAATCAAGGGGAACATGCAGCAGCAGTTGTCCAGTTTTAGCAGTGTCTAGCATACGTTCCTAGCATACAATTAAGTAATCAAGGAACAAACAGCTGCAGATGTTTCCATACAAGTTAGTAACAATCACCAATAAGTACCGAAACATATGCAACTAATGAATGGAATCTGTCACTCACAGCGGTCCTAAGCAATGCAAGTAATCAAGGAACATGCAGCAGCAGTTGTTCAGTTTCAAAAGTGTCTATCATACGTTCCTAACATATAATTAAGTAGTCAATGAACAAGCAGCAGTAGATGTTTCCATACAAGTCAGTAACAATCAAGTAATCAAGGAACATGCAGCAGCAGTTGTTCAGTTTCAGAAATGTCTATCATACGTTCCTAACATATAATTAAGTAATCAAGGAACAAGCAGCAGATGTTTCCGTACAAGTCAGTAACAATCAACAATTACTACCGAAACATATGCAAGTAAGTAACGCAATCTGTCACTCATAGCGGTCCTGAGCAATGCAAGTAATCAAGGAACATGCAGCAGCAGTTGTCCAGTTTCAGCAGTGTCTATCATACGTTCCTAACATACAATTAAGTAATCAAGGAACAAGCAGCATCAGATGTTTCCATACAAGTCAGTAACAATCACCAATAAGTACCGAAACATATGCAAGTAAGTAATGCAATCTGTCACTTACAGCGGTCCAGAGCAAAGCAAGTAATCAAGGAACATGCAGCAGCAGTTTTCCAGTTTCAGCAGTGTCTATCATACAATTAAGTAATCAAGGAACAAGCAGCAGCAGTTGTTTCCATACAAGTCAGTATCAATCACCAATAAGTACCGAAACAAATGTAAGTAAGTAATGCAATCTGTCACTCACAGCAGTCCTGAGCAATGCAAGTAATCAAGGGGAATATGCAGCAGCAATTGTCCAGTTTCACCAGTGTCTATCATACGTTCCTAACATACATATAAGTAATCAAGGAACAAGCAGCTGCAGATGTTTCCATGCAAGTTAGTAACAATCACCAATAAGTACCCAAACATATGCAAGTAAGTAATGCAATCTGTCACTCACAGCGGTCCTAAGCAATGCAAGTAATCAAGGAACATGCAACAGCAGTTGTTCAGTTTCAGAAATGTCTATCATACATTCCTAACATATAATTAAGTAATCAAGGAACAAGCAGCAGATGTTTCCATACAAGTCAGTAACAATCAACAATAACTACCGAAACATATGCAAGTAAATAACGCAATCTGTCACTCATAGCGGTCCTGAGCAATGCAAGTAATCAAGGAACATGCAGCAGCAGTTGTCTAGTTTCAGCAGTGTCTATCATACGTTCCTAACATACAATTAAGTAATCAAGGAACAAGCAGCAGCAGATTTTTCCATACAAGTCAGTATCAATAACCAATAAGTACCGAAACAAATGCAAGTACGTAATGCAATCTGTCACTCACAGCGGTCCTGAGCAATGAAAGTAATCAAGGAACATGCAGCAGCAGTTATCCAGTTTCAGCAGTGTCTATCGTACGTTGCTAACATACAATTAAGTAATCAAGGAACAAGCAGCAGCAGATGTTTCCATACAAGTCAGTATCAATCACCAATAAGTACCGAAACAAATGTAAGTAAGTAATGCAATCTGTCACTCACAGCAGTCCTGAGCAATGCAAGTAATCAAGGGAAATATGCAGCAGCAATTGTCCAGTTTCACAGTGTCTATCATACGTTCCTAACATATAATTAAGTAGTCAATGAACAAGCAGCAGTAGATGTTTCCATACAAGTCAGTAACAATCAAGTAATCAAGGAACATGCAGCAGCAGTTGTTCAGTTTCAGAAATGTCTATCATACGTTCCTAACATATAATTAAGTAATCAAGGAACAAGCAGCAGATTTTTCCGTACAAGTCAGTAACAATCAACAATTACTACCGAAACATATGCAAGTAAGTAACGCAATCTGTCACTCATAGCGGTCCTGAGCAATGCAAGTAATCAAGGAACATTTAGCAGTAGTTGTCCAGTTTCAGCAGTGTCTATCATACGTTCCTAACATACAATTTAGTAATCAAGGAACAAGCAGCATCAGATGTTTCCATACAAGTCAGTAACAATCACCAATAAGTACCGAAACATATGCAAGTAAGTAATGCAATCTGTCACTTACAGCGGTCCAGAGCAAAGCAAGTAATCAAGGAACATGCAGCAGCAGTTTTCCAGTTTCAGCAGTGTCTATCATACAATTAAGTAATCAAGGAACAAGCAGCAGCAGTTGTTTCCATACAAGTCAGTATCAATCACCAATAAGTACCGAAACAAATGTAAGTAAGTAATGCAATCTGTCACTCACAGCAGTCCTGAGCAATGCAAGTAATCAAGGGGAATATGCAGCAGCAATTGTCAAGTTTCACCAGTGTCTATCATACGTTCCTAGCATACATATAAGTAATCAAGGAACAAGCAGCTGCAGATGTTTCCATGCAAGTTAGTAACAATCACCAATAAGTTCCCAAACATATGCAAGTAAGTAATGATATCTGTCACTCACAGCGGTCCTAAGCAATGCAAGTAATTAAGGAACATGCAACAACAGTTGTTCAGTTTCAGAAATGTCTATCATACATTCCTAACATATAATTAAGTAATCAAGGAACAAGCAGCAGATGTTTCCATACAAGTCAGTAACAATCAACAATAACTACCGAAACATATGCAAGTAAATAACGCAATCTGTCACTCATAGCGGTCCTGAGCAATGCAAGTAATTAAGGAACATGCAGCAGCAGTTGTCTAGTTTCAGCAGTGTCTATCATACGTTCCTAACATACAATTAAGTAATCAAGGAACAAGCAGCAGCAGATTTTTCCATACAAGTCAGTATCAATAACCAATAAGTACCGAAACAAATGCAAGTACGTAATGCAATCTGTCACTCACAGCGGTCCTGAGCAATGAAAGTAATCAAGGAACATGCAGCAGCAGTTATCCAGTTTCAGCAGTGTCTATCGTACGTTGCTAACATACAATTAAGTAATCAAGGAACAAGCAGCAGCAGATGTTTCCATACAAGTCAGTATCAATCACCAATAAGTACCGAAACAAATGTAAGTAAGTAATGCAATCTGTCACTCACAGCAGTCCTGAGCAATGCAAGTAATCAAGGGAAATATGCAGCAGCAATTGTCCAGTTTCACCAGTGTCTATCATACGTTCCTAACATATAATTAAGTAGTCAATGAACAAGCAGCAGTAGATGTTTCCATACAAGTCAGTAACAATCAAGTAATCAAGGAACATGCAGCAGCAGTTGTTCAGTTTCAGAAATGTCTATCATACGTTCCTAACATATAATTAAGTAATCAAGGAACAAGCAGCAGATTTTTCCGTACAAGTCAGTAACAATCAACAATTACTACCGAAACATATGCAAGTAAGTAACGCAATCTGTCACTCATAGCGGTCCTGAGCAATGCAAGTAATCAAGGAACATTTAGCAGTAGTTGTCCAGTTTCAGCAGTGTCTATCATACGTTCCTAACATACAATTTAGTAATCAAGGAACAAGCAGCATCAGATGTTTCCATACAAGTCAGTAACAATCACCAATAAGTACCGAAACATATGCAAGTAAGTAATGCAATCTGTCACTTACAGCGGTCCAGAGCAAAGCAAGTAATCAAGGAACATGCAGCAGCAGTTTTCCAGTTTCAGCAGTGTCTATCATACAATTAAGTAATCAAGGAACAAGCAGCAGCAGTTGTTTCCATACAAGTCAGTATCAATCACCAATAAGTACCGAAACAAATGTAAGTAAGTAATGCAATCTGTCACTCACAGCAGTCCTGAGCAATGCAAGTAATCAAGGGGAATATGCAGCAGCAATTGTCAAGTTTCACCAGTGTCTATCATACGTTCCTAGCATACATATAAGTAATCAAGGAACAAGCAGCTGCAGATGTTTCCATGCAAGTTAGTAACAATCACCAATAAGTTCCCAAACATATGCAAGTAAGTAATGATATCTGTCACTCACAGCGGTCCTAAGCAATGCAAGTAATTAAGGAACATGCAACAACAGTTGTTCAGTTTCAGAAATGTCTATCATACATTCCTAACATATAATTAAGTAATCAAGGAACAAGCAGCAGATGTTTCCATACAAGTCAGTAACAATCAACAATAACTACCGAAACATATGCAAGTAAATAACGCAATATGTCACTCATAGCGGTCCTGAGCAATGCAAGTAATTAAGGAACATGCAGCAGCAGTTGTCTAGTTTCAGCAGTGTCTATCATACGTTCCTAACATACAATTAAGTAATCAAGGAACAAGCAGCAGCAGATTTTTCCATACAAGTCAGTATCAATAACCAATAAGTACCGAAACAAATGCAAGTACGTAATGCAATCTGTCACTCACAGCGGTCCTGAGCAATGAAAGTAATCAAGGAACATGCATCAGCAGTTATCCAGTTTCAGCAGTGTCTATCGTACGTTGCTAACATACAATTAAGTAATCAAGGAACAAGCAGCAGCAGATGTTTCCATACAAGTCAGTATCAATCACCAATAAGTACTGAAACAAATGTAAGTAAGTAATGCAATCTGTCACTCACAGCAGTCCTGAGCAATGCAAGTAATCAAGGGAAATATGCAGCAGCAATTGTCCAGTTTCAGCAGTGTCTATCATACGTTCCTAACATACAATTAAGTAATCAAGGAACAAACAGCTGCAGATGTTTCCATACAAGTTAGTAACAATCGCCAATAAGTACCGAAACATATGCAAGTAAGGAATGCAATCTGTCACTCACAGCGGTCCTAAGCAATGCAAGTAATCAAGGAACATGCAGCAGCAGTTGTTCAGTTTCAAAAGTGGCTATCATACGTTCCTAACATATAATTAAGTAATCAATGAACAAGCAGCAGTAGATGTTTCCATAAATATCAGTAACAATCAACAATAACTACCGAAACATATGCAGGTAAGTAACGCAATCTGTCACTCCTAGCGGTGCTGAGCAAAGCAAGTAATCAAGGAACACGCAGCAGCAGTTGTCCAGTTTCAGCAGTGTCTATCATACGTTCCTAACATACAATTAAGTAATCAAGGAACAAGCAGCATCAGATGTTTCCATACAAGTCAGTAACAATCACCAATAAGTATCGAAACATATGCAAGTAAGTAATGCAATCTGTCACTCACAGCGGTCCTAAGCAATGCAATTAATCAAGGAACATGCAGCAGTAGTTGTCCAGCTTCAGCAGTGTCTATCATACGTTCCTAACATAAAATTAAGTAATCAAGGAACAAGCAGCAGCAGATGTTTCCATACAAGTCAGTATCAATCACCAACCAATAAGTACCGAA
>JAANYP010007617.1:119490-131988 GCA_020465985.1 Centrapalus pauciflorus
CATTACAATTAGTTACTCAAGGAACAAGCAATCACCCTGACAGCAGATATTCCCATACAAGTCATTAACAATCACAATAAGTACCAACTGATTATGCAACAAGTTAAATACAGATCGTCACCACAACGGTCTCTGAGGCCATGCAAGTAATCAAGGGAACATTGCTCGAAGCAGTGTCCGGTTCAGTAGTGTTCTTCTTAAGTTCCTAAACATACAACTACAGTAACCACATGAAACAAGCTAGCACAACAGCTTGTTTCTCATACAAGGGTCCGTTGCACTCACCACATTAGAGTACCCGGAAACATATGCGAGTAAGTAATGCATCTGTCACCCACAGCTGGTCCCTGGAGCATTATGGCACAGTAATTATCAAGGAGCTGAGAAAGAAGCAGTTGTCTTGTTTTAACAGTTTGTCTATCCTACGTTCTAACATTACAATTAAGCTAATATCAAGGACCAAAGCAGCAGCACATGTTTCCAATAAGCCGAGTAACAATCACCCAATATGTTCCGACACATATGCATGTAATCAATGCATTGATCACTCCCCGCTGGTCCCGAGCAATGCAAGTAATCAAGGAAAACTGCAGCAGCAGTTGTCCGTTTCAGCTATAGTGTCATATCATAAGTTCCTAAATTACAATTAAGTAACCAGAGGAACAAAACAGCAGCAGACGTTTCCATACAAGTCAGTTGCAATCACCAATAAGTATCGAAACATATGCAACTTAGTAATGCAATCTGTCACTCACAGCCGTCCTGAGCAATACAAGTAATCAAGGAACATGCAGCAGCAGTTGTCCAGTTTCAACAGTGTCTATCATACGTTCCTAACATACAATTAAGTAATCATGGAACAAGCAGCAGTAGATGTTTCCATACAAGTCAGTAACAATCACCAATAAGTACCGAAACATATGCAAGTAAGTAATGCAATCTGTCACTCATTGCGGTCCTGAGCAATGCTAGTAATCAAGGTACACGCAGCAGGAGTTGTCCAGTTTCAGCAGTGTCTATCTTACGTTCCTAGAATACAATTTAGTAATCAAGAAACAAGCAGCAGCAGATATTTCCATACAAGTCAGTAATAATCACCAATAAGTACCGAAACATATGCAAGTAAGTAATGCATTCTGTCACTCACAACGGTCCTGAGCAATGCAAGTAATGATGGAAAATGCAGAAGCAGTTGTCCGGTTTCAGCAGTGTCTATCTTAAGTTCCTAACATACAATTAAGTAACCAATGAACAAGCAGCAACAGATATTTCCATACAAGTCAGTAACAATCACCAATAAGTACCGAAACATATGCAAGTAAGTAATGCAATCTGTCACTCACAGCGGTCCTGGGCAATGCAAGTAACAAGGAACATGCAGCAGCAGTTGTCCACTTACAGCAGTGTCTATTCATTATGTTCCAACATACAATTAAGTAAAATCATGGAACAAAGCAGTAGCAGTAGATGTTCCATACAAAGTCAGTAAAATCACCAATAAGTACCGAAACATATGCAATTAAGTAGATGCAAGAATCAAGGAACACTGCAGAAGCAGAGTCCGGTTCAGCAGTGTCTAACATAAGTTCCTAACATTTTACAATTTAGTAACCAAGGAACAAGCAAGCAGCAGACGTTTCCATACAAGTCAGTTGCAATCACAATAAAGTATCGAAACATATGCCCGCAAACTAAGTAATGCAATCTGTCCACTCACAGCCGGCTGATGCAATACAAGTAATCAAGGGGAAGCATTGCAGGCAGCAGTTGTCCGGCTCAACAGTGTCTATCATACGTTCCTTAACATACCAATTAAGTAATCATGGAACAAGCAGTAGTAGATGTTTCCATTACAAGTCAGTAACAATCACCAATAATTCCGAAAACATATGCAGTAAGTTATGCAATCTGTCACTCATTGCGGTCCCTGAGCAATGCAAGTAATCAAGGAAAACAACGCAGCAGCAGGTTTGTCAGTTTCAGCAGTGTCTATCTTACGTTCCTAGCATACAATTTAGTAATCAAGGAACAAGCAGCAGCAGATATTTCCATACAAGTCAGTAACAATCACCAATAAGTACCGATACATATGCAACTAAGTAATACAATCTGTCACTCACAACGGTCCTGAGCAATGCAAGTAATCAAGGAACATGCAGAAGCAGTTGTCCGGTTTCAGTAGTGTCTATCTTAAGTTCCTAACATACAACTAAGTAACCAATGAACAAGCAGCAACAGATGTTTCCATACAAGTCAGTTGCAATCACCAATAAGTACCGAAACATATGCGAGTAAGTAATGCAATCTGTCACCCACAGCGGTCCTGAGCAATGCAAGTAATCAAGGAAGCTGAAGAAGCAGTTGTCTTGTTTTAACAGTGTCTATCCTACGTTTCTAACATACAATTAAGTAATCAAGGAACAAGCAGCAGCACATGTTTCCATATAAGCCAGTAACAATCACCAATATGTACCGAAACATATGCATGTAAGTAATGCAATCTTGTCACTCCCAGCGGTCCTGAGCAATGCAAGTAATCAAGGAAAATGCAGCAGCAGTTGTCCAGTTTCAGCAGTGTCTATCATAAGTTCCTAACATACAATTAAGTAACCAAGGAACAAACAGCAGCAGACGTTTCCATACAAGTCAGTTGCAATCACCAATAAGTATCGAAACATATGCAACTAAGTAATGCAATCTGTCACTCACAGCCGTCCTGAGCAATACAAGTAATAAAGGAACATGCAGCAGCAGTTGTCCAGTTTCAACAGTGTCTATCATACGTTTCTAACATACAATTAAGTAATCATGGAACAAGCAGCAGTAGATGTTTCCATACAAGTCAGTAACAATCACCAATAAGTACCGAAACATATGCAAGTAAGTAATGCAATCTGTCACTCATTGCGGTCCTGAGCAATGCTAGTAATCAAGGTACACGCAGCAGGAGTTGTCCAGTTTCAGCAGTGTCTATCTTACGTTCCTAGAATACAATTTAGTAATCAAGAAACAAGCAGCAGCAGATATTTCCATACAAGTCAGTAATAATCACCAATAAGTACCGAAACATATGCAAGTAAGTAATGCATTCTGTCACTCACAACGGTCCTGAGCAATGCAAGTAATGATGGAAAATGCAGAAGCAGTTGTCCGGTTTCAGCAGTGTCTATCTTAAGTTCCTAACATACAATTAAGTAACCAATGAACAAGCAGCAACAGGTATTTCCATACAAGTCAGTAACAATCACCAATAAGTACCGAAACATATGCAAGTAAGTAATGCAATCTGTCACTCACAGCGGTCCTGAGCAATGCAAGTAATCAAGGAACATGCAGCAGCAGTTGTCCAGTTTCAACAGTGTCTATCATATGTTCCTAACATACAATTAAGTAATCATGGAACAAGCAGCAGTAGATGTTTCCATACAAGTCAGTAACAATCACCAATAAGTACCGAAACATATGCAATTAAGTAATGCAAGTAATCAAGGAACATGCAGAAGCAGTAGTCCGGTTTCAGCAGTGTCTAACATAAGTTCCTAACATACAATTTAGTAACCAAGGAACAAGCAGCAGCAGACGTTTCCATACAAGTCAGTTGCAATCACCAATAAGTATCGAAACATATGCAACTAAGTAATGCAATCTGTCACTCACAGCCGTGCTGAGCAATACAAGTAATCAAGGAACATGCAGCAGCAGTTGTCCAGTTTCAACAGTGTCTATCATACGTTCCTAACATACAATTAAGTAATCATGGAACAAGCAGTAGTAGATGTTTCCATACAAGTCAGTAACAATCACCAATAAGTACCGAAACATATGCAAGTAAGTTATGCAATCTGTCACTCATTGCGGTCCTGAGCAATGCTAGTAATCAAGGAACACGCAGCAGCAGTTGTCCAGTTTCAGTAGTGTCTATCTTACGTTCCTAGCATACAATTTAGTAATCAAGGAACAAGCAGCAGCAGATATTTCCATACAAGTCAGTAACAATCACCAATAAGTACCGATACATATGTAACTAAGTAATACAATCTGTCACTCACAACGGTCCTGAGCAATGCAAGTAATCAAGGAACATGCAGAAGCAGTTGTCCGGTTTCAGTAGTGTCTATCTTAAGTTCCTAACATACAACTAAGTAACCAATGAACAAGCAGCAACAGATGTTTCCATACAAGTCAGTTGCAATCACCAATAAGTACCGAAACATATGCGAGTAAGTAATGCAATCTGTCACCCACAGCGGTCCTGAGCAATGCAAGTAATCAAGGAAGCTGAAGAAGCAGTTGTCTTGTTTTAACAGTGTCTATCCTACGTTCCTAACATACAATTAAGTAATCAAGGAACAAGCAGCAGCACATGTTTCCATATAAGCCAGTAACAATCACCAATATGTACCGAAACATATGCATGTAAGTAATGCAATCTTGTCACTCCCAGCGGTCCTGAGCAATGCAAGTAATCAAGGAAAATGCAGCAGCAGTTGTCCAGTGTAACATCCAATTTTCCACAAACAATACACGTCATAATATTTCATTTCATAAATAATATTAATTGTTTGATACCACAGGCCCATCAGCAAAATACTTAATTACAACAATAATTTAAAGATCAAATGGTGGTCTAACTAGCTTCTAAATCTTCAATCAGAGTGCGGAAGACTGAACAAGCTACCCGAGACCGCATCGTCTTTACAAAATAGGCATCATCAAAAGTCCAAGGTCTGCTATTCATCAAAATCCAGATTCACTTAGCCTGGGATGAACTACCTGCTATGATCTTGCATTTATCAGCTTTTCCTGAAAAGGAGTTGTCATGACAGAGTAAGCTACAAAGCTTAGTGAGTTAACAGAGTTCCACTAAATACCACACACATATATAACATACTATCAGATCCTGTCGGTCAACACGTCAGAGACGGTAATTAGGTTGGGAGACAACCCGGTCAGTATTCCCATATGTAAGGCCGAAGCCCTACGGGAAGTGTATGGAAACAAGTCAGATAGGAAAGGAATCTGCAGAATTCCCTCCTGTGAATGGAGATCTCACATTCGGTCCAGTCGGATGATGCAATATGCAACGGCAAGTATATAAACAGTCAAGTAAGCAGTAAGCATGATGCGTATTTACATAAAATGTAAAAGTGAACATGCAATCAAGGCATTTCAAATGTCTAGTTCAGTAATGGCAACATACGTTTCTATGATACAATATAGTATTAAAGAAATATGCAGCAATCAATCAGTAGTTTCCATACAGTCAATACATTCACCAATAAGTATCGAAATATATGTAAGTAATTAATGAAATCTGTCACTCACAGTAGTCCGTAGTCAGATAGTGCTTAACGAGTTAAGCGGTTCAGTTTACTCTGTCAAACGACGGGTTCCTGCATTTCAGTTTCAAGTCTGAGTCATAATCTATATAACCCTAGTTATTTATTCAGGTCATTGTCAATTCTGATTATCGAGTCTGAGGTAGTTCCTATTGTCCCAAGGTGAATCTATTCTTATCAGATTATTTGATTCATCTTATTACAGATGTATGGCTTTGAACAAGTCAATCGTATTGCTTGACAAGGTGAATAGGATATACATATTCTAAAGGTTCATACAGTGTCAGTTAATTTATTTGTGCATAAAATAATTATGCAACTTTGACACTTATGATTTTTAACATAATCAAAGGATACTTTCAATTACATAAGGTTGATTAATCATTTAATCTGATTTAGGAATTAACCTTAGACTTGGAACAACAACAACCAGATTCGAATTAGGAATGCTAGATTCGAACCATAGCCATTTCGAATCTATAGATTCGAATCAAGGGACTAGATTCGAATGGCTTATTAGACTCGAAGGCAAGCACTAGATTCGAAGGCAAGCACTAGATTCGAACAAGGGACTTAGACTCGAATGGCTAATAGATTCGAATGGCTAATAGATTCGAATGGCTAATAGATTCGAAGGGAGGATAGATTCGAATCATATACATTTCGAATCTAATAGCTTAGATTCGAATTCAACACCCTATTGAATGTCTCGAATCTGTTCTATATGTTCATCAACTTTCCAGGTTTTAACTACGAATTTAAACAAAAAGTGAGGGAGAAATAGTTACTAACCTTCGTCCAAGCTATATCTTTCGACTATGAATGATTCCCAAGCAAGAACAGGTCCTAAACGAGGGCAAATCAGTTTCAAATGAAGGAAAAATGAACAGATTCGAAATTGTCCTTTAAAACCGAGCCAAAAGTCAGAAAAACGGTCGATCTTACCTCAAATTCGGACGAAAACAAACACGAGATGGTAGATTCGCGAAGAACTCAACGATCTCTATCCAATGGCGTATGAAACACGAGAATCCAACGGTTCGATTTGAAGAAAAGCTAGAGAGAAGGAGGAGAGTGTAGAGAGAGAGAGAGGAGTCAATTTTTTCCAAACTCTAAAAGTGAGGAGTAAAGCTCCTATTTATAGGGAAATAGGGAAAATCAGATATTCTACTGAATTTTCCGAAATTGTCCAACTTTTATTCCCAATACTCCGATTTGCATTTCAGATACAAATATTAGCAAAGAAATTCTAAATCTGCAACAATTGTCTTTTAATAAATTTTTAACCCATTTTAGTCAGTTTCGCTATTTTCAGTCATTAAATTGTCATTTTAGCTGAATTTTAATTATTAACTTAATTTCAACTAAATTTTTGGGCAATTTATCATAATTAATTATAACTTAATATAATTAATTATTTCAGATTCACATTATCAGCTATTTACCAATAATTGGATAAAATTTGCTTTATTATCCAAAGTCTGATGCTGAAATATATATATAATAATTTCGGGCCGTTACAATCTTCCCCCGTTAAATTAATTCCGTCCTCGGAATTTACTAAGACAAAAATAATTTCGGATACTTCTGCCTAATTTCGTCTTCTCGTTCCCAAGTTTGCGCAGATCCCTTATGATATTTCCATTGAACTAACACCATTGGGATTTCCTTGCTTCGCAATTTCGAAACTTTATGGTCGATTATACGCTCAGGCTCTTCTTCATACCGCAACTGCTCATCTAATTGCACGTCTTTCCAAGGAATCACGGCTTCAGCGTCAGCTAAACACTTTCGAAGGTTACTCACATGAAATACATCATGAATCCCAATCATTTCGGCAGGCAGCTTTAGTCTGTAGGCTTGCAATCCTATACGTTCGAGAATTTCAAAAGGACCCACAAATCGAGGGCTCAACTTCCCCCGTTTGCCGAACCTTACTATTCCTTTTCTTGGCGAAACTTTCAGCAACACTTTATCTCCAACTTCAAACGCAATCGGCTTACGTCTTCTATCATGATACTTCTTTTGTCTATCTTGAGAAGTCTGTATCCGCTGCCGGATCAATTGTAGCTGATCATGGGCTTCTTGCAGAATTGCTGGTCCAGAGATCGGGCGTTCACCTGTTTCCCTCCAACAGGTTGGAGTTCTGCATCGGCGTCCGTACAAAAGCTGATATGGAGGCATACCAATAGTCGAGTGATAACTATTGTTATATGCAAACTCCACAAACGGCAAGTGGGTATCCCAACTCCCACCGAGATCAATCACACAGGCACGCAACATATCTTCTAATGTCAAAATTGTCCTCTCGCTTTGCCCGTCAGTTTCTGGATGGTAAGCGGTGCTCATCTTAAGTTCAGTTCCTAGTCCAGTCTGAAAAGCCTTCCAAAAACGTGAAGTAAATCTGCTGTCACGGTCAGATACTATAGACAATGGCACACCATGTCTAGTCACAATTTCTTTTACGTACAATTCAGCTAACTTTTCGAGGCGTTCATCTTCTCGTATGGGTAGAAAATGGGCTGACTTAGTAAGTCGATCCACTATTACCCATATAGAGTCATGATTCCGCTTTGTCCTTGGCAGCTTCGTCACAAAGTCCATGGTTATGTGGTCCCACTTCCATTCCGGGATTGGCAATGGTTGTAGTTCCCCATACGGCTTCTGATGTTCAGATTTGACTTGTAAGCAAGTCATGCAATTTTCTACATATCGCCCCACGTCCTTCTTCATTCCAGGCCACCAATATTCCGTCCTCAAATCTTGGTACATTTTGGTAGAACCAGGGTGTATCGAGAATTTCGACATATGAGCTTCCGACAGAATTCGATCCCGAATACCTCCTAGTCTGGGAACCCATATTCTATCCAAAAACCGTCTAAGACCACGATTATCAAGAGTCAGCTGGGTCACATAAGTAACCATGCGTTCAGATTTCAAGTTCTCATCCCGAATGGCTTCGGTTTGAGCGGCAATAATCGATTCAGACCAGGCAGACTCCATAGCAACAGAAGTCAAGGCATAACATCGAGAATATTGGTCTTGTCTGGTCTTACGGCTTAGGGCGTCTGCTACAATGTTTGCTTTACCAGGATGGTAAAGGATTTCACAGTCATAGTCTTTAATCAATTCCATAGATCGCCTTTGACGCATATTCAGCTCTTTCTGGTCAAATATATACTTCAGACTTTTGTGATCGGTATATAACTTGCACCTAGTCCCATACAAATAATGCCGCCAAATCTTCAGTGCGAAAGTCACGGCTGCAAGCTCTAAGTCATGCGTCAGGTAATTCTTTTCATGCGCCTTTAGCTGCCTTGATGCGTAGGCAATTACTTTATCCCTTTGCATCAGTACACAGCCTAATCCCATCTTAGATGCATCACTATAGACTGCAAAATCATCATTACCCTCAGGTAAGGCCAAAATCGGCGCTTCTACTAGCTTACGTTTCAGAGTCTCAAAGGCTCGATCTTGAGATTCATTCCATTCAAACTTGACTTCTTTCTTTGTCAGGCTGGTTAAAGGTACCGCAATCTTGGAGAAATCACGGATAAATCTTCTGTAATAACCCGCTAGACCCAAGAAACTACGAACTTCAGATACATTTTTCGGCGCTTCCCACTTCTGAACCGCCTCAACTTTTGATGGATCTACAGCTATTCCTTCACCCGAGACAATATGTCCTAAAAACTGCACTTGGCGTAACCAAAATTCACATTTGGAGAATTTTGCATAGAGTCGTTCTTTTCGTAACAATTCTAGCAATTCTCGCAAATGCATCGCATGATCAGATTCAGATTTGGAGTAAATCAAGATGTCATCAATGAAGACTATCACTGATTTATCCAGCATTGGTCTACATACCCTATTCATGAGGTCCATAAATGCTGCCGGGGCATTTGTGAGACCAAACGGCATTACTAGGAATTCGAAATGACCGTAACGAGTACGAAATGCAGTCTTTGGTACGTCAGACTCGAATACTTTGAGTTGATGGTAACCAGATCGGAGATCGATCTTTGAGAAGTAGCTAGCCTCTTGCAGTTGATCAAACAAGTCGTCAATTCTTGGCAGAGGGTATCGGTTCTTGATTGTTACTTTATTCAGCTCCCGATAATCTATACACATGCGAAAGGTACCATCCTTCTTCTTAACGAAAAGAACCGGAGCACCCCAAGGAGAAGTACTCGGACGAATAAACCCTTTTTCCAGTAATTCCTGCAACTGACTCATCATTTCCTTCATTTCATTCGGAGCGAGACGGTAAGGGGCTTTCGCGATAGGAGCAGCACCCGGTACAAGGTCAATATGGAATTCGATTTGACGATCTGGTGGCAAACCAGAGATGTCATCCGGGAACACGTCAGGGAAATCTCGAACTACAGGCACATCGGACACGGTCTTTTTAATTTCCTTATTATCTAAGGCATATGCTAAAAAGGCGGCACAACCTTTGGTTAGGCACTTCCGGGCTTTCATTACAGAAATGAGACCTAAATCTCGAGTCTTTCTATCGCCATAAACATAACGTTCACTTCCTTCGGGGGTTCTAATTCTAATTATCCTTTTTGCACAAAGGATTTCAGCGTTGTTCATCATTAGCCAGTCCATTCCTATAATAACATCGAACTCCCTAATCCACATCGGTATCAGGTCAACGTCCGAGGAAAAGTCATCAATCACCAGCTTACAGGAACGAAAGACTCTATTCACAGTCACAAAGTTCGAGCTAGCAGTTTCTATGTCTAAGGGTGCAGGTAACATCACAGGGGCAAAATCAAACTGCCTAGCAAACCTTTCGGACACATATGACAGATTAGAACCAGAGTCAAACAAGATTAAGGCAGGCATATCATTAACAAGAAATGTACCCGTGACGACGTCAGCAGTCTCTTTCGCCTCTTCGGCTGTCATCTGGAAAGCTCTCGGTTGATTCCTCGGAGCAGAGGAACCCTTAACTGATTGCTGAGGTGATGATGTAGGCGGAGGAACATATCGAGGCCGAGTACAATCTTTAGCATGATGCCCCAACGTAACACAGTTTCGACAAGCCTCGTCGCGTCTAGGACATTCCGACCTGTCGTGACCATTCTGTTTACAGCAGTAACACTTAACAAAAGCAGGATCACATTTCCCTTCATGAGTTTGCTTGCAGCGAGGACAAGCAGGCTTTGGTGTCGAGGACACAGCGAACGATTTAGCTTTCTTGGAAGACTGCCTTTCTCCCTTCTTTGAACTTTCACTCTTCCTTTCCGATCTCTCCTTCCCAGCTTTCTCAGATTTCTCCTTCTTGCTAGATTTAGCAATAAAAGGACACGTTCGCTCAGGATAGATTTCAAGCTCACCTACCCTAGCAATTTCCACTGCCTCAATATAACTTTTCGGTCTGCCGGACTTCACAAACTTCCGGATTTCTCGATCCAGACCATCCACAAACAAATCCCTTCTTCTTTCGTCAGTATCAACGGGGTGATCAGATAATAGTGAGAGCCTGGTAAATTCCAGCTCATAGTCTGTTACAGATTTCGTACCTTGCTGAAAAGATAGCAGGGTTTTCTCCATCTGGCGCTTGACATCCTGGGGGCAGTATTTCTCCTTCAAATGAATCTTAAATTGTTCCCAAGTAATGGATTTCTCCATTGCTTCAGACATGGGATTTGTAATCGACTTCCACCAGCGGCCAGCTCCATCTTCCAACATTCCCGTTGCAAAAGTCACCTTATCTTCTTCATTACACTTGGAGAGTTTAAACGCCTTCTCCACGTTAGCGACCCAGTCGATAGCCTTAACAGGATCAGATGACCCCGCAAAAGTACGAGCTCCACACTTTTTGAAATCAACAAACGTACACTCACGTCCTACCTTAACGTGATGGTCAGAAGAGTCAGTCTCACTTTCATCAGAGGACACGTGTCTACGCTTCCTCTTCCTGTCTTTCTTCGGCTTTGCTAACATTTCTTCCCTATGCTTCAGTTCTAATTCCTGTAACTTAAGTTCTCGCAACCTAAGTTCTTCCTCACGGCGCTTAAATTCCATTTCGCGCTGGTTAACTTCATCAGTCTGCATCACTGCTTTACCCTTGGTCAACAGATCCTTAATCTCCCTAAATCTGTCTTCAACTGCCATATCAGTCTGCAGTCGGTTCCTATCCATCATAAGCTGCATTTGCCTACGGTTATCCTCATTCAACTTATGAACAAGGTCAATCAATTGAGCCTGTTGGGGAGGCACAGGGGTGGCAGTACTGCTTGAGTCATTAGCAGTATTCTCAGGGTCAGTGCCTAAGTCTTCTACGTGAACAGATTCTTTGTGTTGATCAGCTGCAGCATCAGCAGCTTTATCAACCTTTGAGGGACCGGCAACAGTCGGATTTTTATCAGCCATTGGCTGAAAAATATAAAGGAAATAGCTATTATTTCCTGATTCAATAAGCACAATTCAAGTCATAATTCCTACATCAGATAATCATATCTAATTTTCATAGATATGAAGGCAGTCAGTCAATCAGGCAGATACAAAGTCAAGTCAAAGTCAAGTCAAGGTCAAGTCAGTATTAAGCAGTCAATCCCTTCCAAATCCTATCAGTCATCATTTGCCTATCTTAGGTCAAGTTGTGTGAGTAGTCCTTTACTAATTAGGTTACCCTAGGCCTCGGTGACTTGTTCGGGAATTCAGAGTCACATAGTCCATATCATACCAGTAGTTTAAGTATCGGGTGGCCAATCCGATGATTAAACTGCTGCTCTGATACCAACTTGTAACATCCAATTTTCCACAAACAATACACGTCATAATATTTCATTTCATAAATAATATTAATTGTTTGATACCACAGGCCCATCAGCAAAATATTTAATTACAACAATAATTTAAACATCAAATGGTGGTCTAACTAGCTTCTAAATCTTCAATCAGAGTGCGGAAGACTTAACAAGCTACCCGAGACCGCATCGTCTTTACAAAATAGGCATCATCAAAAGTCCAAGGTCTGCTATTCATCAAAATCCAGATTCACTTAGCCTGGGATGAACTACCTGCTATGATCTTGCCTTTATCAGCTTTTCCTGAAAAGGAGTTGTCATGACATAGTAAGCTACAAAGCTTAGTGAGTTAACAGAGTTCCACTAAATACCACACACATATATAACATACTATC
>JAANYP010007618.1:0-95464 GCA_020465985.1 Centrapalus pauciflorus
GCTCTCTCTCTCTCTCTCTCTCTCTCTCTCTCTCTCTCTCTCTCTCTCTCTCTCTCTCTCTCTCTCTCGATATCACTTGCTGGTATTAAAAGGAAATATTTGTTTATTTTTTCATATTACTATGTTGATTGTGTGATGTTTTGCGTATTGCACTGTTGTTTAAATAATTGTGTATTGCATATTATTATTCCGGTGTCCGTTCACGGCAAAGCAATCCCTTGGCCTCCGTTCACCCCAAACCAACTCCCGCTTCCCATATCAGTATTGATCTCTACGTTTCTGAAGTATATATTTCGTCTGTCTCATCAAGCTCTCTCTCGATTACCCTGTTCTTGCTTCGTGCGTGCTTTCTGGAGCTCAATATTTGGTACATTCCTGTTGAATTTTAATCAAAGTCAGTAGCTTCTTGTAATTCGTCTTTGTATTTGTTTAAGAATAAGTTCATGAAGAATTATGTTTTACATCGTAACTTGCAGGTAATGGGTTACCCTTTTTCTCGATTTCATCCTTTTTTCAACCGGTGGAATCTGTTTTGTTATCTCAGGCACTATATATATATATATATATATATATATATATATATATATATATATATATATATATATATATATATATATATATATATATATATATATATATATATATATATATATCTCTCTCTCTCTCTCTCTCTCTCTCTCTCGGTATCACTTGCTGGTATTATAACGAAATATATTCTTTCATATTTTTATATTGATTGCGTGATGTTTTGCGTATTCACTGTTGTTTATATAATTGTGTATTGCATATTTGTAAGTGTGTGACTGTTGTTTATATAATTGCACTGTATTATATATATATATATATATATATATATATATATATATATATATATATATATATATATATATATATATATATATATATATATATTTCTATTCACCATTGTACATAATGTCTAAGGTTCATAATTACATTATGGTACCAAAGCATTATATACATAACTTCTGTAATATACAAACACCTACGTTCAAACCATTAAAAGAAATCATCTTAATAAATCTAATAAAATCATATTGATAATAATGTCTAGGATTGGTTCATTTCATGAATTTTAAATTGCAGTTTGTTGAATCCGCATTGGCTTTCTGTTTTGAATTTTGAAACCTGTTTGTTTAACTTGTGCTTGCCCACTGATCTTTGAACATAATACACACTTTTGTTGTTGATACACACTACTCTGAGACTCACAAGTCTCGGAGTCATCATGCAAACACACACTACACAAATGGTTAGTTTAAATATACAAGTCGAGGTGTCGTTGTTTTGCTACTGATCTTTGTTTCTGTTTTCCAGTAAGAATCACCAACACAACTCCGAGATTTGCTAATTCTCGAAGTATTAACAGACTCTACACACACACACACATACTATGCCACTTAGATCATATATTCATGTTGACGGGGCTGCTGTTTGCTTTGTTCAATTGAAATGCTCAGTCCGAGAATTAACCATGGATCTGAGTTTTGGACTTCACAACAGCTCACACATACACTTTTGTTACTATTTTATTACACAAAATTGAGAGGATTAAAGGTGAATTATCATGAATAAGGATCAAACAGCAACATTAATTTGAACTAGATACAAGGCCGAAGGCCATGTCCTTCTTGTCATCAAGTCTCGGACTGATCAAAACAGAGACCAAGGACCATTTTTAGTTACTGGATTTTATTTCTAACCATCAAACTAAATCATAAAAATGCATAAATCAACAATTGAACACTAACTAAGATCATGCATTGACTTAGTTTCATGATTAAAACATGTATTCCTCATCAATTTGAAGATTTGAAGGCAAATGAAACACATATTTTTTTTCCATGAAGCTGTAGGATTTTTAAAAACATTTAAAGTGAATTTAATGATGAAATTACCAAAAAAATATTGATGTATTCTTGATGTTTGATGTTTATTTGATCTTGCTTCCTCATTACACACACTCTTAACTTTGGTCCATACGTATATATACTACATTCATGCTGTTCATTCACATGGCACACACGCACCACTTATTTTAACAAGACTACCCATCAATCATCTAACATAATCAGTTATTATTTTTATATCTCCGGTTATTATTTTTATATCTCCATTTCTTTGATTGTACATACGAACATTGTGTTAGGTTTCACCACTTACTTGAACATTGTGTCTAATTAGGATCTCTACCACTAAAATCATATGTTGCATCGTTACTTCTTAAGTGGGTATGACTTCAAATGAAGTTGAGGCCAATAGCTCAAAATGTATAGTACATGTTGCATGACATGGGTCCTTGGTCTGTGGACAATTAAAAAAAGGACGGTACTATAGGATCCCCCATGTTAGTGCAGTGGATAACACGAAACATATCTGACTTCATAATATATAGGTGGCAAAATGGGTTGGTGCCAAAATAGGTAAAACATTAGTGCCGGTTGAAATGTGTTAGGTCATCCCTCAAACAAATTTGTTTTTTTTTCAAATTTTTATAAATAATTAATAAATTAATCATGATTACAAAAACTAATATTGAAACAATCTCCTATTTGTTTTTGAATCAGCATATTTACAAAAAGATATAATATAACTCAAACTGACCCAGTTCAGATAATAGTTTGAAATTTCCCATCTGCTAATGATGGATTCTCGGGACATACTCACATTTATTACATTTTTATGATAAACAGACTCAACGATGAATATGGATCCTCATGACGCTAACGACAGAAGAAAAAAGAGGAAGTTGTATTTGGAGAATAGAAGACCTCATGTTAGATCGAAAACATCAAATTCTCCATGCGTGTCAAACATATTGATCACTTCTTCATCAAATACTATAGATCTAACAAGCTATGCAATGCAACCATCTGCTGAAAATGTAAACCTTAATCATGTTTTACCCGACCACTGTTTGCATTTTAATGATTCTCATTGGAGATTGGCAATGGCAGATATTACAAATAGTAAGTTTTGTCATAACAAATGACACTTATTATTTAATCTTCATTATATTTTGTAGCTTTTTTGAATAAATATTGTAATGGATTTAAATTTACTGATACGTACTTTTATATACGTAAATATAATTTTCGTAAGTTCTCATATTAGCCACTTTTTCGTAAGAAGCAGCTCCAATTATGCATATCGACGACTCTGACGCAAAAGACAGAAGAGCAATAAGGAAATTATCTTTGGGATGTAAGAGATCAAAGTCCACAACTACGACACGGAAAGTACAAAGTTCATCCAACACCCGAATTTCTTCAATTAGAGGTATTATAATTTCTAATTTACAATTATAACATTTTACTAAATCAGTTCAAGTTTTATGTATTTCTTATATATATATATATATATATATATATATATATATATATATATATATATATATATATATATATATATATATATAGAGAGGTTCCATTGAGAACTTTTGTGCATCGAGGCACAAAAGAACCTCCACTGGCCCTTGGATGAAACGAATGTGTGGGTTAGATCAAATGGCAAAAGGGTAATTAAATAGAAAGTTTTATGCATCAAGTGCACATAATGAAATTCACGGAGGGGTAAAACAGGAATTATGCAATCCTTATTTAATTATTACACTTCCAAAATTAACAAAAATAATACAAATTCAAAATACATCAAAATACATGCATATCGTTCATCTCTTCATGCATATCGTTCATCTCTTCCAAAAATAAATCATGCATATCGTTCATCTCTTCCAAAATCAAAATACATCAAAATACAAACATGAATCGTTCATACAAACATAAATCATGCATATCGTTCATCTCTTCCAAAATCAAGAGGGGGCTAAGAGAGAGGAGAGAGAGAGAGAGAGAGAAAGAGGGAGTGGTTTTAGGAAAGAAGTTAATGGTGATTTTCATACCAAATTTAGCTATTAATTATCTTAAAAACATTTAAATTCAAAAATAATTTTCATACATTTAATATCCCCTAAATGCCCTTTGTGCACCCTTGGTAGATTGTCCGATGCACAAAAGTTCTCAATGGTGCCTCGATGCACAAAAGTTCTCAATCGAACCCCTATATATACATATATATATATATATATATATATATATATATATATAGGGTTCAATGGAAAACCACCATGCACCTGAAAACTTGTGAAAACCGCACTACACCACCACAAATGCATCAAATTCCCCGTTTGATGCATCAAAATCCCGCGTGATGCATCAATTTTTCCGCGTGATGCATCAAAATCCCACGTGATGCGTCACCTTATTTTCGATCATGCCATCGCGTTTTTCATGAAATGCACCAAATTGGACGGTATGCGTAGGTTTCCATAGTTTTCAGGTGCATAGTGGTTTTCCATTGAACCCACCCTTATATATATATATATATATATATATATATATATATATATATATATATATATATATATATATTATTATATAGTACATGTGGTGTTTTAAAGTGAATAAAATTCTAATTTTTCAATCATGTTATGTAACTGATTACTTTGATCATGGTGATCAAACTCGCATATGTCAACTATGTCATGCAAAATTATGGACAAATGAAACTGTCAGAGGTCATGGGGACAAAACATTTTATTACCTATGTTGTGGTTACGGCAAGGTTCAGCTTCCGGAGTTGAAAGCAGCGCCATCATTATATGAGGATCTATTTCGTCTTAACGATTCGAGAAGCAAAAACTTTCTTAAGAATATTCGTCGTTACAATTCTATGTTTTCATTCACTTCAATGGGTGGGAAGGTTGATTCATCAATAAATAAGGGTAAAGCTCCGTATATATTCAGGCTTAGTGGTTAAACCTACCATGCTATGGGAAGCCTTCTATCTGTAGATGCCTCAAAACCTAATTCTCTCAGCTTTACATATATGACACTGAGAATGAGCTTTCAAACAGGCAGAATGCATTCGGGTATATTCTACTTCATGATTATTAACTTTTGGATTTTTCTATGTGGGATATTGTATATCGCTTTTGTATATTTATACCAATTATTGCATCAATCTAAATAAGTTACATAATGTTTTAAAAGATACATATTTAACTACATCTTAATCCCTTTTCCATACTTTGGTACCTAATGAATACATTATTGTTTAATTTTTTTTCGTATAAATATATCTCTCATAATGCATCTTTTATGTTTTTTGCATTTCTAACAATGAACCAAAGGATGGGTCTATAACAACTACCGATCTTCATGATGTTGAAACTATAACATATTTGAAGAGTATGTTAGATTCAATAAATGAATTGGTTAAGGCCTATGTAACATCCTAAGAATTTAAATGATGTAATTGAGGTTAATTAGTTTAAATTCCTGATTTTAATAACTTATGTTGGATTTTGTATTTGGATTAATTATAAAAGTTGGTTGTTTTATTCAGAAATTGATAACTTTAGTTATTAAGTTAATATCATTATTAAGTGGTTGAAAGGATAAAATAAAGATTTAATCTTTATTTAATGGAATTTAAGAATTTGGTTGCTATTTTAAGGAATTAAGAAATTTTAGAATTTCGAAGTATAATTTATTAAGAATGATGATTATAAATTATAATGATGATGAAATAAAGATGGAAATCTTTATTTAAAGAAAGTTAGATAAGTAGAGGGGTTAATGGTGTCAAATGTTGAAAATAGAGAAAATAAAAAGACCAAAGTCTTTCATTTTGGATTAAGGCCATTATCTCTCTATTTTTCTCTCTTCTCTCTTTCTCTTCTCAAAAGAACTCACGATTCTTCATCTCAAGAATTCAAGAAACATCAAAGCTTGGAAATTTGAAGTTAATATCTGGATTCAAGGTGTTAGAAAGGAACTACAACTATTACAACAAGCAAATTAAGGTAAATATCTCTCAAACTCTCCAAAATTTGAGGTTTGGGTTCGGTTTCTATAAAAATCGAATCAAAGATTTTAGATTCAAAATGTTGATGCATGTTGAAAATATTTGTGGGTTTGTGTAAATCTAGTGTTGTAGAAATTGTGTACAAAATTTCGGGTTCAAATTCAAGTTATAAATATGGTTTTAGTAATTTACAGTAAGTGATCTGTGTGCGTTGCTTGAGTATCGAAACAACACATAAGGGTACCGAAACCATCAACCTTGATGGTTTCGGTATTGCACCTACCGAAACCCCCCTCCTACCGAAACCTTAATACTAAAACCCACAAGCATGTATTGAAACTATGTATAGGTACCGAGACCACTTGAAGGTACCGAAACCTTAAAGGTTTCGGTACATAAAACCGAAACTTATCATAAATACCGAGACATCATAAATATATGTAAATAATACCGAAACTCAATGGGATACCGAAACTATATATATGTGTACTGAAACCTTGATACAGAGACCACCATATGTACCGAGACCATGTGAAGTGAGTACCGAAACCTTAAAGGTTTCGGTAATCCTTTCATTTCAAAACAGAAAGAAAAAATATAAATACATATATATATATATATATATATATATATATATATATATATATATATAATCTCGGTTGGGTTTTATTGGTGAAAATAAATAGAAACGGTTGGACATTTTTCAGTTATATAATGATGATTTCCGGACATTTTGGCAATTTCAAAAAAATAGAGATTAAAGAATAATTTTCGGATCACAATTCCGAAGGATTTACGCAATAAATTGAGAAACTTGTTGAGACTTATTATTAAATAAGTTATTGATGGTGCATATTGAAGGGATTAATTGGGAATAATAAAATCATCAAGTAAGAGGATTTAAACATGAGTTTCGGATGAGGGTTCCGAATGATGTAACACTTTTAATTGTACAACTTGATGTACATTTGTTGAGGAACATGTTTATGATATGATTTTCTTATGGAAATGTAACAGGTCCCTTGTGGTGTTGTTTAACCCACAGTGGGGTAGTTTTGAGTCCGGTTGAAATTTCGAAGAGAAATAAGATAACTTGAAGTTAACTAACGCACCCACTGTGAGTACCTTTGGTTTTAACATGTCTGCATCTGCTTTATGTTTGCTTTGCCTGCTGAGGCATGTTGTTTCACTTTTGTTTGGCACTCTACTAACTTGCGTATATGTTGATGCACATTCATACTTGTTGCATGTCCGTTCATTTGTTATGCATCCTATCGATGGACCGGCGGGTCGCATCTGTACTCTGATGTTACTGTGCTATATGACCAAGAGTTGACACCTCTGTGGTCAGGATAGGCAGTAGGTCATCCCCGATGATATGTCTGCCTCAAATGGTTGGTTTTTCTTATGCCGAGCGTCATCTCGAAGGAGTTGCGGCTCGGTTTTGCGTACTTTGTGTACGTGTGGAGTATACGGTATGCGTTACCGATGTTACTCCTGGGGGCGTCATAAGGATTTGTGGAATGTGTAAAATCGTTGGTGTTCACTAAGCATTCGCTTACCCCTCAGTTGTTGACATTTTTACAGGAAAAGGGATATCTGCTGTGGGACCTTCTAGTTAGGTCGTTTGTGAAGTCTTGGAAGATTTGATACTGCTAAATCGGTAAATGCGCTCTGGGACCAATGTTGTAATATATTCTGGATGTTGTAATAATGAATTGAGTGTGTAGACTTAGTATTGGAACCTTGTAGCATCGTAGGGTGTTTGAGACATTTGTATTATTTTTAATTTATGTAATTTAATGCTTTCGCACTTGTTTAAGCATTCAGATCATTATGTAATCTATGTTGGTGATTAATCCTGGGTGTATTTTATTGTAATGGTGGTTATTGTGGCAAGGGTGTCACAGGCAATGGTATCAGAGCAGTAGTTTGAGATTCAAGTGTCCGTGAGGTCTTGGTCTCAAACATTAAGTGATTACATGTAGTGATTATAAGTGACGATCTGAACTAAGATACGATATGATCAAGTGCTTATAGGAAAGTGACTTTCATACAGGACAACATGTGTTGTAGTTAACTATGTGATGGGATCACTAAATGATTTATATGTTTAAATTTTCAGAATATGTCTGGAGGAGGAATGACGCCACGAGAAACGAGGGAAATGATGCTATCAATGATGGCAGAACAAAACAGGATGATTCAAGATCAGTTTCGGGCTCGAGATGAGTCCAAAGCTAAAAGAAAAGAAGACAAGAGAAAAGAAGAGAGGGAACATGAAAGGAATTATGTGGTGGATGACATATACCTTAGAAATAAAGTGAAACGTAAAGACAAGGGCAAGGAAAAGATTGATTATGAAACCGGAATTAATGAGAATTACATGAAATATGTAATTAGATCCTTCAAGGACTGGCAGCCACCTGGATCTCTGAGAATTTAGGAATCAGAAATATGGATTACAATTATGGAACAGATTTTTACGGAGATGAATTGTAAGGATGAGTACAAGGTATGTTTGGCTAAGGATCAATTGATTGGACAAGCTAAGAAATGGTGGAACTGTTGGGAAAAAGAATTGGGATCAGAATTGATTACTTCCTTTAGTTGGGAACAATTCAAGTTGTTATTTAGTAGACAATATGGTGAGCCTGATGTCGTACCTCATGTTGATCATGAAGAAAGAGCTATCGGAAAGATTGCAAATTCTGGAGGAGATAAACTAAATGGACCGTATTTGATGTCAAGAACAAATAAACGTGATAGATGTAGAAGATGTCGACATTGTAAACAATTTGGACATAAGGATGACAAATGTCCAAGGAAGACTGATGCTTGTTATAATTGTGAAAAAGTGGGTCATTTTAGCAGAACTTGCAGAATTCGAACAAAGAATTAACATGTACTACATTACGTGGTGAAATTATGAAGGAAAAGTTCAACAAAGGAGATGAGATCTCTGAGACTATGGTTATAACTTTTGAACATTAATTTACAGGATTAGGAGAGTACTTTAAAGTTCTTATATGTAATATTACATTGAAGTTTTATGATTTTGAAGTTAACATGAACTTGAGTAATATGAAATGTTATTACTAATATAGGTATAATCATGTTTGTGAATGAAAATACTCGAGTATATAAGTAGGCATTAGATGAATAGCCAAGATGGATTTTGAAGCTTTGAATTGGAAAAGATGCTATAGATGTCTTGGAATTTATGAATGAGCTTAGAAGTTGCAATAAAGTTAAGTTTGACCATAATGGGTTAAAGAATTGGAAATTAATTGTATTAATAGCATGTATGGCATGTTCGAGGAGTTGATGATAATTAGTTATGGTTATCATAAAGTATGTAGCATTAGCTTTTATTAAGAGAAACTGTATGGTACAGTGTGTTGATATTTTGACTAAAAAGGGTTGTGGTTAAGAACAACAGGATTCGAACTTTTCGTGAGGATTTTGATATAGTTGGAATCAAAGAAATTGTTTCAATATTGGTATATATGAATATTATATGAGGAAAACAAATCAAGAAATTATTGGGAAAGCATACGAGGGTATGATAATACATGGAAAATAAATGTTAATCTTAAAGGATCGAGAATTTGAAATATGTAGTGCGAGGTGTGAAGTTAGAAATGTATGTGAAGTATAATTAATCGAAATGGGGGTATAACACTTAATGAAATGGTGATTTAATCAATCATAAAAAGCTTAAAGAGACTTTGGACACTAATGAAATTTGCTTATACACCACAGAAAAGTCTAATACTATGATTCGGAATCTAAGGAAGATTCGGAGGTGGTCATGAGTTTTGTTTGATTCTGGTGCTGACCAATTATTTGTATCTACTGCTTTTGCTCAACAAGTGTTGATGCCTTGGTCTCAGTTGTCTATTGTGATTAATGTTGAAAATGTTAAGTAACAAAATAGTTAACGTAGATCATGTGTATCCTGATTGTACTATAGTGATTGAAGAGGTAGTCTTTAATCCTGATTTGATTCCAATAGAGATTGGTGATTTGATATGATAATTGGAATAAACTGGTTGATCGAGAATGGGATCCATGTAGATACAATAAAGGAAATGATAAATACAATTACACCGGAAGGATGAGACGATCTGTATATATGGGAAAGGAGAAGCAGGGATCAATGTCTATTGATGATTGATAGGTCCCCAAAGCTGATTGCTTAGGGTTGTGAGTCTTGTTTGGTATATGCTATTGATACCAAGATTGAAGAGAAAACTGTGGCCGATGTGCCTGTTGTCCCAAATTTTTCCATATTGTGTTTCAGAAGACTTGTCTGGTGTGCCACCTGAAAGACAAGTAAAATTCTGTGTTGACTTGATCCCTGGAGCTTCTCCAATAGCTTGTTATTCGTACTGTCTTGCACCTACCGAAAATGTAAGAGATGATGAAGCAACTTCAAGAGTTGTTGGATAAGGGCTTTGTTAGATTGAGTTCTTTGCCATGGGGAACATCGATATTGTTTATGAAACAAAGGACATCACAGTGAGAATGTGCATAAATTAACGTGATTTGAACAAATTTTGATTATAACGAATAAGTATCCGCTGCTGGGAATGGATGATTATTCGATTAGCTGCATGAGAGCTAATTATTTTTCTAAGATTGATCTACGAATGAGATATGATTAGTTGAGGTCCTAAGAGCGAATGTACTGAAATTGGCTTTCAGGGATATTTATGAGCACTACGAGTCTCTGGTTACGACATTTTGATTGATTAACACCTCAGCTGTTATATGGACATTATAAATAGGGATTTGTAGACCGATGTTGGATCAATCGGAAATTGTAGTCATTGACAATATTCTGGAGTACTTTAAGTTTAAAGAAGAGCAAGACATACACCTGAGAAAATGGTTGGAACTATTAAGAATTTGAAATCTCACACTGTTACTGAAATAAGGGGTTTTCTACATTGGTAGATTGTAGATAACTTGATTAATTCGGTATATTTTATATACCAACTCGAGAAAGTAATTGTTGGAAAGACTTGCACAGATTTGCGTGAGTAAGGTTATTACTTTTATGGTATTCAGGAATCGATTATGTCTGATTAAAAGAGTAGTTTCATTTTCAACTCTTGGTTTGCTTTACAAGTGGGATTAGGCACACATATTGCTACGAGTACAGCTTACCGACAAATGATAGATGATCAGAATGAATGGACTATTTCCATATTGGATTATATGATGAGATCATGTATACTGGATTTAAGTATCAACTGAAAAGATCAATTGCTTTGATGGAAATATAAAACCCGTACATGTTGAAAAGAAATTGAGGGAACTCTGGTGGATGAGCCTGTGTTATCACAGAAATGTTATTATGATAGGAGATATAAACCGAACAGTTTTGAGATAAATGATTGGATATATTGGAAAGCATTTCCGATGAGGGGTGTTACTCGTTTTGTAAAAGAGGCAAGCTGGCATTAAGGTGTATTGGCTCATTTAGAATAACAGAAAAGTTGGGAATCAGTTGTGTCATTTGGAATTTCCTAAGGAAATATTGAAATAACATTTGGTAATTCATGTGGGAAACTTTAGGAAGTCCTTCAAACATGTAAATGAAGGTTGGAATGAGTATACCGATTTAGAAATTAATGAGAGGTTAGTATATGTTGAGAAACAGGTATGTGTTTTGAATACTAACATCAAAAAGTTAAGGATCAAAGAGATTAAATTAGTGTTGATACGTTGGAAGCATCACAAAGGAGTAAACCATACTTGGGAGATAAAAGCCGATATGTTGAATAAGTAAACAAATCTGTTCGAATACAAGTAACTTCGAGGATGAAGTTTGAGTGTGGTGGAGCCCATGCTGTAACATTCTAAGAATTTACAATGATGTAATTGAGGTTAATTAGTTTAAATTCCTGAATTTAATAAATTATGTTGGATTTTGTATTTGGATTAATTATAAAAGTTGGTTGTTTTATTCAGAAATTGATAACTTCAGTTATTAAGTTAATATCATTATTAAGTGGTTGAAAGGATAAAATAAAGATTTAATCTTTATTTAATGGAATTCAAGAATTTGGTTGTTATTTTAAGGAGTTAAGAAATTTTAGAATTTCGAAGTATAATTTATTTAGAATGATGATTATAAATTATAATGATGATGAAATAAAGATGGAAATCTTTATTTAAAGAAAGTTAGATAAGTAGAGGGGTTAATGGTGTCAAATGTTGAAAATAGAGAAAATAAAAAGACCAAAGTCTTTCATTTTGGATTAAGGCCATTATCTCTCTATTTTCTCTCTGCTCTCTTTCTCTTCTCAAAAGAACTCATGATTCTTCATCTCAAGAATTCAAGAAACATCAAAGCTTGGAAATTTGAAGTTAATATCTGGATTCAAGGTGTTAGAAAGGAACTACAACTATTACAACAAGCAAATTAAGGTAAATATCTCTCAAACTCTCCAAAATTTGAGGTTTGGGTTCGGTTTCTATAAAAACTGAATCAAAGATTTTAGATTCAAAATGTTGATGCATGTTGAAAATAATTGTTGGTTTGTGTAAATCTAGTGTTGTAGAAGTTGTGTACAAAATTTCGGGTTCAAATTCAAGTTATAAATATGGTTTTAGAAATTTACAGTAAGTGATCTGTGTGCGTTGCTTGAGTACCGAAACAACACATAAGGGTACCGAAACCTTGATGGTTTCGGTATTGCACCTACCGAAACCCCCCTCCTACCGAAACCTTAATACTAAAACCCACAAGCATGTATTGAAACTATGTATAGGTACCGAGACCACTTGGAGGTACCGAAACCTTAAAGGTTTCGGTAAATAATACCGAAACTTATCATAAATACCGAGACCCCAATAAATATTTGTACATAATACCAAAACTCAATGGGATATCGAAACTATATATATATGTGTACTGAAACCTTGATACAGAGACCACCATATGTACCGAGACCATGTGAAGTGAGTACCGAAACCTTAAAGGTTTGGGTATTCCTTTCATTTCAAAACAGAAACAAAAAATATACATACATACATACATACATACATACACACACACACATACATATATATATATATATATATATATATATATATATATATATATATATATATATATATATATATATATCATCTCGGTTGGGTTTTATTGGTGAAAATAAATAGAAACGGTTGGACATTTTTCAGTTATATAATGATGATTTCCGGACATTTTGGCAATTTCAGAAAAATAGAGATTAAAGAATAATTTTCGGATCACAATTCCGAAGGATTTACGCAATAAATTGAGAAACTTGTTGAGACTTATTATTAAATAAGTTATTGATGGTGCATATTGAAGGGATTAATTGGGAATAATAAAATCATCAAGTAAGAGGATTTAAACATGAGTTTTGGATGAGGGTTCCTAATGCTGTAACACTTTTAATTGTACAACTTGATGTACATTTGTTGAGGAACATGTTTATGATATGATTTTCTTATGGAAATGTAACAGGTCCCTTGTGGTGTTGTTTAACACACAGTGGGGTACTTTTGAGTCCAGTTGAAATTCCGAAGAGAAATAAGATAACTTGAAGTTAACTAACGCACCCACTGTGAGTACCTTTGATTTTAACATGTCTGCATCTGCTTTATGTTTGCTTTGCCTGCTGAGGCATGTTGTTTCACTTTCGTTTGGCACTCTACTAACTTGCGTATATGTTGATGCACATTCATACTTGTTGCATGTCCGTTCATTTGTTGTGCATCCTATCGATGGACCGACGGGTCGCATCTGTACTCTGATGTTACTGTGTTATATGACCAAGAGTTGACACCTCTGTGGTTAGGATAGGCAGTAGGTCATCCCCGATGATATGTCTGCCTCAGATGGTTGGTTTTTCTTATGTCGAGCGTCATCTCGAAGGAGTTGCGGCTCAGGTTTGCGTACTTTGTGTACGTGTGGAGTATACGGTATGCGTTACCGGTGTTACTCCTGGGGGCATCATAAGGATTTGTGGAATGTGTAAAATCATTGGTATTCACTAAGCATTCGCTTACCCCTTAGTTGTTCACATTTTTACAGGAAAAGGGATATCTGCTGCGGGACCTTCTAGTTAGGTCGTTTGTGAAGTCTTGGAAGATTTAATACTGCTAAATCGGTAAATGCGCTATGGGACCAATGTTGTAATATATTCTGGATGTTGTAATAATGAATTGAGTGTGTAGACTTAGTATTGGAACCTTGTAGCACCGTAGGGTGTTTGAGACATTTGTATTATTTTTAATTTATGTAATTTAATGCTTTCGCACTTGTTTAAGCATTCAGATCATTATGTAATCTATGTTGGTGATTAATCCTGGGTGTATTTTATTGTAATGGTGATTATTATGGCAAGGGTGTCACAGCCTATAGGATGGTAAGAGATTGCTTTCATGCAAATACACATCAAGACCTGAAGTTATGACTAATAGGGAGAATACAACAAGATGAAAGGACCTATAACCTGCCAACTGCTTCTGAAGTGGCTGGTTTAGTTATTGATGACATTGGTGATTCATTTGATAATAGAGAAATTATGGTTGAAAAACAATTAGGACGTTTAAAACGAATAAGTGAATTACATCCTTCTTATCTTCCTCTTCAATACCCACTACTTTTTCCATATGGAGATGATGGGTATAGAATTGATATTCCTCATAGAGGTGTCACATCTTCAAGCAACAGCAAACGTATAAATTGTACGATGAGAGATTTATTTGCTTACAGAATGCAAGATGGGGTTGATGTTTTCTCACTGATCCTTAATTCAAGAAGACTTTTCCAACAGTTTAGGGTTGATGCTTAAACTATGGTTGAAAGTCAAAGATTGTTTTACATAAAGAGTCAACAGAAGGTTCTTAGAAATGAATCCTATGAGACCTTGCGTAAGGTACGTGATCAAGGAAACACTGATATTTCAAGCACAGGACGTCGTGTTATCGTACCTTATTCATTTATTGGTGGTGAGTGTGACACCCTTGCCACCTTTAACCACAATTACATAACACCCAGGATTAATCACCAAACTTAAATTACATAATGATCTGCATACTTAAATTACAGTGCGGAAGCATAAAAGTACATAAATAAAATAATACAACTTTGTCAAACACCCTACAGTGCCCTACAAGGTTCCAATACTAAGTCTACACACTCAATTCATTATTACAACATCCAGAATATATTACAACATTGGTCACATACTACATTTATAGATTGAGTAGTAGATATCTTCCAAGACTTCGCAAACAACCTAACTAGAAGGTCCGGCAGCAGATTTTCCTTTTCCTGTAAAAATTCAACAACTGAGGGGTAAGCGAATGCTTAGTGAATACACAGATTTACACATTTTATAAATCTTTATGAAGCCCACAAGAGTAACACCGACGACACACGTCGTGCACTCTCGACGTACACAAAGTACGACACACATGAGACGTCGCTCCTACGAGCCCAAAGCTCGGCATATAAACCAACCATTTGAGACAGACATAACATCAGGGATGACTTACTGCCTACCAGAACCTCGGAGGGATCAGCTCTAGGTCATAGCAGTAACATCGGAGTAACAGATGCGACCCGCCGGTCCATCAATAGATGCACAACAAAAGAACGGACATGCAACAAGATCAATGTGCATCTAAATCTACGCTAGTTAATAGAATTCCAAACGATAATGAAGCAACATGTCTCAGCAGGCAATAGCTAACATAAAGCAGATATAAACATGTGAAATCATATGTACTCACTGTGGGTGCGTTATTAAACTTTAATAAATATTATTTCTCCTCGGGCTTTCAACCGGATCACAAAGTACCCCACTGTGGGTTAAACAACACCACAAGGGACCTGTTACATTTTCATATGGAAAACATATCATCATTATATGTTTTTTAACAAATTAACATCAATTTGTACAAGTAAAAGTATTACACATTCGGAACCGTCATCCAAAACTCACATTTAAATCTCATCATTCGAGGTGTTATTAGTCCCAATTAACCCTTCATTATATGCCTTTATATAATACCAAAAATATCTCAAAAGTGTGATTATTTGTCCATAAATTCGGGTCCTTAATAACCCATCCGAATTACACATCTACAGCAAAGAACTCGCCGAGTTGGCCAAGGGTACTCGCCGAGTTCAGGTCCGAAGTTCGGACCCTCGACCGGATTTCGGACCCATCCGAATTACTTTACCCATCCGAGTTCGGTTCCATCTAAGTTCGGGTCTCATCCGAATTCGGGTCCCAACCGGATTCGGATCCAATACTTATGAATTTTTGAAGATTTATTCAAGTGTTCATGGAACTCGCCGAGTTCACTTGCATAAATGCAGGTCGCAGCTACGGGTTTCTAAGTGAAAATTGTCAAAACTCATTTTTAACAACATGCAATCCTTACCTTTGATATATTATCATATATTGATTGTTTCTACATCATTTTCCATATCATTAACATCCAACCAGATTGGACCAAAAATGAGTAAAAACCCCAAGAACTCAAAAACTCTTAAAAAGTCAGATTTATTACCTTTTAGGACGAATTGAAGCACGATTCTTGTTTCTAGAGCTTCAGTGATGTTCAACTATTGATTTCCAACTGATTAAACATACATGCATCAACATTTCTCTTAGATTAAAATCCGATTTTTTACATCTTTTCTCTCCAAAACACAACCTCAAACTTTAAAACAGATTTCTTACCTTGAATCTTGTTTATAATCAGATAAGTTCCACGAATCTTGTTCCACAAATTCGTATTTCAGCAAATTTAGAGAGAGATTGAGAGCTTTGTGATGATAGATGGTAATGAGAATGAAAGACTCAAATAGTCTTTTATTCCAAAGTTTCGGGTATTGTCATAAGTGGCCCCTCCACTTATCTGATTTCACTAAATACTGATTTTATCTTATTTTTATCACCACTAACATTTATAAATCATCATACTCCAATATAATATTTCAAAAATTCTCAAATTTCTTAATTTTTTAAAATAGCAACCAACTTTTAAATATTCGGATACATAATCATTTTTCATAATTCAACTTAATTATACCAATTACAAAATATCCAACTAATTAATCTATATTACAATAATTTAGATCTAAGGATGTTACAGCATGGGCTCCACCACGCTAAAACTTCATCCTCGAAGTTATTTGGCTTCAAACAGTTGCGGATATTTCTTCACCATCTCGGACTTTGTCTCCCAAGTGTGACTTGCTCCTTTATGATGCTTCCAACGTACAAGCACCATCTATATCTATTTACTCCTTAGCTTCTTCAATTTAGTATCCAATATACATTCCGGTTCCTCCACGTATCGAAACCTTTCGTCAATTTGCAACTCTGTATGATCTACCCAATCCTCGTTTCCAGTGGTGAATGACTTTCGAAGATTTCCCACATGGAACACCGGATGTATGCCCGACATCTCTTCAGGCAACTCCAAACGGTACGACTGATTTCCAACTTTCTCTAATATTCTGAATGGTCCAACAAATCCCGGAGCTAACTTTCCTCTTTTAACAAAACGTGTAACACCTCTCATAGGTGACATCTTCAAATAAACCCAATCGTCTACATCAAAACTGATCGGTTTATGCTTCCTATCGTGATAACTTTTCTGACGATCCTGGGCCGTTTTTATATTCTATCTAACCAATTGTATCTTCTCATTCATTTCCTGAAGTAATGTCGGCCCAGCAATCGGTGTTTCTCCGGTTTCTCTCCAACACGTAGGAGTCCTACACCTTCTTTAATATAAAGCCTCAAACGGCACTTTCTTTATTGTCGCGTGATAACTGTTGTTGTACGAGAACTCTATCAGTGGCAAATGATTGTCCCAATTACCACCGAGATCCAATACACATGATCTCATCATATCTTCCAAGGTAAAGATGGTCCGTTCACTCTGACCATCGGTTTGCGGTCGATAAGCCGTGCTCATCGCAATCCTCGTTCCCAATCCTTCTTCCAATGCCGACCAAAAATTTGAAGTAAATCGGCTATCCCGATCCGATACTATGGATTTAGGCACTCCGTGTTTAGAAACAATCTCGTCCATTAAATTTGTGCCAACTTTTCCAAGGAATAACTCTCTCTTATCGGAATAAAATGTGCGGACTTAGTTAACCTATCAACTATCACCCAAACTGCATCATGTTGACGCCTAGTCTTCGGTAACTTGGTGACGAAATCCATTGTTATGTGTTCCCACTTCCATTCCGGAATGGGAAGCGATCGCAGACTGCCATAGGGTTGCTGGTGTTTGGCTTTCACTAACCGACAAGTCCTGCATCTCTCTACATACTGACCAATATCTTTCTTCAATCCCGGCCACCAAAAGTCTGCTTTTAGCTCGTTGTACATCTTTGTGCTCCCGGGATGTACAGAAAACTTGGATTGATGTGCTTCTTCGATGATCACCTTTCTCATACCACCAAACTTCGGCACCCAGATCCTTCCATATATACCTTTCAATCCCAACTCGCTCGTTTCCATGTTCTTAACTTGTACCCTAATATCCTCAGCACCAACATTTTCTTCCTTCAAAGCTTCCTCCTGAGCGGCTTTAACATCATTAATAATCGTAGAAGTTAACATAGTAGACGTCATCATGTAGCAGCAGTCCTTAGAGTAGGCCTTACGGCTTAGTGCATCGGCTACTACATTAGCCTTTCCGGGGTGATAAAGGATTTCACAGTCATAATCCTTTATAAGTTCCATCGAACGTCTTTGTCTCATGTTAAGCTCTTTCTGACTGAAGATATACTTCAAGCTCTTATGGTCCGTGTATAATTGACACTTAGTTCCATACAGATAGTGTCTCCACAACTTCAATGCAAAAGTGACAGCTGTCAACTCCAAATCGTGAGTCGAATAATCATTCTCATGCTGCTTTAACTGTCTCGAGGCATATGCAATTACTTTTCCACGTTGCATTAGTACAGCGCCTAACCCCAGCCTCGAAGCATCTGTGTACACCAAAAATCCTCATTGCCCTCTGTTAGAGCAAGTATCGGTGCTTCACTTAACGTCTTTTTTATATCAAATGCCTCTTGTTGCACAGTTTCCCAAACAAACGGTGCGTTCTTATTCGTTAATGCAGTTAAAGGAACTGCAATCTTCGAGAAATCCTTAACAAACCTCCTATAGTAGCCCGCCAACCCAAGAAAACTTCTGACTTCTGTAGCTGAACGAGGCGATTCCCAGTTTCTTATGGCTTCAACTTTAGCTGGATCCACAAAAATCCCAGCTCCCGAAATAACATGTCCTAAAAACTGTATCTGTTGTAGCCAAAACTCACACTTTGAGAATTTGGCATACAACTTTTCCTTCCTTAACAATTTCAATAACTCTGTTAGATGAACAGCATGCTCCGCTTCAGTCTTGGAATACACTAGGATGTCATCAATAAACACTATCACCGATTTATCTAACATCGGTCTACATACCCTGTTCATCAGATCCATGAAAACAGTCGGGCCATTGGTTAACCCGAAAGGCATAACCAAAAATTCATAATGCCCATAACGTGTCCTGAAAGCTGTCTTAGGCACATCTTCCTCTCGAACTTTCAGCTGATGGTATCCCGACCTCAAGTCAATCTTAGAAAACACACTTGCCCCATGTAGCTGATCAAACAAATCATCTATCCTCGGCAACGGATACTTGTTCTTAATAGTCAGCTTATTCAACTCCCGGTAATCAATGCACATTCGCATCGTGCCATCTTTCTTCTTAACAAACAATACCAGAGCTCCCCACGGTGATGAACTCGGTCGAATGAAGCTCTTATCCAACAAATCCTGGAGTTGTTTCATCATTTCTTGCATCTCGGTAGGAGCAAGGAGATACGGAGAACGAGCTACCGATGCAGCTCCAGGGATCAAATCTATTCGGAACTCCACTTGTCTCTCAGGCGGCACGCCAGACAAGTCTTCCGGAAACACATCCATGAATTGTGATACAATAGGCACATCGGCCACAGTCTTCTTCTCAGCCTTGGCATCAATAGCATATGTCAGGTAGGCGTCACACCCTTTTGCAACAAGCTTTCGGGCTTTTGCAGTGGTTAATAAGCACAGATCCCCGCTTCTCCTATCCCCATATATACAGATCTCACGCCCCTCCGGTGTGGTTATCTTGATCATTCGTTTCTTACAGACTATATGGGTTTCATTCTCTCTCAACCAGTCCATTCCGACTATCACATCAAACTCACTGAATACTATCGGGATCAAGTCCAAATGGAAGACTACATCTTCAATCACTAAAGTGCAGTTATGGTATACATGATCTAATTTGACTAGAGTGTTACTAGCAGTTTCAATATCAAGAATAGCAGATAACTTAGACAAAGGCATCGATAGTCGTTGTGCAAACATGGTGGATACAAATGAACGGTTGGCACCAGAATCAAACAGCACTCGTGTAGGTAAAGAGTTAACTGTAAACATACCCGTAACCACTTCCGGGTTTTCCCTAGCCTCCTCCGCAGTTATCTGAAATGCACGAGCCGGTGCCCTTTGTGGCTGGTTCCGGCGGTTGACTGAACCACCACTTGATCCTCCAGATGATCGGGTTGAAGATGGAGCAACATCTGCTGGAGCGTTCTTTCTACAGTTTCTACTATAATGCCCCCATACCCCACACTTATGGCAAGCATCGGCTCTTCGTGGACACTCACTCTGAAAATGGCCCAACTCTCCACAGCAAAAGCAAGTGCGTCCATTAGTGCACTTGCCGAAGTGTTCCAGATGACACTTATTACAATATTGCGGGTCGGTGTTGATGGAGTAGGCACGAGCACGACCCGAAGACCCAGATGATTGACGATAAGATTGTTGAGGCGAATACTGTGATGAGCGAGAAGATCCTGAGTATCCTCCCTCACGCTGGCGCTTCGACAGTGACGGTTGTGTTGGGTTAGTAGCAGCGGCAGACCCAATTGAGTAACCTGACATGATCAAAATTTGTTCTACATTTTTGGCGGCCTCTAATAAGCCAGCAAACATAGGGTAGCGGACATTGCTCATAACCCTTCTGATCTCTATATCCAAACCAGCCTCGAACCTGGTCACTTTTCTTTCTTCAGTATCAACTTGATGAGGCGCAAAAAGACCCAGCCTCGTAAATTCCACAGCATACTGGGACACAGTCTTAGTCCCCTGCATCAGAGTCATAAACTTCGCTTCCATCCTTCAGCGTTCATCAACCGGACAGTACTGCTGAGTTAATAGGTCAATGAACTCAGCCCAAGTCACTAAAGAAACCTTCTTCAAGGTTAAGGCGTTAACCATGGAATTCCACCACATAATCGCGTCTTTGGTGAACATAGCAGTAGCATACCAAACCATGTCCTTCTCAGCACAGTCACTGATTCAGAATGTCCGTTCGGTTGCTGTTATCCATTCAAGTGCAGCAACAGCATCTCCTGGTCCATTAAACTCTACAGCACCATTTCCCTTTAAGTCATTGAATCGACAACCTTTGGGTTTATTAGATGACCCAGTGTTGTCATCTTGTTCATCATTGTTACCCCCCTCTGTTTCCTTTTTTTTTCTCTTGTCTTCCCTTCTCTTAGCTTCGGCCTCATCTCGAGCCCGAAACTGATCTTGAATCATCTGATTTTGCTCGGCCATCAAGGCTAGCATCATTTCTCTTGTTTCTTCGGGTGTCATTCCTCCTCCAGACATGTTCTAAAATATAAAACATATAACTTGTTTAGTAACATGTCAGTTATTTAAAGACACCACCCATTGTCCCGTATGAAAGTCAATCCCTATGATTACTAAATCGTAGTCTATCTTAGTTTAGATCATTACTTAAAATCACTACATATCATCACTTAACGTATGAGACCAAGACCTCACGGACACTTGAATCTCAAACTACTTCTCTGATACCATCTCGATGTGACACCCTTGCCACCTTTAACCACAATTACATAACACCCAGGATTAATCACCAAACTTAACTTACATAATGATCTGCATACTTAAATTACAGTGCGGAAGCATAAAAGTACATAAATAAAATAATACAACTTTGTCAAACACCCTACGGTGCTACAAGGTTCCAATACTAAGTCTACACACTCAATTCATTATTACAACATCCAGAATATATTACAACATTGGTCCCATAGTACATTTACCGATTGAGTAGTAGATATCTTCCAAGACTTCGCAAACGACCTAACTAGAAGGTCCGGCAGCAGATTTTTCTTTTCCTGTAAAAATTCAACAACTGAGGGGTAAGCGAATGCTTAGTGAATACACAGATTTACGCATTTTATAAATCTTTATTAGTCCCAATTAACCCTTCATTATATGCCTTTATATAATACCAAAAATATCCCAAAAGTGTGATTATTTGTCCATAAATTCGGGTCCTTAATAACCCATCCGAATTACACATGTACAGCAAAGAACTCGCCGAGTTCAGGTCTGATGTTCGGACCCTCGGCCGGATTTCGGACCCATCCGAATTACTTTACCCATCCGAGTTCGGGTCTCATCCGAGTTCGGGTATCATCCGAGTTCAGTTCTTTTTCAAGTTCGGTTCCATCTAAGTTCGTGTCTCATCCGAATTCGGGTCCCAACCGGATTCGGATCCAATACTTATGAATTTTTGAAGATTTATTCAAGTGTTCATGGGAACTCGCCGAGTTCACTTGCAGAAATGCAGGTCGCAGCTACGGGTTTCTAAGCGAAAATTGTCAAAACTCATTTTTAACAACATGCAATCCTTACCTTTGATATATTATCATATATTGATTATTTCTACATCATTTTCCATATCATTAACATCCAAATTCGTCCAGATTGGACCAAAAATGAGTAAAACCCCCAAGAACTCAAAAACTTTTAAAAAGTCAGATTTATTACCTTTCAGTGATGTTCAACTATTGATTTCCAACTGATTAAACATACATGCATCAACATTTCTCTCATATTAAAATTCGATTTTTACATCTTTTCTCTCCAAAATACAACCTCAAACTTTAAAACAGATTTCTTACCTTAAATCCACTTGAATCTTGTTTATAATCAGATAAGTTCCACGAATCTTGTTCCACAAATTCGAATTTCAGCAAATTTAGAGAGAGATTGAGAGCTTTGTGATGATAGATGGAAATGAGAATGAAAGACTCAAAGAGTCTTTTATTCCAAAGTTCCGGGTATTGTCATAAGTGGCCCCTCCACTTATCTGATTTCACTAAATATTGATTTTATCTTATTTTTATCACCACTAACATTTATAAATCATCATACTCCAATATAATAATTATAAAATTATCAAATTTCTTAATTTCTTAAAATAGCAACCAACTTTTAAATATCCGGATACATAATCATTTTTCATAATTCAACTTAATTATACCAATTACAAAATATCCAACTAATTAATCTAAATTACAATAATTTAGATCTAACGATGTTACAGTGAGCGCTACATGATGCAGAACTATCTAGATGTCATGTCACTTTGCAAGTGGTTTGGATACCTTGACCTCTTCATAACTGTAACGTGTAATCCAAAATGGCCAGAGATCACAAGATTTCTAGAAGACACCATACTTCATCCCGAGGATAGACTTGACATATTATGTAGATTATTCAAAATGAAGCTTGATGAGTTAATCAAATACATAAAGAAAAGTGAATTATTTGGCAATGTACAAGCATGTATGTTTCATCTGGTATTTTGTTTGTAATATTGTTTTTAACTTTTCAAATTATTCTTTATGTATTTATCTATTCATTATTGTAAATCAAATTACTCTTTTCCCCTTATATGTAGTGGTTTACACCGTGGAGTTTCAGAAACGTGGGTTACTTCACAGTCATATATGCATGTTCTTGCACTCTGATTACAATATCTCTACTGTTGACCATATAGATCCGATTATATCCTGAATTATATTCCCGTGTCAGTGAGTTTATGATCCATGGTCCATGTGGTGTTCATAATATGCATTGTCCATGCATGATCGATAAAAAGTGTTCTAAAAACTTTCTTAAGAAGTTCTCGAATAACACTTCCATTGATTCTGATGGTTTTCCAGAGTATAGAAGACGGGATAATGAGTTATTTGTTGAAAAGTCTGGTGTTAAGTTGGATAATAGAAATGTGGTTGCCTATAATAAAGTTCTTTTAAAAAGATATCAGACACACATTAATGTTGAGTGGTGCAACCAAGCCGGTTCTATTAAGTATTTGTTTAAATATATTAACAAGGGTCCTGATAGAGCTACTGTTACTTTTGTACAAAGTAACAATGAAGATGGTAATGTTGATGAAGTAGATGAAATTCAACAATACTATGATTGTAGATATATATATATCTGCATGTGAAGCATCATGGAGGATATTTAGATATGATGTTCATTATAGGACTCCATCTGTTGTAAGACCTCTTTTTCATCTTCTTGGACAACAACAGGTAGTATATGGTGCAGACGATGATATAGACGACGTTCTCGACAAACCTTCTGTGGCTTCTACCATGTTTTTATCTTGGATGGACTGTAACAAAACTTATACACAAGCACGGAAGTTGACATACGTTGAATTCCCTACAGAGTTTGTGTGGAAATGCCAAAAACGTTGTTGGGAGCCAAGGAAAAAAGGCTTTTCTATTGGGAGAATTCACCATGTATCCCCTACTGCTGGTGAATCATATTTCTTAAGGATTATGTTAAACAAAGTCAGAGGACCAACCAGTTTCGACGACATTCGTACTGTTGATGGAAGGATATATGATACTTTCAGAGACATGTTATGCTCTCGGTCTTTTGGATGACGATCAAGAATACATTGATGTTACTTAGGAGGCAAGTTTTTCTGGTTCTGGATGTTATATACGTTCTTTATTTGCAATGATGCTCATGTCAAATAGTCTATCTAGACCAGAATTTGTTTGGAAATAAACATCGCAGTACTTGTCGGACGGTATTCTTTTCGATCAACGGTCTAAATTGAAATGTCAAGGTATGTTATTATTTTTTGGGAAAAGTCTACAAATATATATTTACTATTTTACTTTATATATTTATATTAACTCATTATTATTTGCATTGAGTTTTCTTCCGTAATATTTGTGATAAAAATTTTATATCATATCGTTCAGGATTATTACTTACGGAAGATCAAGTTAACAACTTGACGTTGCTTGAGATAGAAAAAATTTTGCTTCGCAACATTTTCAGCTTGAAAAATTATGAAAGGATGCCTTATCCGAATCATGATTCTATATGATTGATTCTTGAGGAGCTAACTTATGATAGACCAGCTCTACAGATCGAATTTGATCAACAAAGGGGTGTTTTTGACAGTATTATAGTGGGGGTTGATATAAATCAAGGAGGGGTTTTTTTCGTTTATGGTTATGGTGGAACCGGAAAAACCTTTGTTTGGAAAACATTATCTATGGCAATAAGATCTAAAGGTCAAATTGTTTTAAAAGTTGCTTCAAGTGGGATTGCTTCATTATTATTGACTAGAGGTAGAACATCACATTCTAGATTTCTAATTCCCATAAATCTTAATGAGGATTCTCTTTGTTTTATAACGCCGGACAGTGATATCGCCTCTTTATTAAGAAAAACCAAGTTGATTATTTGGGACGAAGCACCGATGGTTCATAAACATGCATTTGAAGCTTTGGATCGAACGATGAAAGACATACTCTTGTCAGAAAAGCCATTTGGAGGTAAAGTTCTCGTTTTTGGAGGAGATTTTAGACAAAAAAACATGAGATTGACGGTGGAAGTAGGCACGACATCGTTAATGCATCATTGACTTTCTCTTATATTTTGAACCATTGTAAAGTCCTTAGATTAACAAAAAAAAAACATGAGATTGACGGTTGAATGTGAACCGTGTAATTTACAGCAACTAAGTGAATTTGGAGATTGGATTTTGGATATCGGAGAAGGCAAAGTTGGTGACGCCAATGATGGTGAAGCAGTTATTGATATACCCGGGGATCTTCTCATTAATGATTCAATTGATCCTGTAGGATCATTAATTCAATTTGTCTATCCTTGCATTCTTGAGAATCTAAAGAAGCCAAAGTTCTTCCAAGAAAGAGCGATACTTGCACCAAAACACGAGGTTGTTGATGTAATAAACGATCGTTTGTTGTCAATGTTTCCAGGAGATGAGAAGGTTTACTTAAGCTCTGATAGCATCTGTGAATCAGAGAATATTCATAACGGCTTAAATGAAAGTTTATACTCGCCAGATGTTTTAAACAGTCTTAAGCTTTCTGGTTTGCCCAACCACAAGTTGGTACTAAAAGTCGGTGTTCCAGTCACGCTACTAAGAAATATTGATCAGCAGAGTGGTTTATGTAATGGTACTACGCTACAAGTAATATCAATGGGTGACCACGTTATAGAAGCTGAGATTATATCTGGGAGTAATATTGGCAAGTGAACATTTATTCCAAGATTTCGTTTGACGCCTTCAGATAAAAAGATACCTTTCAAAATTCAGAGGAGACAATTTCCGCTTGTCGTATGCTTTGCTATGACGGTAAATAAAAGCCAAGAACAGTCACTATCGAAGGTTGGTTTGTTTCTCAAGGAACCGGTTTTCAGTCATGGTCAGTTATATGATGTCCTGTCTAGAGTTAAAAGTAGAGAAGGTTAAAACTTTTAATTCCTATCTCTTACATTTGTCATTCCAAAACGCACCGTTTTGGAACCTTACGTCGTCGTTTTAAAAAAAACTCCTTTTGCCTTTTCTCCAGCTTCTTCCTCTTCCCGTCTTCTTTTTGCTGATTCTTCATCTTCCTGCAACTGGTTCTTCTTTTTGGCAACCTACAATCCCTCAAGGAACAAGCTCCGATTAGTTCTTCCTCTTCCTGCAAGCAACCTGTTCTTATTTTTGCTGCTTCTTCCTCCTCCTGCAACCAACCTGTTCTTCTTTTTCGCAACCTACAATCCCTTAAGGAACAAATTCGATTACTTGAAAAACGCACCGTTTTGGAACCTTACGTCGTCGTTTTAAAAAAAACTCCTTTTGCCTTTTCTCCAGCTTCTTCCTCTTCCCGTCTTCTTTTTGCTGATTCTTCATCTTCCTGCAACTGGTTCTTCTTTTTGGCAACCTACAATCCCTCAAGGAACAAGCTCCGATTAGTTCTTCCTCTTCCTGCAAGCAACCTGTTCTTATTTTTGCTGCTTCTTCCTCCTCCTGCAACCAACCTGTTCTTTTTCGCAACCTACAATCCCTTAAGGAACAAATTCGATTACTTGAAATCATGTGTTCTCTTCTTCTTCCAGGAACAAATCAGTTCAAGCTCTCAAAAGGAACAATTGTATATCACGTGAGATTGAGAATTAGGGCTTATAAGGGTATGCATCGACATATAATCAGGTGAAATTGACAATAGGGTTCCAATTGCCACTCTAAAAAAAGGTAGAATTGGGCAGATGAGAGGTCGAAAATTAGGGCTGGAAAGGAATGCTTCCTCTGGTCTTCTCTTCTGGTTTTCCATTTAGGTATGTTTAGTAATTGCTGGTGTATTTTGTTTTTGTTTTTATGCCCATTGCTTTCTCCTTCTTCATTCCTTAATTCAGTTTCTTATTCTTTTGCAGTTCATCCCTTTGTGGAATTGATTTGCCTTCACCTAACTATCAATTGAAGGATTGCTTAAGTCATTGGTTTAAGGATTGTTGCACGGGAATGAAAAGTTAAGGTATTGAATCTATTCTTTTGTGTTAAATTTTGATCTTTTTGTTCTCTTTGATGCTTTTTTCCCTAATTTCAGTTGTTTGGATTGTCAGCTACATGAGTTTTATTGTTTATTATTAAGATGAATGAATTCTGAATTTATTTTACTATATGCATACTCCATAAATTTTAATATTATAGGCATGCCCTTTGGTTTCATTGTTCAAAAGTGTTTAAACTTCTAATCAGTATATAATCTTATGAAACTCGATCAACAAACTTCACTTTGTAACTTTGGCCTCATAAGGAAATGATTCAAATTAACTAAAATAACTTGCTTTAAAAAATCGATATTATTTTTTGAGAGAATTAAAATAAAATTTTGAGTCAAAAGAGAGTAGTTCAGATGGCAGATCCACTCATGTAAATATCATAAAAATTAAATATTCTATTAATATTTAATCAAGACAAAAAGGTGTTTATTTGATTTTTTTCCTTATTAATTAGACTTATATTTTGGAATGACAAGTCTTAGAGATAGAAATAGGAATACGAATTGGAATTAAATTATATATTATAATCATGTTTTTTGCCCTGCCATATGAATTCTCCAGATTTTTATTGGGGGCAGTATAGTAATTTTATTTGCTTACTGCAGAGTAATTAATTATTCTGCTTTCTGCCAATCTCTTATCATTACTTGTCTTTTCTTTTTAATCCATCTTAATATATGCTTCCTCTTGCTTCCATTTTCTTCTCATTTCCCACGTTCCTGCCCTTTAATACACTATCATTGCTCTTTCATTGAATATTTCAGGTATACAAATAGTATTTATTGTTGTTCATATGATCATACACATAATGTCTAATGTGTTTCCATTTATATGTATTTACTTTTTACTACACCGTCATTCTACTCCCAAGCTGAGATTTGTTTTGACAACCAAATCATGCTCTTTTTTTCTTTCTCATTTTTCATGTTTTACACATATGATGTCTCTTGTGTTTTCATTCTCGTATATTTTCTTTTTATTTAAGAGTTCTTTTGCTCCCAATATATCTTTGTTTTGACAACCAAATTTTGTTTTTTTTTCCTACTGAACCTAACACCAGAACACATAAGAAAAATGCCCTTTTTTTCCCTATTGCAACACATATTCTAATTTTTCCATTCTATTTATTTTTTTGGTTTCATTGTCTTTTTCTTTGAGTTGTTTTTTCATGTTTTGGGTGATGTTTTATAAAGTAACTTTTTGTCCTTGATACTATTGCAGGTTATCTTTGGGAGTTAAGTGTTTGTCGTCCTAAAGTAAGTCATATGGTTTTCTCATGTTTTTCTATTATTGTTCCTTTTTCATCTTCTGGGTGTTGTTTTATAATAATCTATCTTTTTTTCCTATTAGTATTGCATGTTTGCTTTGGAAATTTAGTGTTCGTCCAATGTAGAGTAAGTCATTTTGTTAATGTTATAGATTATTTTACAGTTATCATTTCCTAAATGTAGTTAGAAATCGCTTATTTAGTTTTAATAATGTTGATTTTTTGAACGATGTGTGTTCCTGTATTGCATTTGTTGTTTTCATTTCTCATGTAAAAGGTCCTTTGTGGTTTTTGCTAGGTCAATGTATGCCTCATGTAAAAGGTCCTTTGTGGATTCTGCTAGGTCAATGTATGCCTCATGTAAAAGGTCCTTTGTGGTTTCGACCTATATATATATTTGTTTGGTAGCGGTCAAATGAATGTCCTGGTATAGTGATGCATATATTAGAAACTGAAAAAACATGAATAACATAAATTTATACAAAATTACCACATATAGACCTTGGTGTAGATGGTGTCTGAATGGAAGTGAACAGAACATTATAAACCTGGGAAAAATTGTTAACAACAAAATTAGCTATGATAAGATAAGTGTAAAGGAGTTAAAGGAAGACATAATACGAATAACACACAAAATCATAAAAAAAAATAAACTAAAAAGATGATTCTTAAGCAACAGTTTTGATTTGTGTTCTTCACAGAACATACATCTTTTGGTTTCATTGAATACCATTTGTTCAATTATTGTACATTTTGAGGAACCCGAAAAGTTACATAATTAATATCATCTCAATAGTAGCACCTAAAACCAAATGCATCCCCAATAGGAATAACTGGTCCTATGTTGTATTAACAGCCACTGCAAACATGAAAATGGCAATTGTTATCCATCAGGAGTTTAGACGATGAAGCTTTTACAAACTAGAAAGATATGATGATGCATTTAGTAGTTATGTCATTAAAGAATAACAACACAAACTTAATCAACAAATGTAATATTTGTACACACAAAAAAGAAAATGCAGAAAAAGGTAAACTGAAACAGCTGACAGCATATGAAGAAACAAGAAGCAGTGTTAAGAAAGCTTCTATTTGGAATCATTGACATCTTTCCAACATGTTCATGCCACTATATGTTATACACTTTCCTTCGAGCAGCAAAACCATACACTTAACCAGGTTGTATGATTCAAGGATAAATATACTAATTTCTGTAAGAAGCAGTGTTATGAAAGCTTATATTTGGAATCATTGACATCTTTCCAACATGTTCATGCCATTATATGTTATACACTTTCCTTCGAGCAGCAAAACCATACACTTAACCAGGTTGTATGATTCAAGGATAAATATACTAATTTTTGTTTCATGCTCCTGTGCTTCTATGCATCATTCTAAATGGGAAATTTCGTTAAACGGATGTATAACGATCTTCTCTGACACCATAAAACTACATAGGTAATTATATTAATTATTACCCATACACAAGAGACATTATCGGGTTGTCCTAGGGTTTGTAAACAGTTTACCCATATATAAAGCTAAGGTTTAGGTACTTGACAAAGTTTTTGTTGTCAGTAGCACTTTGATCCTCATATAACCAAACTACGTAGGTTAAATACTTAAATTGTGAGGGTGTGTGTACACCAACAAGATACACTAAAACGAAACCTAACCTCACATAAAACTCTTCACTTCAGGTTACGTGGAGGACTAACACAGTATGTATTCAAACATATAATCATTGCCTATAAGCAGCCTTTAAGCAACATCAATATGATGGTATGACAAATATCAAAACATCTGATTACTATCCCCAATAACCTTTATTTAAAATAAGCTCCTTTTTCATCATCAATGTGTCTACTTAGGGTCCTCTTAAGCACTATCTGGAGTTTCAATTTATCTACCACATACATAGAGATCCAAAGAAGAGGTTTAAGTTCGGACTGCCAACCACTACTGTGTGCGTGTATTGAAAGATAAACTGCCCTTGCGCTTGCCTCTAGGAATCAACCCAAAGTCCCAGGGTGCTGAAGGACCTTGGCCAAGCTATCCTAACATAATACCCTCATGAGCACAAGGAAACAAGATTATCTGTCTGATTGGTTGACCCTTCTACATATAGTAGCTCCAACCCATAAAATTGCAAAAATTTTCATGTTGGAATCTCACATGTTTTTTGAAACCCTCCATTCATCGAATAATATAGCACAAATTATCATTCTTACAAATCAATGATTTATTGATGATTGATTATATACATGATGTCTAAAGTGTTTCCATTTATGTGTATTTACTTTTTATTACACCCTCATTCTACCCCCCACGTGTGATATTTGTTTTGACAACCAAATCATGCTCTTTTTTCTTTCTCATTTTTCATGTTTTACACATATGATGTTTCTTGTGTTTTCATTCATGTATATTTTATTTTTATTGGAGAGTTCTTTTGCTCCCAATATATCTTTGTTTTGACAACCAAATTTTGTTTTTTTTTTCCTACTGAACCTAACACCAGAACACATAAGAAAAATGCCCTTTTTTCCCTATTGCAACACATATTCTAATTTTTCCATGCTATTTATTTTTTTGGTTTCATTGTCTTTTTCTTTGAGTTGTTTTTTCATGTTTTGGGTGATGTTTATAAAGTAACTTTTTGTCCTTGATACTATTGCAGGTTATCTTTGGAAGTTAAGTGTTTGTCGTCCTAAAGTAAGTCATATGGTTTTCTCCTGTTTTTCTATTATTGTTCTTTTTTCATCTTCTGGGTGTTGTTTTATGATAATCTAGCTTTTTTTTCTATTAGTATTGCATGTTTGCTTTGGATTTTAGTGTTCGTCCAATGTAGAGTAAGTCATTCTGTTAATGTTATAGATTATTTTGCAGTTATCATTTCCTAAATCATATTTCCTGTAGTTAGAAATCGCTTATTTAGTTTTAAGAATGTTGACTTTTTGAACGATGTGTGTAATTGTATTGCATTTGTTGTTTTCATTTCTCATGTAAAAGGTCCTTTGTGGTTTCTGCTAGGTCAATGTATGTCTCATGTAAAAGGTCCTTTGTGGTTTCCGCTAGGTCAATGTATGCCTCATGTAAAAGGTCCTTTGTGGTTTCGACCTATATATATTTGTTTGGTAGGGGTCAAATGAATGTCCTGGTATAGTGATGCATATATTAGAAACAAACAAAACATGAATACCATAAATTTATACAAATTTACAACATATAGACCTTAGTGTAGACGGTGTCTGAATCAAAGTGAGCAGAACATTGTAAACAAAAAATTGTTAAGAACAAAATTAGCTATAATAAGATAAGTGTAAAGGAGTTAAAGGAAGACATAATACGAATAACACACAAAATCATAAAAAAATAAACTAAAAAAATGATTCTTAAGCAACAAGTTTTGATTTGTGTTCTTCACAGAACATACATCTTTTGGTTTCAATGAATATCATTTGTTCAATTATTGTACATTTTGAGGAACCGGAAAAATTACATGATTAATATCATCTTTTGAGATGTTTTTTCGTGTTTTGGGTGATGTTTTATACAATAACTTTTTGTCCTTGATACTATTTTTATCTTTGGAAGTTTAGTGTTTGTCGGCCTAAAGTAAGTCATATAGTTTTCCTCTGTTTTACTATAATTGTTCTTTTTTCATCTTCTGAGTGTTGTTTTATGATAATCTAGCTTTTTTTTCTATTAGTATTGCATGTTTGCTTTGGATTTTAGTGTTCGTCCAATGTAGAGTACGTCATTTTGTTAATGTTATAGATTATTTTGCAGTTATCAATTCCTAAATCATATTTCCTGTAGTTAGAAATCGCTTATTTTAAGAATGTTGATTTTTTGAACGATGTGTGTTATTGTATTGCATTTGTTGTTTTCATTTCTCATGTAAAAGGTCCTTTGTGGTTTCTGCTAGGTCAATGTATGCAAAGGTCCTTTGTGGTTTCCGCTAGGTCAATGTATGCCTCACATAAAGGTCCTTTGTGGTTTCGACCTATATATATTTGTTTGGTAGGGGTCAAATGAATGTCCTGGTATAGTGATGCATATATTAGAAACAGAAAAAACATGAATAACATAAAATTATACAAATTTACAACATATAGACCTTAGTGTAGACGGTGTCTGAATTGAAGTGAGCAGAACATTGTAAACCTGGAAAAAATTGTTAACGACAAAATTAGCTATAATAAGATAAATGTAAAGGAGTTAAAGGAAGACATAATGTGTATAACACACAAAATCATAGAAAGCTAAACTTAAAAAATGATTCTTAAGCAACAGTTTTGATTTGTGTTCTTCACAGAACATACATCTTTTGGTTTCAATGAATATCATTTGTTCAATTATTGTCCATTTTGAGGAACCGGAAAAATTACATGATTAAACCTAGAAAGAATACAACAATGGTTGTTGACTCTGCACATCTATGAACCATCTATGAACTGCTCCTGGTATTATGAGCTTAGAAAACTGACCCTAAAAAACACTTTGCATCCCTTCCTATATCAAGATGGTAATTTATGACATTGTAGAATGTGAAAGGAACTAAAAGTTTTTGAGGCCTTGAACTCTGATATTCTACTGACCTAAGGTCTCAATATAAATGAGGTTGCCATGGATTGTTAAAGATATATTTGCATGCATGGGAAAGAGCATTGTTCTAAACAATGACTAAAGTAATATCATCATTTATCTACATAAACTTTAAGTCCTTTGTTTGATAACTTACATGTTAGTCTTTAATCTATTCATAAGTTTCTTTTTCTCGAAAGAGGTAATGATGGTTAAATTGACTATATGTTTAAGAATTCTAGCGACATGTCGATATCTGTGCAAAACTTGGAGAAGTAGAAACCCATTATATCTACTATTATAAATTTTTGGCTCAATGGAAGTGTCATTATATTTTATTATGGATGATGTAACAGGTGCATTAAAAGTTGCAACTGCATTCATACTCTTGAAATTTTGTGATGACACAAGCAAAAATTGCATGCATTTTAGTCTTTATAAACTTAATTGAGACATATGTTTTACATACAGATTAAAGTTTTCATTATATGTGGCACTAACACATTAACACTTGCAATTCACAAAACTTCTAAAAGATGTAATGCATCTAAAAGACGATGTTACCTCCCAACAATTTGTATGATGTTATTCCGTAAAACATCATCTAATAGAGGCATTTCTTTTAATAAAAATTTTATGAATTGCAAGTGCTATTGACACATATAATGAAAACTTCAACGGTAACAAAAACATATAAAGTTATGAATTCCTTAAAGATCATCGCTTCCCTGTCAAAACAAACACTTCAAGAATTTCATCAATTTGTATATAAAATATACATTAACCTGTGAAATAGTATATACATTAAGTATGTAGATCATTCCCATAATTGGGCATACAGTTATACAAATGGGTGTAAATTGTTCTCTCTCGAACTGTTTTGCTAAAAAAAATAATATCATCTCAATAGTACCACTTAAAACCAAATGCATCCCCAATAGGAATAACTGGTCCTATCTTGTATTAACAGCCACCAACAGAACACTGCAAACATGAAAATGACAATTGTTATCCAGCTGAAGTTTAGACGATAAAGCTTTATAAACTAGAGGATATGATAATGCATTTAATAGTTATGTCATTAAAGAATAACAATACAAATTTAATCAACAAATGTAATATCTGTACATGCAAAAAGAAAATGCAGAAAAAGGTAAACTGAAACAGCTTTATTTTTTTGGTTTAATTGTCTTTTTCTTTGAGATGTTTTTTCGTGTTTTGGGTGATCTTTTATAAAGTAACATTTTGTCTTTGATACTATTGCAGGTTATCTTTGGAAGTTTAGTGTTTGTCGGCCTAAAGTAAGTCATATAGTTTTCCCCTGTTTTACTATTATTGTTCTTTTTTCATCTTCTGAGTGTTGTTTTATAATAATCTCGCTTTTTTTTCCTATTAGTATTGCATGTTTGCTTTGGATTTTAGTGTTCGTACAATGTAGAGTACATCATTCTGTTAATGTTATAGATTATTTTGCAGTTATCATTTCCTAAATCATATTTCCTTTAGTTAGAACTCACTTATTTAGTTTTAAGAATGTTGATTTTTTGAACGATGTGTGTTCCTGTATTGCATTTGTTGTTTTCATTTCTCATGTAAAAGGCCCTTTGTGGTTTCTGCTAGGTCAATGTATGCAAAGGTCCTTTGTGGTTTCCGCTAGGTCAATGTATGCCTCACGTAAAGGTCCTTTGTGGTTTCGACCTATATATATTTGTTTGGTAGGAGTCAAATGAATGTCCCGGTATAGTGATGCATATATTAGAAACAGAAAAAACATGAATAACATAAAATTATACAAATTTACAACATATAGACCTTAGTGTAGACGGTGTCTGAATTGAAGTGAGCAGAACATTGTAAAACTGGAAAAAATTGTTAAGAACAAAATTAGCTATAATAAGATAAGCGTAAAGGAGTTAAAGGAAGACATAATGTGTATAACACACAAAATCATAGAAAGCTAAACTAAAAAAAAATGATTCTTAAGCAACAGTTTTGATTTGTGTTCTTCACAGAACATACATCTTTTGGTTTCAATGAATATCATTTGTTCAATTATTGTCCATTTTGACGAGCGGGATAAATTACATGATTAAACCTAGAAAGACTACAACAATGGTTGTTGACTCTGCGCATCTATGAACTGCTCCTGGTATTATGAGCTTAGAAAACTGACCCTAAAAAACACTTTGCATCCCTTCCTGTATCAAGATGGTAATTTATGACATTGTAGAATGTGAAAGGAACTAAAAGTTTTTGAGGACTTGAACTCTAATATTCTACTAACCTAAGTTCTCAATATAAATGAGGTTGCCATGGATTGTTAAAGATATATTCGCATGCATGGGGAAGGGCATTGTTCTAAACAATGACTAAAGTAATATCATCATTTATCTACATAAACTTAAGTCCTTTGTTTGATATCCTACATGTTAGTCTTTAATCTATTCATAAGTTTCTTTTTCTCGAAAGAGGTAATGATGGTTAAATTGACTATATATTTAAGAATTCTAGCGACATGTCGATATTTGTGCAAAACTTGGAGAAGTAGAAACCCATTATATCTACTATTATAAATTTTGGTTCAATGGAAGTGTCATTATATTTTATTATGGATGTTGTAACAGGTGCATTAAAAGTTGCAGCTGCATTCATACTCTTGAAATTTTGTGATGACACAAGAAAAATTGCATGCATTTTAGTCTTTATAAACTTAATTGAGACACATGTTTTACATACAGATTAAAGTTTTCATTATATGTGGCACTAGCACATTAACATTGCAATTCACAAAACTTCTAAAAGATGTAATGCATCTAAAAGACGATGTTACCACCCAAGAATTTGTATGATGTTATTTCGTAAAAACATCATCTAATAGAGGCAATACATTTAATAAAAAGTTTATGAATTGCAAGTGCTATCGACACATATAATGAAAACTTCAACAGTAACAAAAACATATAAAGTTATGAATTCCTTAAAGATCTTCGCTTCCCTGTCAAAACAAAGGCTTCAAGAATTTCATCAATTTGTATATAAAATATACATTAACCTGTGAAATAGAATATTAATTAAGTATGTAAATCATTCCCATAATTGAGCATACAATTATACAAATGGGTGTAATTTGTTCTCTCTCGAACTATTTTGCTAAAAAAATAATATCATCTCAATAGTAGCACTTAAAACCAAATGCATCCTCAATAGGAATAACTGGTCCATCTGGAGTTTAGACGATAAAGCTTTTACAAACCAGAAGGATATGATGATGCATTTAATAGTTATGTCATTAAAGAATAACAATACAAATTTAATAAACAAATGTAATATCTGTACACGCAAAAAGAAAATGCAGAAAAAGGTAAACTGAAACAGCTTTATTTTTTTGGTTTCATTGCTTTTTTCTTTGAGATGTTTTTTCGTGTTTTGGGTGATCTTTTATAAAGTAACTTTTTGTCTTTGATACTATTGCAGGTTAACTTTGGAAGTTTAGTGTTTGTCGGCCTAAAGTAAGTGATATAGTTTTCCCCTGTTTTACTATTATTGTTCTTTTTCATCTTCTAAGTGTTGTTTTATAATAATCTAGCTTTTTTCCTATTAGTATTGCATGTTAGCTTTGGATTTTAGTGTTCGTCCAATGTAGAGTACGTCATTCTGTTAATGTTATATATTATTTTGCAGTTATCATTTCCTAAATCATATTTCCTGTAGTTAGAACTCACTTATTTAGTTTTAAGAATGTTGATTTTTTGAACGATGTGTGTTCCTGTGTTGCATTTGTTGTTTTCATTTCTCATGTAAAAGATCCTTTGTGGTTTCTGCTAGGTCAATGTATGCAAAGGTCCTTTGTGGTTTCCGCTAGGTCAATGTATGTCTCACGTAAAGGTCCTTTGTGGTTTCGAACTATATATATTTGTTTGGTAGGGGTCAAATGAATGTCCTGGTATAGTGATGCATATATTAGAAACAGAAAAAACATGAATAACATAAAATTATACAAATTTACAACATATAGACCTTATTGTAGACGGTGTCTGAATTGAAGTGAGCAGACCATTGTAAACCTGGAAAAAATTGTTAAGAACAAAATTAGCTATAATAAGATAAGGGTAAAGGAGTTAAAGGAAGACATAATGTGTATAACACACAAAATCATAGAAAGCTAAACTAAAAAAATGATTCTTAAACAACAGTTTTGATTTGTGTTCTTCACAGAACATACATCTTTTGGTTTCAATGAATATCATTTGTTCAATTATTGTCCATTTTGAGGAACTGAAAAAATTACATGATTAAACCTAGAAAGACTACAACAATGGTTGTTGACTCTGCGCATCTATGAACTGCTCCTGGTATTATAAGCTTAGAAAACTGACCCTAAAAAATACTTTGCATCCCTTCCTTGAACTCTGATATTCTACTAACCTAAGGTCTCAATATAAATGAGGTTGCCATGTATTGTTACAGATATATTCGCTTGCATGGGGAAGGGCATTGTTCTAAACAATGACTAAAGTAATATCATCATTTATCTACTTAAACTTTAAGTCCTTCGTTTGATCTCCTACATGTTAGTCTTTAATCTATTCATAAGTTTCTTTTTCTCGAAAGAGGTAATGATGGTTAAATTGACTATATATAAAAGAATTCTAGCGACATGTCGATATCTGTGCAAAACTTGGAGAAGTAGAAACCCATTATATCTACTATTATAAATTTTTGACTCAATAGAAGTCTCATTATATTTTATTATGGATGATGTAACAGGTGCATTAAAAGTTGCAACTGCATTCGTACTCTTGAAATTTTGTGATGACACAAGCAAAAATTGCATGCATTTTAGTCTTTATAAACTTAATTGAGACACATGTTTTACATACAGATTAAAGTTTTCATTATATGTGGCACTAACACATTAACACTTGCAATTCACAAAACTTCTAAAAGATGTAATGCATCTAAAAGACGATGTTACCTCCCAACAATTTGTATGATGTTATTCCGTAAAAACATCATCTAATAGAGGCATTACATTTAATAAAAAATTTATGAATTGCAAGTGCTATTGACACATAATGAAAACTTCAACAGTAACAAAAACATATAAAGTTATGAATTCCATAAAGATCATCGCTTCCCTGTCAAAACAAAGGCTTCAAGAATTTCATCAATTTGTATATAAAATATACATTAATCTGTGAAATAGAATATCAATTAAGTATGTAAATCATTCCCATAATTGAGCATACAATTATATGAATGTGTGGTTAAAGAAACAAAATAAAATGATGTTTATATGTGTCATATTGTAATCTGTGAACCAATTATTTAGCTAACAACTAATTTTTTGATATTTAGTGTCACCATATGTATTTTGCTGACATACTTATTTGTAAGTTGTTCTTTGTCAAACTATTTTGCTAAAAAATAATACCATCTCAATAGTAGCACTTAAAACCAAATGCATCCCCAATAAGAATTATCGATCATTTGTTGTATTAACCGCCACCAATATAGTATCACTGCAAACTCCAAATAGCATTACCTAAGTTTTTGATCTGAGGCTAACAGTTGAGTATAAAACTATTATCCAAATCCAAAATCAGGTTTTTTGGATGAACACTAGGCTTTGAAATAAATGACTACAATTATAGCAAAAGTAGACACTATTGTGCAAAAACTGTAGGCTTATCAAATTAAAAAACACAGAATAGGTAATCATATTAAACTGATGATTGTATTTGCGTTACTATTTAATGATTTCTCATTATCTTTTAAATCACCTATTTCAATGTTACAATCATTTTCTATGTGAATGTTGTAGGCTGTCTTTCAAGTTCTGTAACTTACTTGCCTCATATAAAGCTATCGTGTTGTACTAAAGGTAATCTTATCATTATTGTTACCTATGTATAGTTATCTGACATGTTCTATGTGTTCTACTAACATAGTTTTTAATTGGTCATCTATCATACAACTTAAAATGATTTATTTATCACTAATGTTTCTTTATAAATTGATGATCATAAAATGTTGCTTCATGCTTAGTCTTTAATCACTATTGCACCAAAAATGAATGATAAAAGAAAAAATGATAGTCATTCTTCTATGTCTGGATTTATTGTTGAGCACTTAACCTGTGATGATGAAAGCCTTGAATCATCTTTGGTACATATCACACAAAGGACAAAGAAGACTAAGGTAGGTGATGGATTAGAAACAGATGTTGTTCATACATCTATTGGACGATCTACATCTCGATTGATTGAAAATCCAAATGATGGATTAGAGAGAGCTGAGGGTGTTGAAGGGCAACAATCAGATAAATTTCAAACTGAAAGTAATCAATACACAGGTACTTTAGTTTCTTGCGACTTATGCTTATTTTATTAGCATCTTATTTATTATTTCCATACTTTTAGATGTCTTTATGTTCTTTTGATGATAATAGACAAACTTATTTTCATTACATGAGATATATTGTCCTTGAAATATGAATTTTAGGCGTTATTTTCATTCACTATGTTTTATTAAACATAAACTTCACTATTCCATGACCATAATGTTAATAATGTTTCCATTCACTTATTACCATGTGTGTTTTTTTCATTATGTGTTTTGTTGCTGCATAATGATTTTTACATGTCTTGGTTCCTACTTTTGTCCTGAATCATCATCAGACCCAACCGAGACATATGTCTATCACATTGACATTTGAGACCCATCCGTATATATACAATGAAATTAGAGCCGGTGTGCAGTCTGAGCTTAAGAGAGTTGTCTGACTATGTTGTCTACAACAGTTTAAAACGAGAATTACTATCATTGTTATAGGCCAATTGACATTAGTGTCCTTGGTAGGGATTACGATAGTGTTTTACCCGAGATCAAAGATTACAGGTACAAACAAAATATGTTACAATCTTTTAATCGGAGTTTTGGTCCCTTGAAAGCTGCTGGTGCAGCACCCTTCCAGTAGATTATTTCATTCTAACTTGTACACATCAATCAATATTTTATTAAAATATATTGGACCTAATCCTTTGCTATTTTTTTCCATATAAAACCAAGAATAGTGTGTATTATATGCATACCAGTTAATTGGTTTGTTTGTGATCTTTAAAAGATTGTGAGTGTTGCTTTTATTGATTATGTCATTGTTGATGTATACCTACACTTTTTGCAACAATCATAAAAGTTCAAAAGAATCAAACTTGATATAAATTTAATTTTTTAATAATGAATATTTTTAAATTACTAATTAACTTGACTCATTATGAGTTCTGCAGCTCTTTTCATATCATAAATCAAGGATACATATACATATACATATACATATATATATATATATATATATATATATATATATATATATATATATATATATAGACATATATATATATAGACACACACACACACACAATAGAGTGTATAGATGTTATATGCATACGTTGGTTTGTTTGTGATCTTTAAAAGATTGTGAGTGTTGCTTTTGTTGATTATGTCATTATTGATGTATACCTACACTTCTTGCAACAGTCATAAAAGTTCAAAAGAATCAAACGTGATATAATATTAATTATTTAATAATGAATATTTTTAAATTACTAATTAACTTTATTCATTATGAGTTCTGCAGCTTTTTTCATATCATAAATCAAGGATATATATATATATATATATATATATATATATATATATATATATATATATATATATATATATATATATATATATATATATATATATATATATATATATAGAATATGGTTCGAGAGAGTACCACCCTTGTGCAGCGCACCAGAAGGTACCACCTTTAAAAAAACTTTTTTTAAATTTTTTTTTTCACAAACATGTTTTAATTAACGTTATGAAGATCATATGTAAATTTCACATACATTCACATCTCCTAGCTCCTAAAAAATGATGTGAACACACACTTACATAATTTTGAAGACATGTGAACTTGCATTTATGTGATGCGTGTTTTCATGCACTTAGAGTGTTCGGATTTGCTTGAAATTTACATATGATCTGTGTAATGTTAATTAAGACATGTTCATGAAAAAAAATTTCAAAAAAATTACTTTTAAAGGTGGTACCTTCTGGTGCGCTGCATTAGAGGTGGTACTCACTTGAACCTAAATCTATATATATATATATATATATATATATATATATATATATATATATATATATATATATATATATATATATATATATATATGTTTGTATGTATGTATGTATGTATGTGTGTGTGTGTGTGTGTGATCATCTAAACTTTAGTATGTATTTCAATCTACATCTCAATATGAACATTATGTCATATGTGTTTGTAATAGTTTCGTAAATAACCAACTTTGTCCTAAGTATTTTCTTAATGATAGTATTTTACTTTCTTTGGGTATTCTTTTATGCAGGCTTATCACAAAACTATATTGACCTGGGTGATTGTAATCAAACATGTGAATATTGCAATGCAACGTTTTGGTTTGAAGAACGATTAAAGGCACATTTCAAAGATAGAAAGATTCGATACCATCACTGTTGTGCAGGAGGACAAGTTATGTTACTGACTGAGCGAGAACCTCCTGATTTTATTAAAGATTTGTTTAAAGATAAACATTTCTTAGATAACATACGGGCATACAACAACATGTTTAGTATGACTTCGTTTGGTGCTCGTATAGATGAATCCATAAATACTGGAAAAGGTCCGTATGTGTTTAAAATTTCTGGCCAAATCTACCATTGGATTGGCACGTTATGCCCAGCTGAAGGAGATCCTCCACGGTTCCTGCAACTATACATATATGACACACAAAATGAGGTTAGCAATAGAATGTCTCACTTTAGCGGACATGATGGTAGCAATTTGAGCTCTGAGATTGTTCAAGCATTAATTAGTTTCCTTGATGAGCATAATGAGGTCGTTAAATTATTTAGGACAGCCAGAGATAAATGCAAAGAGACAGATGTACCTGAATTCAAAATTAGATTATATAGTTCAAGTAGTATTCGAGGCTATGAAGCCCCAACTTCTGAAACGCTTGGTGCAATTGTTTTTGAAAACACCCAGAAAACCCAAAATGATTATGATGTAATTGTTGAAGCAAAAGATGGCATGCCTCAGAGAATTAATAAGCTTCATCAGTTGTATATGCCGCTACAATTTCCTTTGCTTTTCATTTATGGCCAACCTGGCTTTCATCCATCCTTAAAATTAAACAACTCAAGTAGAAGCCATTCTACAAGGAATAGAAGGTTAACAATGAACATGTACTATGCTTACATGTTACATGATCGATTCAATCTTTATGGCTTGCTGGCGAGAGGAGGAAGACTGTTCCAACAGTATGTGGTTAATGCATATTGTAGCATAGAACTAAATAGGTTGGACTATATCCGGGACAAACAACATGACATTAGAAATGAATATTTGTCAGGTTTGTATGATGCAATTGCTAGAGGTGATCGTGATGGATCTGATGTTGGTACCAGAGTAATTTTGCCTGCATCATTTACTGGAGGCCCACGATACATGTACAGTCATTATTTAGATGCTCTGGCCATCTGTCGCGTACATGGGAACCCACAATTCTTCATCACTTTTACATGCAATGTCAAATGGCCAGAAATCAAAAGGTATATGAGTAAATATCCAGAACTAACCCCAGCAGACAGAGCTGATATTATAGACCGTGTTTTTGAGATGAAAGTGAAGCAATTTCTCAAGGTTCTAAAAGAAAACAAACCATTCGGTGATGTAGCAGCAGGTAATAGTTTCTTTCATAATGTTTTTCACATAATGCCAGTTATGTTTTGCTTTCTTAAATGTCCTTTTACATAGATATATAAAGTATCTTTTATTAAGTTTTAACATTTTAATTAGTTCTTTTATATTAACTCATGTTTTTTAATTTTTTTTCCTATTCATGTTATCTTCTATCAGTTAGTGTATTTATCTATATATAATTTCGTTTATTGAATTTACACTTTGAATTAAAATAAAGCATTTTTCTAAAAAACACACAAGACACAAAATTTACACCTTTTACTCACACTAACACTACCTACAAGCATCATTGAAGTTAGTTGTTAGTATATTAAAGAACGTAGCAATTGCATGTATACTTGGTAACTAACACTGTCTATATTTTATTCGACAGTTCTGTACACAATTGAATTTCAGAAACGAGGGCTTCCACATTGCCACACACTACTTTGGGTTAGCACATCTACAAAGATAGAAACTGCTGAAGATGTAGATTTATACATTTCAGCAGAATTACCAAATCAAAGATATGATCCAGAAGGATACAAGGTGGTTTCTGAAATGATGATGCATGGGCCTTGCGGGTTGGTCAAACCGAATGCTTCTTGTATGCAAGATGGAACTTGTAGCAAAAAGTTTCCAAAGATATACAACGAAAAGACTTTTTTTGATAAAGAAGGATATGCACACTATCGAAGAAGGAACACATCCATTTATGCCACTAAGCAAGGAATCAATTTGGACAACAGCTACGTTGTTCCATACAATGCATTTTTGTGTCGTATCTTTCATGCTCACATAAATGTGGAGTTTTGTGGTTGGAATATGCTGATTAAGTACCTATTCAAGTACATTTCAAAAGGTACTGATCGTGTTTTTGCACGTATTACCAAACCAATTGGTGATCCATGTCCTTCAACGAGTCAAAGTATGGTAAAAGTTGATGAAATTCAGAATTTTGTTGATGCACGTTATATCTGCCCTCATGAAGCATGTTGGAGAATCTTTAATTTTGATATACACAATAGGGAACCTGCGGTGCAGATTTTGGCTGTACACCTAGAGAATATGCAACAAGTTTCTTTCAGAGCTAGCCAACCGTTGAAAAATATTGTGAGTGACTCATCCAAAAGGAAAACTACATTGACTGAATGGATGTCATACAATGTTTCCTCAAACGAAGGACATCATTTGACATATTTGAATTTTCCGTCAAAGTTTGTTTGGTATACAACTGAAAAGAGATGGAAACTTCGAGTCCACAAAAGCAAACCATCAATTGGACGGCTAGCATACATACATCCAAGTGCAGGTGAGTTGTTTTATCTTAGAATGCTATTATGCCATCAGAAAGGGTGCACTACTTTCCAAGCCATTCGAACATTAAATGGATGTATTTATCCAACATATCGAGGTGCATGTGAAGCCATGGGTTTACTTGGAGACGATAAAGAATGGACAACTGCTTTACAAGAAGCAGCATTTTCAGCTACATCAGCAGAATTACGATCATTATTTGCGTATATTCTGATTTTTTGTGAAGTTAGTGATCCACTAAAACTGTGGAAAACACATTGGAAGCAGATGAGTGATGATATTCCCACTAGAATTTCTCAAATGTTGCATATCAGTGATTTCCATGTCAATAATTCTGACTTAGAAGGCTATGTCTTGTATGAATTAGAGGCAATTCTAAACTGTTCTTCTAAATCTGTCCAAGATTTTGGTTTGACGTTGCCTCCACAGTGTTTGTTGGATGATTTAAAAAACAGGGTATTGATGGAAGAAAGGAACTACGATCGAGATGCGTTAGCAATAGAACGAGAGACACTCATATCAAAACTCAACAGTGATCAAAAGAAAATATATGATTTGATGATGAACTCAACCAAAAATGACCATCAAGAATTGTTGTTTGTATACGGTCATGGTGGCACGGGAAAAACTTTCCTCTGGAAAACAATAATCACTACATTTAGATCAGAAGGAAAAATAGTCTTGGCAGTTGCATCTTCAGGCATTGCTTCTTTGCTACTTCCATCTGGCCGAACAGCTCATTCTCGATTCAAGTTGCCAATAGACCTTACAGATGAGTCAATGTGTAAAATAAAAAAACACACACATATGGCAGATTTGTTGGCTCAAACGGATCTAATAATTTGGGACGAGGCTCCAATGAATGATCGACGTTGCTTTGAAACCTTAGACAGGACTCTTAGAGATATTCTTGATGTTCCAACCACATTGTTTGGTGGAAAATCAATCATGTTGGGTGGAGATTTTAGACAAACCCTTCCTGTCAAGAAAGGAGCCTCTAAAGTAGAAATAATAGATGCATCTATTGCAAAATCAGATTTATGGACTCATTTTAAAGTTTTCAGACTAACCAAAAACATGAGGCTATTACAGCCGAATTTTAGTGATGATGAACGAAAAACCATAGCTATATTTTCTTCATGGCTTCTTGACATTGGAGATGGCACAATTGGTCAACCAGACGCATCAGATCCTGATAATTCATCTTGGATTGAAATCCCAAATGAATATTGTATTGAAGATGACAACACAGGATTATTACGATGAAGAGACGTTACAAAAGCCAACTGCAGAACTATTACAACAAAAGGTTATAGTATGCCCAAAAAATGAAACAGCAGATGCCATTAATTTGGAGGTTTTGCAAATGGTTGAAGGTGACTCACTAATATACATGAGCTTAGACGGAATAACTCCTTATGCAAATGATGGAGGAGATACCGAGATGTTGTACCCAATAGAATATTTAAATACGATCAGCTTCCCGGATTTGCCACCACATCGGTTGGAACTTAAGGTTGGTTCACCGATCATGCTTTTGAGAAATCTCAACTTGGCTGGTGGATTGTGCAACGGAACAAGAATGATAGTAACACAATTGCTAACAAGAGTCATAGAAGCACAGATCATTACAGGCACAAGAATTGGAGAGAGAGTATTCATTCCAAGAATAAATCTGATACATAAAGATCATAAGCTGCCATTCATCTTCAAAAGGAAACAATTCCCTGTCAAAGTTTGTTATGCAATGACGATAAATAAAAGTCAAGGACAATCGTTAAATAAAATAGGGATATACTTGCCCGAATCTGTTTTTGGACATGGGCAGTTATATGTTGCATTATCAAGAGCAACATCACCTCATGGATTAAAAATTTTGATCAAAAAACAAGAGCAGCAAGAAAAAAATGAGACTAAAAACATTGTTTATAAAGATTTCTTAAAGGATATTATTTCAAACCAGGTTAACCTCATTTTACATCAATATCCATTCTTTACTTCATTATTCATGATAGACTTATATTTTCTATATGTTATCACATTGTTAAATGATGTATAGATTTACTTACAACACCACACATTAAAATATGCTAATTACATCTCATCGTATTTTAACCAGGATGGCACTAACATTGGTGGCGCTCACAAACATCATTGACCTAAAACCGAACGACAGAAACAAGATGATTGAAGTTAGAGTGTATCGTAAGTGGATTAGCAAAAATCCACCGGTTCCAACTCCAACAGGCTACTGTTGTATTTTACTTGACAGAATGGTACAACTTATACTAATCACTCACTTTTATTGCAAGTATCATACAAACATACTTATATTTTCACACGCACACACATACGCACACATATGGGTATGTGTGTCAAAATATACAAGATATGCATTAAAAATAAGAAAATCAACTGTATAACAATTGTTTTATAAGCTATTTATATATTAGTATCGTTTTTACCATTTACTAATAATGATCCAATTAACAAGAAACTAATAATTCAGGCATTAGAGCCCAACAAATAAAATTTCTATACTCTAAATGATTTACTACCTAAATAGACACTTTTATGTTACTTGTATTTGCTATCAACAGCCTTAAGGTATTATTTTTATTCTAAAATGTACATGGCTATGCTTAATTGAGTAACTAATGTACATTTTATTTAAAAAATGAATGCATTTGACCATTTAGGATTTTTTTTTAGTTCCATTGGCACAGATTACTACAGAAGCTTAATTACCTTGAAATTATATATAATATGCGCTTAATTACCTTGTAATTGTACATAATATGCACTGTTTCTTCCAAACAATTGATGCATTCAAGGTAATTTGAAACTAATAAATGAAAAACTTGATGTAATTTTACAGGAAACAAAGAAACTTTCAATTATTTCTTTAGTTTATGTTTTAGTAATTTTACACATGTACTTCTTTAGAAGGTCGTAACTATTTTTAGCTTCTATGTATATTTGGATTTTGATAATTGCTGAAAAGTGATGGCTGTTGTAGTAACCAATTTGATTTTCAACACACCACTAAGCCATATTAGTCTCTCTTTTTTTTCATGTTCTACAGTGCAGTATACATTTTTAGTAAAATTTATTTTAAATGTGAGACATTGTTGTTACTATCTCTTTCTCTATCATACATAAACTGGGAATGCCTAAAAATAAATAGTGACCATTAATTCATTCTCTAAAAATTGTGATATGACTGTATAGGACAACGTGATTTTCCATTGTGATACAGTTCTAAAGGTACAAAAGTGCATATCTGTCACTTTCTTGGTGCAACGTGGCTCACAAAAAAAAATATTGTCTTCTTTATTATTACATAAAATTGTAATTATTTTTCTTCTATTTGTTCAAAAACCTCTTCCTATCATATTCATGTTTATTTTCCATCCACTTATTAAATTCTCATATATTTGAACTTTAATGACATCAACCACACTTCTTTTATCACAGGGCGATGCAATTCAGGCCAATATGGATTTCAAAGACATGGAATACTTTGATCAGCTACTGGAAAAAGATTCGGCATACAGAATTTCCAATTTCTATTGTGAACACACAAAAACCTGGCATCAAACAACTCCCAACCCAACGAGCCTGAGATTCGGAAGGTTCACAAAGTTTGAAACCATATCGAATGCTGGATTTCCTGATCATTTTTTCAGATTCATCTCCTACAATCAACTCTTTTCAAGACTCACAAACAACTCAGCCCTCACAAGGAACTCTACCCTCCCAAAGAACTCAATCCTCACAGGTATAAAACGTTTCAATAATATATTCTTTTAAAAAACATATATAAAGTTGATACTAATTACTATTATATTCATAGATTATATGGGCTCAGTTCGTACAGTTGGACCACTCATAGAGTCTGGGAATCCAAACAGAAATCAAACAGTCAGAAGAACCCTCGACATAGAAAATCTCAAGTAAGCAAAAGTATTTGTTTTGCTATTACAAAATACATAAAATCTTTCCATCATAAACATCCATATTTTGTAACATTAGTGGCAATGTCATTCAATTCACGATGTGGGATGAAATGGCAAGAGAGTTTGACGAAGATGCATATCAATCACTTCCGAAGCCGGTTATCATCGCTATTAGTTCATGTCGAGTTACAAAGTATAAAGGTAAATATCTATACATGCATAAACACATGAACATAAGTATACATATCAATGTTTCACTAACATTATTGTTACTATTAAAAGAAACAATTCAGCTATCCGCTACTCCAGCCACTTGCTACTACATCAACCCAGATATCCCAGAAGTAGCAGAATCAATAGCTGAGTAAGCTTAGCAACAATAATACAACTTTATATTTAGGTTCTTTCCACAATTCTGTTGTACAAAATAAATATGTAAATATTCATTTGCTAGGTACAAGGCAACATATGAACAAAATCCACCATTAAATGTCACCAATCAAAGATATGATGACAACGATAAAGAGAAAACACGAAACAGATTTCCTTTGCACGAATTGCTCGGCCAAAATCCGGACACTTATAAGGCAAGCAAAGATACAAACACATGTAATCTTTTCAATTTAATTGCAACTTACATTTCTTTTATTACAGTTCACCAGATTTACGTGTGAAGGAACAATCATTGATATCAACACAAGTAGGGGATGGTACTATAACTCATGCACAATGTGCAACAAAAAATTATTGATTAACAGTTCACTATCCGAATGTCGAGACCACGGTCCACAACCAGATGCAAACTATAGGTAACATCATATGACCATATACTTATATAATCAGCTTACAAAAAACTAATCAACTGATTCTCAATATAACAGGTACAACATCAAAGCATTGATCTCCGATGAATCAGCAACAGCAACCTTCACTTTTTTCAGCCCTGCTGCAGATATTATCACAAAGATAAACTGCAACACCCTGGTGGAAGAATTAGATAATCGTGATCCATATCAACTTCCACTTCAACTTGAAGCAACAAAAGGGACAAAACACATACTTCAGTTTCACTTCAATCCTTTATGCAAAAAGGGTTCAGTTGACTTTATTGTGGATAATGTTCTTACCAACCCACTTCCTACAGCCCTGCCAAGCATTCAAATCAAAGACGCCCCAATCAAAAAAGAAGAATCATCATCAGCTACACATCCCGAAGCAGAACCAAAACACAAAGGTGAATAAACATAATTTCATTTTGCTATATATGTCATTAACAAATTTTTTCAAGAATCACTTGTGGAATTTAACATTTACCTACTTCAAAATTATCTGCAACAGTTCCAACTGAAACATCTCAGTCGAACATAGGAACACCGCCAACAGATTATCCTCAACAAGTCTTCACAGAGAAACAAGGATTTGAGCTTACAAGGAAATCAACAAAAAGAAGCTTATTTCAAACATCTGGTAATTTCAACAAAAACCTTCTATAATTTAATCATACAAAATATACACCAGCCTAACTAAATGTGTGTTAACTAACAGATCTAAGTGGAAATTTGGAAACAAAAAGGACGAAAAGCACACAACCACCATCAAAAGAAAAAGACAATTAGCTCGATCAGGTACAAAGTACATAAACAACTACATATATACATAAGCTCACAATTTATATATTTTAATACTAAACAACTAAAACTATCAACCAGTTAGTAAATAACTAAAGTTGTCTCCTGTTTTTGTTTTTTGTTTTCAGGTACCCATTTTGAGTTTTGTGACTCTTGCAATGATGCTCATGCTTTACCAACAATAGAAAGCGCTGAAAGATGTAAGTAACAACATATTTTGGATGCTACTCACAAGAATACATCTTCTTTTGTTTCCATTCCTTTTGTGTTAAAAAAAACAACATACTCAAGACATCAGCAAGAGTCAAACCAAATATGTATAAAAACATGTATCCCATTAATGCTTAAATACGTACGTCGTTATCATCATTTTACATGTTTTTATTCCATAACATCATATTTTGCCTTGCAACAAAACTACTAAAATAAGCGATAAAAACTACATATTCATTATGAATACCCGCAGCAACGTGCGGGAACCATAACACTAGTTTTAGACAAAGAAGGTAGAGTTAGCTTCAAAACAACCAATGTTGTTTATAAAGAAGTATTTTCCGGTTTATGATTTGAAATTATGTATCTACTTTTTTCTTTTGATCTTATGATTATTTTATACTTTTTTATATGTTTGTATATTTCAAGTAATATGATCAACCCGTGTAGTACACGGGTAATAACCTAGTAATTTATAAATCAAAAACTAAAATTAATTGATTAGGGACCTTACGTGAAATTTATTTGTAAGGGCAAAATTGGTATTTCTAAAAAATTAAATTGTTTAGGGACTGAAAGCGTGACAAAGTTTTAAATTATGGACTATCAGTGTAATTTTTAAAAGTTAGGGACGAAATCTGTAATTTGTTATAAACCACATGGACTATTTAAGTAATTTACTCAAAATAATAAGATAGATACATGTCATTAATAGTCATTTATAAATAATAGTATTGATAATTTTTGTTTGTTTTTTATAAGGATGATTATATTTAATAAATAATAATAATCACACTTTATAATAGTAGTATGTTGTACTAACTTATATTTTATTTAGGGAGAATTTCATATATGTCCGTCTAAAACTTCATAATATCATATATACCCGACTCAAAAAAAGAATTTCATATATGTACTTTTAAAACTTCATTATATCATACTTACCCAATATAAAACTTTAATATCATATATACCTTTTAAAACTTCAAAATATATCAAATATATCCAAATTATTTATTTATTCTTTTTTTGAGCCGGGTATATATGATATTATGAAGTTTTAGGACATATATGAAATTCTTCTTATTTTATTTAATATTAAAATTAATTGTATTTATCTTTTATTTTATTTAATATTAAAAATAATAATGTAGTATTTATTTATGTTTATTATATATTAAAAAAATTAATTTTTCTTTATTTTATTTAATATTAAAACTAATAATATTGTATTTATCTTTTTTGGTGAAATGTGGTAACGCCATGTGGTAAATTATGTTCTCCTTTATTATATATAGTTTATTAACTCATGTATTACACAGATAACTTTAATAAATTTGTTTCTTAAAACTATGTAAACTTAAAATTAAAAATTAATATTCAAACTTTTAATACTAATGATATTTAATATATCTTATTATAATTAATGTATATATAAACCATATAAACAAGAACATATCATTAATAACTTTTAAGTTTATATAAGTATTATTTTTATTATTATAATTATTAATCAATAAAATCTTTTCAATATTGTGTGTTGTGATTTTGTGGGATTTAAGGATCTAACAATGATCTTATCTTAAAAGTTATTTGATTTAAAATTTTTAATTTAATCTTGGAATACTAATTACATTTGTCATTAGTATAAGATGACACTTGACATCATGAAAAGATGACAAGTGGCAATTTAGTTACTTTTATACTAGTATTTATACAAGATTATAGATACATAGATTTTAATAAATATTATTTATATATATACTAAGAAGCATGTATATATTATAAAACACATTAACTTAAATTTCATGTATTTTAGGAGGTACATTATATGATACATTCATTATGTGCAACTAGTATAATAATTACCATTATTTAGGTTGAGTCCATAAATATATTGTAATAATAATATAATATAATAAGTTGGATACATGTCATAAATAGTCATGTAATAAATGATAAATGATAGTAGTCATAATCTTTATATATATATATATATATATATATATATATATATATATATATATATATATATATATATATATATATATATATATATATATATATAGGTTCAAATAAGTATCTCTCGAAATCAAGTGCACCTGTCCTTATAAATTATGTGAATGCTCAATGCGTATTTATGTGAATGGTCATTTCACACCATGTGAATGGTGTGAATGACCATTCATATTATCTTTTTTTTACTATTCACAAGATTTATGATGTTACTCCTTTTGAAAAAAAGTCTTATAATATTGTCATATACATGTCTATTAAAAAAATATGTGTGAATGATCATTCACATTAGGGTACGCTGGGTACGCTGCAATCTTATAGGTACGCTGATGAACCTGATTATATATATATATATATATATATATATATATATATATATGTGTGTGTGTGTGTGTGTGTGTGTGTGTGTGTGAGAGTGTGTGATAAGGATGATTATATTTAATAAATAAATAATCACATTTTGTAATAGTAGTACGTGGTCCTAATTCATATTTTAATAATAATAATAATTATAGTCACATTTAGTAACAGCAGTAATAATCTATATATCTTAACAAAAGAATACCACTAACGTCACGTGTCACCCTCTCATCCTTCTAAAATTTTGATTTCCCGTCTCTTTTCTATAATTAGATTTCTAATTTTACTAATTCATTATTAGGAAAGTATGAAATCTAATCAAATACTTTCATATTTAATCCATACAATTAAAAAAAATTTTAAATATTCTAATACTAATCTAAATTAGTTTTTGAGAATTTTTTTTTATATTTTGATGTTTGATTTTTAATTAAAACATATAATTTAGAGGGATGAGAGAGTGACACGTGGCATGAGAGGTCTTCCCGCCTAATTTTTCATATAGAATTCTTCTTACTTAGTTATCTAATTTATTTAAAATTCAAGTAAAAATAATTAAGTACTACTTAATTTAACTCTTATAAATAAAAATAATCTTTTAAAATAATTTTCAGATTTAACTCCTAATGTTAACTAACTATGCATTATTTTATATATTTAAAAGGTAAAAATAATGCAATAATATTGGTAAAGAAATGTTTTATAATTTTTTTATTATAAAATTTTTTAAATTGTATTCAATGTAAAAAAAATTAAAATATTATATATATATAAAATCTATAAATAAAATTTTTAAAAAAATATGAGACACGATAAATAGTATTCATACATATTTAAATATAATTTTTTTAATTACCCTTAATAACAAAAGATAATATTATTTTCGTACTTTTTTAAGACAAAAATAAACATTTTTGTATGTAATTGATGTTTTGTGTAGCTTTAATTTAAACATTTCTTTATAAACTATCCATGTAGTACGTGGGTTAGTAACTAGTATGTGATGCAAAACAAATAAAAACGGATTTGTTTGTAAATTTTGAATTCTTGGAACTTGCCATTTCTTGGAAAGTCCACTGACTCTCCTTTCTCCCCCACACCTCCTTCCCCATGTTTATCTGTTGCAGAACTCACTCTTTCCTAGCTACTCTCTCCTTGATAACGATTGTTGTTTCTGGTTCCCTCCAGCAGCCACCGCCTTCCAACAACAGGCCTCTTGCAGCCACCACCTCCCTCCAACAGCCACAGCCTCCACCCTCTGCCACCCTGCCGCCTGCCTTCAAACAACATACCGACCTTCCAACACCACCCTCTACGCCGAGCCCTCCGATTAATCCCCATACTTCGGCCACCGCCATCTGCGTTGCCCTTGTACCACCCTTATGTGAATGACATCAAGGTTTGTTCATCGAGAACAAAAAAAATGTACATCGGGTTTTCATTATTTCTGGATTTAATTAAATATGTTTTCTATTTGATTGTTTGTGAGTTTTTGAATCCTTTCTGATTCATATAGTCAAAATACAGGTCGAATTTGAACACATGTTCCGATTCCATTTTCCAAAACTCTAGATTTACTTATATTTAAATGGTTCTGTTGATGGGTTTGTATAACTTAGGGTTTTTGATTGGTAATATCTTGATATGTATTTTGATCTTGTGAATCAGATAGATCCGTAAGTTTAATCAAATCTTGGGATTTGTGAAAGATATATACTAATGGCGATGTGTTTTATGTAACTTGTTGAGTTAAACGTAAAATCCTGATTCTTAATTACTTGCTATTAAGTCCGGTTATCCATGATGCTTTAGATTTGTGGTTTATGCTTTTTCGGCATTTTGATGCCTTTTCTTGTGCTTTCAAATTCAGAAAGTGGAAAAGTACTTCTGTTTGTTGCAGTTTTTAAAATGTCGGCTCTGTTACCTACAATGGTAAGATGTGACAAGGACCTGATTCTATTCACCCCCCTCCCCGCTCTTTTCCATTGGTGTAGAAGAATTGATTGGCTTTCCTTGTTCGTAATTGTTGCATGTTTTTTCCTTTCAATATTGCAAAATGGAGGAAGAAAGAAGGAGATAAGGTCAGTTTATTCAGAAGATCTTACAGTCATAAGGAGATTTCGTTTTCATATATTTAATTCTATGAATTGCAATTATCCAGTTGAAATATTGAATTTAATAGATTTGTTGTTTGATTGTTTGTTTTGATGTAATAATTAGAAGTGGGGGACATCATTTGTGAAATTGAGACCGTTAAAGCTACCCTTGAATTTGAATGTCTTGAAGAAGGGTAAATCCGTCTTCCCTGATTTTATCTAACCTTAGGCCTGCAGTATAGGACTGTTGGCACTTTCTTTATACCTTGACAACGAACCTGGTCATCATACTACGAGTCTACTTGTAGTTTTTTAGGACTCATATGTAGTCTATGCTTCTGTTTTAAAAACTAATTGTAGATTTGTAGGAAGTTGTGTATCTGCTCATGTATCAAAATACCACACAGAATCAAATTTAAAAATTAAGAGTTTCTCAATCAGACCATGTAATCACATCAAAGCCATCGATGAATTAGAAAACCGATAAAAAAAACAGAGTATTGGACATCACATATGGAGGATTGACAAATTGCCTTATTTGCATAGCCATCGATGAATTATATAGGTATTTTGTGATGAGTACGGAAATGTAGATTTTGCTAGACTCTAAAATTAGGGGTTTTTTCCTATGACAAATCACATTTAGATTGAATGGGGGCATTGGGCCAATCTGGTTTTCTCCTTAGAACATCAACTTATATGACCAGAAATCCATGGAGACAGCCAAGCTCTTTGCAAAATATATATAACACGTTTTTTTCTGTAATAAATTTCTGTTGTTGATAGTTTGTACTCGTAACTTTGTTCATTTTACAAAATCTGTAAAAAAAAAGTTTAACATAATTGTAAATGTTATATTGGTGATAATTCTGCATAGCCATCAGGTTTATCCATCTTTCAGACTATAGTCATTTTTAAATCAGTATACGTTGTATAATACGAGAATATTCTGATTAAGCTATATTGGCCTTGTTGACCTTTTATTTGCATCAAGAATGCTTCAGTTACCACGTCCTAAGTAAATCCAAAATTGAAATGACGTCTGATGTATGTGTTTATAGTTATGCTAAGCTGTCATTCATTTTCACTTGTTATGTTCATTGTTTATGTTTCACTTGTATGTTAAATTAATTAACATATGTGCATTGTATATATTCCAGGGGGCTTATTCGGGTGCAAGAAAAATTAAAAGCAATGATTAACGGATTTGGAGAGAGAGTAATTCTTCTTTGGTCGGTGTAATTAACATACAAATAATTGAATGAAGTGGGTCTTGTTCTTGATTATTTCACTGTATTGATGTTCATAATTTTACAGGTTCCATGGTGCTTGGCAGTCGCATCATTATTTAATCTTAGAGAGACTATTAACGGTGAAGCTATTATTCAGTTTCACATTTTTTTTTGTTTTATTTATTTATTCTATTGATAACAACTTAACAATTAGCATAACTATTGAACCATTACAAATTAATCAACCAATAAAAAAAATAATCTATACTGTTATATAATACACTAGTCTATTAACTCATGTGTTACATGAATTAATGTAAAGAAATAATTTATACAGTTTTAATGTATAAATTATACAAAAAAAATATACGGTTTAGATCATAATTTTAAAAATATTTTATTGCATACGCATATTTAGTTTAAAATTTATATTTATATAATACAAGTTAATAAAAAAATTTCGTTATCATTCTTTTAGAATAAATAGAAAATATTGGATAGTTATACAAATAAAAACTATATGAATAAGAGTATATATTAAAATCTAATTATAAATTATTTTTTATCTATTTCATACTATTATGTTAATAATTTATAGTGTTAGAAGATTATACGAATGATACAAAGTTGTGAGATTAAAAAAATGTAAAATTGTTAATATATTTTTATTTAGAACGTAATAACAAATTAATTAATGAAGATAAGACTTGAGACGGTTACTTATTTATTGGTGAGTAAATCTTGATTCAATAAGTATTAATTAAATTTTTTTTAACCAATTAAATAACTTTATGTATTATCTAAATAGTTGATGATTTTAATCTAGGATAATGCATGAAAAAACAAATAATTAATCCACCAATAAGCATGTCAATAAGTATTTTTTTGTTATTTTGTAATATATGTAGATATATAAATTATAGTAATATTTTAAAATTTAATTTTATATATTTTTAAAGTAATAAAAATATGTGAAATTAAAAAAAAAAAACATTGAATCAAATGAATAAAATCAAATTTATTGAATGATTTTAATGAATTAGTTAAAATGGAAATTTATAAAACCTTTTCTTTTGAATTGATATTTTTATTCTTAATATTTAATGTTTCAAGAATGAAAGTCTTATTTAATATTAATTAATAATTGGATGAAATGAAAGATGAGTTATTTTAGGAAAATTAGGAGGGAAAATGAAAATGAAAAAGAAAGAGAGATTGACATGTGGCACAAGGTGTTTTGCTTTATTAATAAGTATAGATAGATTTAGATTAAGAAAAATAAATTCTTTCTGATTAAGTGAGTATTTTATTTTCTAGAATACAACATTATTTATTATGAATGTTATTGTTTTGAGGTTCTACCCCACCTTTAAATTTTAGAACCATACAATAATAAATTCAATTAATGAAAGAACAAATAAACTTTTAGCTTTCTTTCCTAATTTATTTCCTTAAATTAATCATTTCAATTCATTATATTAAAGCACTTAAACTAATAGCTTTACTAATAATTAAACATATATATTTTTCAAATTTATAACATGTATATTGAGAATTTGTATTTATTTTTTATTGACTGTATAATTGATATCTTAAAACATGTTTCCATCACTAATATTTATTTATTAATATAGTATAATAAAAAAAAATTTAGTTAAATAATATTTAGTATAAAATGTTGACAAATTGAATACAGTTTTTCATTCTTATATTTCATGTAGTTTCGTTCTTATACCTTTCAATTTTATACTTTATATCAATTTAATAATTTTTTACACCAACATGATATTAATGCATTATTGATATTTTTTAGCTTCATTTAAACTATATGTTATAAAAAATAATTATTAATAAAGTATATTCATGTAATACATGGGTCAATAAACTAGTAATATTAATAACATAACATAACATGTCATTAATAGTATGTTATAGATAACATATTAATATTTTATTATTGTAAATAAGGATGATTATTTATATTTGATAAATAATAATAATCACACTTTGTAATGGTAGTACGTTGTACTAATTTATATAATAATAATAGTCACACTTTGTAGTAGGGGTGTGCAGAAAAACCAAAATCCAAATCGAAACCGGAAAAAACCGAAAAATCGAAACCCGAAAACCAATCCGTTTGGATTTTGGACTGGTCTGGACTCTCGATTATCAAAAACCGAAAGTTTTGGTTGGTTTAGGTTTGAACCTTTAAAAAACCGAAAAAATCCAAACCGAACCGATTTTATATATACTATATTATAAAATTTAGATTTATTAAATACCTACCTTCTTTAATTATTAAATTAGGTTGTTTAAATTTTAAATTTTATTAAATACCTACCATCCTTTAATTACTAACTGTTAGAATAGGAACTGGAAAAGTGGGAAGCATCAAGCGACGCATCGGACACCGAAAGTGGGAAGCATCAAGCGACGCATCTGTGGATGTTTAAATTTACGATTTGAATTGTTGAAATTAGATATTTGGATGTTTGAAGTTTAAGTTCTTTTTTTGTCTTTTTTATGTTTGACTAAATGATTATTGTATTGGATATTGTTAAAAAGTTCATATTTTGTCAAAGAAAAAATAATTTTCACAAATCAAAAAATGGGGTTTCGGACATAAAAAAAAAAAAACAAAATCCAAAAAAACCGAAAAAAACCGAAATCGAAACCGAAACCGAAACAAAAACCGAAAAAACAAACCATTTAAAACCAAACCGTTTGGACTCCGATATTTTGGTTTGGATTTCGGTTTTTGTCATAAACAGATCCAAACCGATTCATGCTCATCCTTACTTTGTAGTAGCAACACGTAAGACTAATTTATATTTAAATTGATCGAAATAAATATTATTTTTATATTTACTAAGAAGCATGTATAAATTATACAACTATAAAACACATTAACTTAAAATTCATGTATTTAAGAGGTACATTATTTGATAATTTATGTGCAACTCTCAATTGTATAAGAATAATAATATTCTCATAAATTAGAAAATAAAATAAACTAATAACTTAAAATTTTATATAAAATTAATAATGTTGATGACTTGATGTTTAACTTAATTATATAACTTCATTTAATTAATAACATTTTAAAATATTTTTATGAAACTTTTGCTAGCACAATAATTTAAGCTTTAAAGTATATATGATAAATTAATCAAGAAAATCCTAAATACAAAAGTTAAGGACATCTATTAAAATAAAATCTTCTCATAAACTAATATTTAACTAATCTAATAATTATGATATATAAAATAGAAATAAGTTGAAATTAGATATTATTAAAATAAAGATAATTAAATTTAGAAAACGTATCATATATTTAATTTCATGTAAAATAATTTTGTTATTTTATTTTACTTTTATTATGATAACATTAAATTAAATAGCACAATGAATAATTAGGTCATGCTAAACAATTATGAGATATGTTACATTTATCACATGCATTTTCTTTCTATATAGTCTAACTAGTTTATCAACCATGAAAATTTTAATGAGTATCTTTTTCTTAAAACTATATAAATTTAAAAATTAAAAAGAAAACTAATATGTTCATTAAAAACTTTTAAATTTATTATTATTATTAAAATATCTTTAAAATATTATTTGTTGAGATATTAATTAGATATAAATATAGATTTATTAATTCATTAATATTAAAAATAGTATTGTAGAATTGGCAAATGCTCGTTAAGCCAATTGACATTCTATGCAAATGTCATGTGACATTTAGTTACCCTTTTAATAGAATAGATAGATAAATATAACATCCTTTAAAAGTTTATTTATAAATAAATAATTAACAAGTTGTTAGTTTTATATTTCTATCTATCTAAAAAATAATAATTTTTTTAATCTTATATTAACTTCTTTTAGTTAATACTTTAATGTTTTTCTAATATCATCTTCAAAATAGACACTAAATTCACGTAAATAGATTGTAAAAAATGTTATTATAATGCACTTGCACAAAAGTTTATTAAACTTTAAAGAGGTACATTAAAGTGTTAAAATGAATTCATACTTTTAATCTAATAAAATTTAATTTATATGAAAAATATTTTATTTAAAACTTTTATAAATAAAAGTAAAGACATAATGTTTTTTCATTTTATAAAATTATTCAATTATTCTTCATGAAAAGAAATTTTCAGATTATTAGAATTGAAATATGTAGCATATTTTTCATGAAACAAGAACATGCATAATATGAATTAAAATATTATTTATAATTTTTAGTGTAACTTTATTAAAGTTCAAATATGTAAGATATTTTGTTTTTAATTATTATTATAGTTGATGTTGTTTTTATGTTATAAATAACTATACTTAATCATAAAACTTATTATTATCAATTACAATATTAATATTAAAACAAAACGTAAATATTACATTGAGTATTGAACCTATTTTGAACATCAAAGTAAACTTATGTGATGCTACATTTATATAAATTAGTTTTACATTCTATTAAACAGAATCAGATTCATCATCGTACCTATAAGATTCCAGCGTATCCTAATGTGAATGATCATTCACACATATTTTTTTGAATAGACATGTATAAGACAACATTATAAGATTTTTTTCAAAAGGAGCAACATCATAAATCTTGTGAATGGTAAAAAAAGATCATGTGAATGGTCGGGTGTGAAATGATCATTCACATGGATGACCATTCACATAATATTTAAGGACACAGAAAGTGTGAATCTATGTTAAATTCATATATCATGCGTATAACATTAAATTAGACATGGTTATGTGAAAAAAAATTTTAAAAAAGTTTTTTAAGGTTGGTACCTTCAGGTACACTTGATTTCGAGGGGTACTTATTTGAACCTGACTGTAACATCCCGGATTTGAGTCTGGTACGTGGATTTAATTTATTCGCTCATTATTTTAATATTATTGCGTTGTTCCAATTAAATCCCGTTTCGTGGATTAAACGTGTCGAGACCGAGTGATACGTGTCTCCGGATTAATAATTAGTGGATTATTATTATCATTGAGATCGCGGATCTAATTGGGTCCAAATGATATTAATATTGAAAAAGTGATAGCGGGTTCGGATTTAGCGGGTTCGGAGCTTTCTATTTTTGGAAAGCATATATATATACATACATACATACATACATATATATATATATATATATATATATATATATGTGTGTGTGTGTGTGTGTGTGTGTGTGTGTGGATAGACTCTAAACTCCATTTTCCTTCTTCACTTCCCAAATTCAGAAATAGTGTACGTGTGTGTGTGTGTTTGAAGCTGGAGCAGCAATGAATCATCAAGGTCTGAGTTTGGTTGCCAAAAGTTGAGCATCTCCTTCATCTTGATTGTGTTCTTGAGGTTTGGAGGTAAGAACCCATGATTTTGTTAGTTGAAATTGAGTTATGGTTGTGTTGTGGTGAGGGTTCTGAGTTTTAAGGTTTATGGGTGTGATATATGTGAGTTTGATGTATTTTGGCTGCTGGAATCAATTTTGAGGAGATGAGATTTGTAACAACCTAGCTTTTACTAGAACTCAATTATTTGATTTTGAGCCAATAATGTAATTTTATTACATTATTTGAATTGTAATTTAATTAAGTAATGAAAATATTTAATTAAATTATGATTGTTATAAATTATTAAAGATAATTAAACTAAAGAATGTATTATACGAAAGTGGAGGGGGTTAAATTGCAAATATAACTAAGTTAAATATATATACTTAAATAATGATTTTATTACCATTTAATTGCAATTAAGAAAGAAACTCAATCTCTCTCTTCTCTCTCTCCTAATCCACGGCTCCTTCACCAAAATCATCTAGAAAATTATGAATTTTGCATTCAATTGAAGATTTAAGCTAAGGAGAAGATACAACAATCATCATTCATCATCAATTAGCAAGGTTTAAAGGTAATAATTTCTTAAAAATTTGAAATTTATGTGTTTGGATCGGTTTTTATGGAAAACCGAAAATACAAGAATTATAACACGAATTTGTTGTTGCATGTTCAAGTTTTTACTAAATAATCATGTTTTTAAGTTAATAGATGTTAAAGAAACAAAATTTTTATTTTGGATCATCCAAATAAGGTGAAAATCGGTATTTTTATAAAATAAGTGTTCTTGACAAAATTTGCATATTTTGGATGATCTTGATCAATTTATGAGGTTTTTGATCAATAAAATTGTATAAAAACACTCAAATAATGATAACACAACTTTATATTTTATTGCATGTTAATAAAATGTGTTTTTGGGAATTTTTATGAAAAATCCGAATGAATAAAATGAAGAACACCAAGAACAAATTTCTGGGAAAAAATATAAGTAAGGATCCGAATTCGGGTAGGACCGAATTCGGATGGTGCCCATTTCGGATCCCATGTTTCGGATCCTTATAAATTCGGATGACCAACTTCGGTTCTTATGTATTTTTTTATGATCCTAAATTTGGTCCCAAGGTCCTAAATTCGGGTGCTCATTTCGGATCGTATGTCTTGAATATATTCCCAAAATTCGGATGATTGTTTCGGACCCTGCTTGATCCGAATTTGATTGCCATTTCGGATGGCCAAGATCCGGATCACCCAATCCGGATGGTCCGAATTCGGATGATCCGAACCCGGGTGACCATTTTGATATTTTTAATAAATAAATAAATGATATTTATGATGAAAGATTATGAACAAAACAACATGATTATCAATATATATATATATATACAGATCTTTTGAGAATATAATGAAACAAAGAATATGAACGAAAGAAAGATAGATGAGTTATCAGTATCAGAATCAGATAAAATAAAGATGTTAAAGCTAAAAGCTGATAATATTAATATGATATGATTCTGGACAGGTTCAGTGAAATTCTGAACAAAGACTTAAAGATATTGAAAGCGGGTCACAGAATTGAAAAGAATTGACGGAAGATCAGATTGACAAAAGATTTAAAGATAAATCCTGAGATAACTCAGGTGGTGGATATATACATCTGATTGATAAAGACCCCAGACCTGTGAGTTATAGATATTCAGATTTAACATGCTAGATTTCCGGTTGAGACATATTGTTGATGTTAGATTAATTTGACACTCATATTATCAGCTGGATTGTGAACTGTGCACACTATGGTTCGGTGTTACCCAGTAGATCATGATAGCTATTTGATTTATCACTTCATATGACTTTGAGATTTACTATTCATTTCTGATATATATTGTATGAGAATACTGCTATCATGAATTTGATTACGTATGCTTCATCATTGCATATACTTTGACATATTGATTCAGCTTGATTAGCCTTGTCGGTTAATTGTTCTAGACCTGGCTATTTCACCAGTTCTATTGAACTTGGTAATGACCATCCGATGTTCCGCCATGTTGATTTACTGGTAGCTAGCCCAGTATGTGGCTGATCCCCACGATTTAAGCGTGAGCGTGGCTTGAACATCATCCGACTCTATGACTACTATGTCTCAATCATGAGGGCTGTAGCGGCAGTCAAGACATATCACGCTAGAACTTATGATCCGCTTGATAATGCATGTTAATTTGAAAATCTATATTCTCACTAAGCCTTGCTTACAGTTGCTACCTTACATTTTTTTACAGGAAAAGATAAAGGAAAGTCACCTGCTGGACCTAGTTCTTAGGTCTTACAAAGATCAAGACAGAAGTTTTCATAGAACTCTACTCAGCAAACCCTTTTGGTACTAATTGGAGGATGATAATATGGTGGTCTGGGTAGATTTATCTTGATTATATGATGACATGAATTAGATTAGACTTGTGCCCTTTATAAGTTTAATTTGAAAATTGTAGTTCGTACTAGAATCTGTATTTAACTTATCCTAATATGTTTGTACTTGTAATTCGTAATTCCGCACTTAATTACTCTATCTTAGTTTGATTGATATCATATTGCATGATGTGGGACCTAGACTCGTGACTACCGCCCCGTAAGGGGTGGTCTTCACAGGATGGTATCAGATTCCATAGTTTGAGTGAATCAAGTATTACGTGAGTAATACTTGGTCTCAAACTTAAGCAATACATATGTATCAATCATTTAGGTGGTTTGAACTGAGATAGGATGTACAGACAGTTAGGATAGGAAAAAGGGTACATAGATCTAAGTCTATAAACTGATAGTTAAATGATTTTAATTTTCAGTTAAGATGTCAGGATCAGGTGACATTCCCAACAACATGACCCCACAACAAATGTTTGAAATGATGCTACAATTATTAGCCCAACATTCTGAACAACAAAATAAGATTATGCAAGAGCAGTTTCAGGCTAGAGATGAGGCCAAAGCTAAGAGACGTGATGATAAAAAGAATAAGCAAAAAGAAAAACAAGTCCAGAATGATGAAACTGATTCTGATAACTCGAATCCTGAAACCCAAATTTCACAGTGTCAGGATCTGAATTTAACTCCCTAAGATTAACTGATTTGAATTGATCAGAGTGTAAATCAATAATCTTGTATTAAATCAAAGTCTAATTAAGAAGTTTGCGGAATAACACTTAATTACTTTAATAAAAGCTTTCAGAATCCATAACAGATAAACATAAATGAATAAACAAAATTGCTTGTATTGCTGAACTGAATGATTACAATCACCTATAATCTGTTTGATTAGACGAAGAACACAAATTGTTCTTAGGATTTTTACAACCTTAGAGGCTTATGAAAACTTAAACAAAAAGCAATTACAAACTTGAACGTGCAGAAACTTAATACAATAGAAAAACCTATTCTATGTATTTATAATGCTTTCTGATTTGTTTCCTTGAAGGACTCTGACTTCTCTGATAGTCGATATGCTAGAATCTTCGTGTAAATATCTTTTCCTGAATATCAGCACTTTCTGTTTATGAAACTGTTGAGCAGCTTGAATCACTTAGCAGCTTGAACAGAGCAGCTTGTACTTTTGTACTAGCAGCTCGAACTTCTTCAACTAACAGCATGAACTTTGTACTTACACAGAAAATCTACTAACAGTCTGAGAAGACTAACTAACAGTTTGAACTACTTAGAATATTTCCCAACAATCTCACCATAACTTAAATTCTTTACATAAGACTTTAAGTTCTATACAAATAAGGAAATAAAACAAGTAAACTGCTATTTACAAACCAAGGCTTTCAAAAACTTACAATTGTGCAAGTTTCTGATTGACTGCCTTCAAAAATTCTTTCTTCAGATCTTCTCTATCACAATATATTCTCACTGATCTCATCTGAAGTAACATAGCCTTTGGAAGATCATAAAATTCAAAATTGAAGAACATACCGGATCTATTTGCAAACCTGATTCTGTAAGTCTTTGATTTGACAAACAGATCAACTTGTGCAATCTTCATCTCCTTGGCATCTTCTATATCCTTCCTTATTGACTCAGGATCAAAAATGCTCTTCAGATCTTTAATAGCTTGCTTTACTTGTGGAAGAGAAGATCTAACTTGAGTTGCAGACCCAACATGGTGCATTCTTGTGAGCTCATCTCTGGTCATCCCTTGGACTATATGCATCATACTTTTATATTCTTCCTCAGGACCAGTTTCTCTTCTTACTACAAAATGATATCTTAAGTCAATGTTATCCATTGGCTTAGCATACTAGTAAGTAATTAGAGGTTTTGAGAAATCATGCTGGTCGAGGGTCTTTTCAATCTCCATTACCTTCTGCAGCTGATGCTCAAACAGCACCCTTTTAACCTGATCAAGCTTTGCCTGTGAAATTGTATCTGATTTGGGAATAGAAGCAACAGCTTGACCAGAAGGAGCAGGATCACTAACAGCAGCTTGAACATTACTTATACCAGCTTGAGCTGGATCTTGTGATCTTTGGACTTCTTGGGAGACTTTGGCTACCTTACGTTTTTCCATTTCTTTGTCATGGATGTCTTGCAGCTTTCTGTGATCATGGACTGAGCCATCTTCTTTGGGATGCCAGCTGAAAAGGCAAAATTAATCAAGAATCTTCTATGCTCAGCCTTTGAATGCCCTGTTGGCATTTTCCTCTTTCTTTCACTTTGCTTGACCACAAACCCTCTTAGGTAATCACCTAAGGTTTCATCATCTTGCATTGGGGTCTGGGTTTGCTGGTCTAGAGCCTGATCTTGTTCTTCTGCTATTTTTCTGGCAATTTCAGCATCATAGGCAATCTGGGCTTCTCTAGAAGAAAATTTGTGCATTGGAGAATCAATGAGGATACCCTTGCCTTTATCTTTGATTGCAGACGATGTAGCTTGGACTGAACTGATGGGAGCCTGAATTCCTTCTCTTATAACAAATCCAGTTGCTCTTGTAGAAGCAGCTTGAGTTTCTAGGCTAACAGCTTGAGAAGTTGTTGGGACTGCTAGCCTAGAATCTTGGACTGTTGGAGCTGCTTGGACTGATTGAGGGATCTCCTGATTCTCCCCCTTTTTGGAAGCATTGATTTGGTCAGGAGGACCTACAACCAGCTGCTCTAATTTAATGATCTTATTTCCACAGAGGGTGAACCCTTGATGGAGATAATCCATTCTTTGGTTTTGAGCTGCTTCTGCCTGTCTGAGTGCAATTATTTGTGCCCCCTGTGCAGCAATGATGGACTGATGGTATTCCAACATTGCTACAACAGGTTGCAGCTTAGGATCCGTCAATAACATGAGTTGTAGACTAGCCTCAAGATCAGCAAACGAATGTGGTGCTTGTGATCTATCACTGGCATGAATACCAGAAGTAGAAACCTCTGGGCCCCTCTGTTCTTGGTACTGGGGACTTCCAGATGGTGCTTGCACACCTTCTGTTGCCATGGGTGTGGTCTTATTGATGTTGACACTGTCCTGTGCCTCTTGTGCAGAAGCAACAGTAGTGTCAGCCACAGAACCCATATGGACAATCTCTGTTGAGATGTCCACCTCCTGATTGAGGTTGGGAGTGTCCTCAATGGGTGCCCTTTGGGTATTCTGTGCAGAAGTGTCCTCCTGCACAGGGTTATTTGGCTCTTGTAAGAGGGCTGAGGAGGAAGGAGCTCCTGGTCCTCTTTTTCTCTTGTACAGTTTGAGTGGGGATGTGGGCTTAACAACAGGAACAGAAGGCATTTGAGTATCATGAGGAGTGGGTTGGGGTCCTGGGGGTGAAGCAGTAATGTTTGGCTGAGCCTGCTCAGGACCCTCTCCTCTGTTTCTTGGAATGATGCCCAACATTGCAGAAGGCAATGGGACATCAACAGTCAAAACATTGGCACTTTGTTTTAGAAGACGTTTTATTGAAGGTAAAGAGTGCCTATGGGAAAGTATCAAACACAGACAGCAAACATAATATTAGGTCTCGAAGATGTTAGATACATAAGAGATCCTATAAGAGATGTATAGATGAATGTCCACATCTATTCCATCTTTGTCTGTATGGAGCTGCTTGTGAGGATCCATAGGAGTACTTGCAACTTTGGTATCTTGGTACCCAAACTTTTCCAGTATGTCTTTAACATACTTTGATTGACTTATGAAGAGACCTGAGGGCTTCTGCTTGACCTGCAATCCTAGAAAGAAGGTGAGTTCTCCCATTGAACTCATTTGAAACTTTTTGTGCATTAAAGCCTCAAACTCTTTGCACAGGCTGTCATCGGTTGACCCAAAGATGATATCATCAACATATATCTGTACAAGCAAAATCTCAGATTTGATGGACTTTGTGAATAGTGTTTTGTCCAGAGTACCTCTCTTGAACCCATTCTGTAGAAGGTAGGATGACAAAGTGTCATACCATGCTCTAGGAGCTTGGTGGGGTCCATAGAGAGCCTTGTCTAGTTTGTAGACTCAGTTTGGATACTTGTAGTCCTCAAAACTAGGAGGCTGACACACATAGACCTCCTCTTCAATTGTGCCATACAGAAAGGCAGACTTCACATCCATTTGATACACTTTAAAACCTTTGAAGCTTGCATAAGCTAAAAACAGTCTGATGGCTTCAATTCTTGCCACTGGAGCAAATACATCATCATAATCTATGCCTTCCTCTTGAGTGTACCCTTGTGCTACTAGTCTTGCTTTGTTCTTGATGACTATCCCTCTCTCATCCTTCTTGTTTCTGAACACCCATCTTGTACCAATGGGTCTCTTTCCTTTAGGAAGATCAACAAGTGTCCATACATTCTGAATCTTGAATTGTAGTAGCTCTTCCTGCATTGCCTCAATCCAGGATGAATCTTTCAAAGCCTCTGATGCCTTTTTAGGTTCTAGCTGAGACATGAAACAGGCATGTTCAAATGCAGCTAGACTAAATTCAGGAACTGCTGGTTCAACAGCAGCAGTCTCCTTGTGAACCATTGTCCTTGTTTGCACAGGTGTATGTGGATCACCCATTATTTGATTTAGAGGATGATACTTGTGAACCCTGAGTGTAGGCTCTCTATCCGTCTGAAAAGAGAATCCAAGATTTGTATCATCTCCATCAGGACCAGTTGATGGTTCAGCTTCTGGAACAACTTGACTTGAGTCTGGGACTGTTTCCCTTTGTGTTGGAACTGTTCTCTCAGGACTTGGGAGTTGCACTTCATTGTCTGGATTTGAATCATATTGAGCATTCAGAACCCCTGGAGGATCACAAGACAGAAGTGGTATAATTGTATACTCATCCCAATTATTTGAATCTGCAGCTGTTTGAAACTTTGTGCCAGCAGCTTGATTATTTGTGCTACCAGCATGAGAATTTGCATTGACAGCTTCAATCCTGTGTTCATCAGCTTCTGCAGTATACTCAACAAAGCTCAGAGAATTTGTTAGTGAATCTAAATCAAACAACCAATCAGGACCAGTGCCTTTGACATTTGCAGTATTTTCATTGAATTCAACATTGGCACTTTCTTCAATGGTTTTAGACACACTGTTATATACTCTATAGGCTTTGCTTTGATTTGAGTATCCTACAAAGAAACCTTCTTCAGCCTTACTTTCAAACTTCCCTAAGTGAGTCTTAGTGTGAAGAATGGTACATGGACAGCCAAAAGACTTGAAAAAGGCTATTAAGGGTAGTCTATTATGAAATAACTCATAAGGAGTTTTCCCTTGTGATTGAACAACCTGAACACTGTTTAGAACATAACAGACTGTATTAACTGCTTCTGCCCAAAAGGTCATTGTGTAACATCCCTATTTTTCAGTTACTTGTAATAGACAATTTAAGACTCAATTATTTGTATTAATGAAATATTATGTCAATTTAAGTTATTTTGATCATTATATCAGTTAAATGAGAAAATACAAAGTTGAGGGGTATATTGTGCAAATGAGTCAAAATAAAGAATAAAAGAAAGGAAACTCTTCATTTCTTCATTCTCACTCTCTCACTACACTCTCTCTACCGGTTTCTCTCTCTCTCTCTCTACTCTCTCTTCCTCTCGGCTCCATCCAAGAACACACACAAGAATCAACAATTTCAAGTGTTCAAAAGTTGGATTCAGATAGCAAATAAGGAATTATAAGCATTACAACAAACGATTTGAGGTAAGAATCACTCCTATTTACGAATTTATGAGATTTTGGGTTCGGTTTTGGTAAGAACCGAATCAAAGGATTTTGGTTCAGATTGTTAATGCATGTTAGAATTTGTTATTGATATGTTAAAATCGGGTGTTTATAATGTAGTGTACCAATTTTCAGATTCAGATTCAAAGTCTAAGTATGAATTTGGAATTAAGTGTGTGTTTTAGTGTGTGTGTTCATCGAGACTCATAAGAAAAATGGACATAAATGGGTTATTTTGGTACAATATGACATGTTATAAGTTGTTATAGTGTATATAAGTTCACATTTGCAATATTAGACTCAGAAACATGCAAAAATGACCCAAACATAAAATCTGGAAAATCTGGAAAAATATGCTAAGTATGAATTCGGATGATGATCCATCCGAATTCGGATCATCACCCTAGTTCGGACTCAACCTCAATTCGGACCATACTCAATTCAGACTTACAATGATTTCGGACCTTGCCCTATTTCGGTCCTATCCCAATTCGGACACCGTCCCAATCCGGATCAATAGTGAGTTCGGACCAATTGTATTTCGGACCATAGGAACTTCGGACTATACTTAATACGGACCAACCACAATTTCGGATGCTATCCCAATTTCGGATCATACTCAATTTCGGACCACTAGCTAATTTCGGATACTTACCCAATTCGGATCCCCATACCCATTTCGGATCCATGTACATTTCGGACATGTCCCAATTCGGACCCCAACACCCATTTCGGACACATAGTGATTCGGACCATCCGAATTCGGATGTGGTCCGAAATCAGAACCCAATTACATTTAATTTTCAGAATACAATTTTTAAGCAATTACTGACACAAATTCACTATTACACCTACTTTACAGATCATTGTGGTGTTATCAAAACACACATTGATTCAGGATCAAGTCACAAAACCAATCACTGTGAGTAACAGATTGTCATTCTAACATTTATTGTTTTTGCATTCATGTTTATATATTCAATGGCATGTTCACATTGTTCATATACATCATTTGACACTCATGAATGATTTGTTGTTATGATGCACACTCGTACTTGACATGTAACACACATGTAGCCAACGTTCATTTGAAAGTGCATTTATTCACATCATGCTTGCACTGCATGATCATTACTTCACAATCTGATGCGACCTGGACTGGGGCTGACAGCAGGCCACTGTCGGGGACTGATCATCCCACTCGTTATCCCGTCAAGTTCGGCACATCCCCGATCAGCATTTGAACTGCCAACCCATGCTTGCACTGCATGGTTTACACATACATTGAGGCTTACACTGTCGATATTCACATACATGGGGCTTACACTGCCCATGGTTAAGCATTGTTTGTAAAGAAATATTTGTTGTATGCATAATCTGTTATCTCACTAAGCATTTAGCTTACTGTTGACTCACATTGTTTACAGGAAAAGGCAAGAGTGTAGCTTGACCATCTACTTAAGCATATCAAATCAATATCCCGGAGACCTTAGTAGCTATTGGTACTTGAATGTAATAGCTTTGGGCTGGGATTTCTACTTCTAAAACAATTATGTTGATGTAATAGTTAGACTCTTATCACTGTAGACATGTATTCTATTGCTTTAGTGTGGATTTGCTTAATTCTAATTTAAGTATTCAATTTCAATTTTCATGATTACTCATTGGGTTGTTTGTCGATCCTGGTGATTGCTACAATTATTTCATTAATTAACAAGGACGTCACAGTTAGGTATCAGAGCATTAGTTTGAGGTTTCAAGTGTCCGCGAGGACTTGGTCTCAAACTTAGGTTATGATATTAGAATGGACTCCTAGGAAATGATCCGAACTAAGATAGGATTGACATGCACACGGGGACAATTAAAGGGTAACTGTAAACACTTAGGACTTACAAATAAATGTTCTAAATATAAGTTGTTATATTTCAGAACATGTCAGGAGACGATATGACTCCTCAACAGATGTTCCAGATGATGCAAGCTCTCATGGAACAGAATAATGAACTACAATCCTAAAGAATGGCTGAGAAGACTCAGTCATTTGCTGATCAGTTAAGGGCCAGAGATGACGCCGAAACAAAGCGTAAGGCCGATAAACGAAAGAACAAGGAACAACAACAGGACGATCAAGAGGAAAGACAAGACACTGGGTCTTCTAACCGATCAAGGGGCTGTAGGTTTAAGGACTTCAAAAGTAACGGGGCTGTTACTTTTGATGGAACCGGAGATGCTGTGACTGCATTGGAATGGATCACCACCACAGAAAGAACTTTCAGAATCAGCGACTGCGCTGATAAAGACATGGTCCGCTTTGCAACCGCTATGTTTGCAAGGGACGCTGTTATGTGGTGGGACGCAATGACACATGTGTTGACGATGGAGGTAGTGTCACACATGTCATGGAGCGAGTTTAAGGAAGTGTTTTCTCAACAGTACTGTCCAGTCGACGAGAAGCGACGTCTCGAGGCAAAGTTCCTGAATCTGACTCAAGGAACGAAAACGGTTACACAATATGCCGTTGAGTTCACTCGATTGAGTCTGTTCGCACCCCATCAAGTAGACACAGAAGAGAGGAAGATAGCCCGGTTTGAGGCCGGACTAGACTATGAGATACGCCGAACCATGAGTGGGGTTCGGTATACAACGTTTGCTGGATTACTCGAGGCTGCTCGGAATGTGGAGCAGATTGTCCTGTTATCCGGATATGTCATAGGTTCAGCCGCCGCACCACCGACTCAACCGTCGCCACCAAAAAGGCAGCGGGAGTCTGGATCCTCCCGATTCTCTCCTCAATCCCATCAACAGTCATCATCACCCAAGAAGGGAAGAGCCTTTTCGGCCAGTTCAGAAATGAGAGACGGTAGACGATGCAGAAAAGCGCACTCTGGGGAGTGCAAGACTCGGGACATGTATTGTTTCTGCTGTGGGCAGAAAGGCCATCACTGGGAGCATTGTCCACGAAAAGATGATGCATGCTACAACTGCCACAGACTTGGCCATTTCTCAAGGGACTGCCCGAAACCCCCACGAGATCAGAATGCACCACAATCAACAGCAAGATCTTCTGTAGCTTCCACGGCTCGCAGAGATCAATCTCAAAGGGCTCCAACAAGGGCATTCCAAATCACAGCTGAAGAAGCAAAGGATGACCCGGAGGTGGTCACTGGTACGTTCTATGTTAACTCAATTCCTGCACGTATACTATTTGACTCTGGAGCAAATCGTTCGTTTGTCTCCACTACATTTGCTCGTCAATTCAATATGCCTACTTCGAAATTACAATTTGTACTTGATATAGAGACTGCTAGCAACATGTTAGTTAAAGCAGACAAGGTATATAGGAATTGCACTTTACTTGTAGAAGATGTAGTGTTCAACATAGATCTAATTCCCATGGAGTTCGGGGAATTCGATATCATAGTAGGTATGGACTGGTTAGTTCACAATGAGGCCCAAATCGTTTGCAAGAAAAGAATGATAAAGATCACCACCCCCGAGGGCCGAGACATATGCATTTATGGTGATAGACACAAAGGCGACTTATGCCTTATTTCAATTGCAAAAGCCCGAAAGCACGTTGCCAAGGGTTGTTCAGCTTACTTAGCCTACGCTGTCGATGCAAAGGCTGAAGTTCAATCTCCTTCCACCGTTCCCGTTGTTTCAGAATTTCCAGATGTCTTTCCAGAAGATATCTCGGGATTGCCACCTGATCGTCAAGTGGAATTCCGCATTGACCTCATTCCCGGAGCTGCTCCAATAGCAAAGGCTCCCTATCGCTTAGCTCCTGCGGAAATGATGAAGTAGTTACAGGAGCTACTTGACAAAGGTTTTATCCGCCCAAGTTCTTCTCCATGGGGCGCTCCTGTTCTGTTTGTCAAGAAGAAAGATGGCACACTGCGAATGTGCATCGACTATCGAGAACTCAATAAAGTCACAATCAAGAACAAGTATCTGTTGCCCCGGATTGATGATCTCTTCGACCAGTTACAAGGTGCAAGCTACTTCTCGAAGATTGATCTTCGTTCGGATTATCATCAACTCAAAGTACATCCAAACGATATTCCTAAGACGGCTTTCAGAACTCGTTACGGACACTACGAGTTTTTGGTGATGCCGTTTGGTCTCACAAATGCGCCGGCTGCTTTCATGGATCTCATGAACAGAGTCTGCCGGCCAATGCTCGACAAATCCGTCATCGTGTTCATCGATGACATTCTCATATATTCAAAGACCGAAGAGGATCATGCTGCACATCTGAGAGAATTGCTAGAGTTGCTACGCAAAGAGCGACTTTATGCCAAATTCTCTAAGTGTGAATTCTGGTTGAGGCAGGTACGTCTCAACGTTTGAAACAATTTCATGATCCTTATACTCAATCATAAATTATTTAATTAACTTGTACCTCTTAAACAATTAATTCAGATCCAATTCTTGGGGCACGTGATATCTGGTGCTGGGATTGCTATTGATCCTGCAAAGATCGAAGCTATCCAGAACTGGGAATCACCCCGCAACGCCTCAGAGATTCGGAGTTTTCTGGGATTGGCTGGTTACTACCGCCGATTCATCAAAGACTTCTCAAAGATCGCCGTTCCGCTAACAAAGCTTACTCGCAAGAACGCGACCTTCTTTTGGGGAGAAGAACAGCAAATGGCATTTGACAACTTGAAGAATCTGCTAAGTGAAGCACCAGTGTTAGCCCTGCCTGAAGGGAACGAAGACTTCGTAGTCTACACAGATGCATCAGGCATGGGTTTGGGTGCGGTACTAATGCAAAGAGGAAACGTCATAGCTTATGCTTCTAGACAACTCAAACCACATGAGAAAGACTACTCTACTCATGATCTAGAGCTAACTGCCGTGACTTTCGCTCTCAAGTTATGGAGACACTATTTGTACGAAACCAAGTGTCAGCTCTACACTGATCACAAGAGTTTAAAGTATATATTCAGTCAGAAGGACTTGAATATGAGGCAAAGAAGGTCAATGGAGCTGATAAAAGATTACGACTGTGAGATTCTCTATCATCCAGGGAAGGCCAACGTAGTGGCCGATGCTCTAAGTCGAAAAGCATACTGCAAGGCATATTGCTACGCCTTGACTTCTACAATTTTGACCTCAACTATTATAGATGGTGTTAGGGCTGCTCAGTTACAGGCCCTAAAAGAAGAGAATGTTAAAGACGAAGGTATCAGAATTCAGTTGCCGTTAATGCAAGACGATGGAACTGGACTGAAAGGAGTTTACGGCAGAATTTGGGTTCCTAAGTTCGGGAACATGCGCGAAGTAATTCTTGCAGAAGCTCATCAATCTAAATTCTCAATTCATCCTGGCAGCACAAAAATGTACAACGACCTGAAGGCCGACTTCTGGTGGCCAGGATTGAAAAGAGATGTCGGTCAGTATGTTGAAAGGTGCAGAACATGTCGTCTAGTCAAAGCAGAACATCAACAGCCCTATGGTAGTATGCAACCTCTTCCTATCCCGGAATGGAAGTGGGATCATATTACTATGGACTTTATAACGAAGCTGCCCAAGACGCGTCGTCAACATGATGCCATTTGGGTCATTGTTGATCGATTAACAAAGTCTGCTCACTTCATTCCCATCCGAGAAACCTATTCACTGGACCGTCTCGCCCAGATCTACGTTAACGAAATCGTCATTAGGCATGGTGTGCCTAAGTCTATTGTCTCTGACCGAGATAGTAGATTCACTTCCAACTTCTGGGCTGCTTTACAAAACGGTCTTGGTACTCGTATCGCAATGAGTACTGCCTATAGACCCCAATCTGATGGTCAAAGTGAGAGAACAATTTTAACTCTCGAAGACATGCTCAGAGCCTGTGTCATGGATTTGGGTGGTAACTGGGACGATCACCTCCCATTGGTTGAATTCTCCTACAACAATAGTTACCATTCCACTATCAAGATGGCACCGTTCGAGTCTCTATATGGCAGAAAATGTAGGACTCCAACCTGTTGGAGGGAAACAGGAGAAACTCCTATCGCCGGACCAGCGTTGTTGCAAGAAACAAACGAAAAGATCCAACTCATTCGACAGTACATGAAAACGGCACAAGATCGGCAAAAGAATTACCACGATCGCCGTCATAAAGCGATAGAGTTTCAAAAGGACGATTGGGTATACTTAAAAGTTTTCTCCGATGAAAGGTGTCACGAGATTTGTTAAGCGAGGGAAACTATCACCTCGGTTCATAGGACCATTCAAGATACTAGAAAGAGTTGGGAATCAGTCCTATCACTTGGACTTGCCGGAAGAGTTATCAGGAGTTCACCCGGTCTTCCACGTAGGATACTTAAGAAAGAGTCTGGTGCCCGAAAGGGAACCATGGACTGATCACTCGGACATTAAGATTGACGAACGGCTAAGGTTCGTTGATGAACCGGAGTCTATACTGGAAACAAAAGTCAAGAAACTCCGCAACAAAGAAATCAGGATGGTGCTGGTCAAGTGGAAGCATCATCGGGGAGCTAATCACACTTGGGAATCGGAAGAAGACATGAAAACTAAGTACCCAAGTTTGTTTAGCACAGCATGACTTCGCGGACGAAGTATAGGCGTGGTGGAACCCATGCTGTAACATCCCTATTTTTCAATTACTTGTAATAGACAATTTAAGACTCAATTATTTGTATTAATGAAATATTATGTCAATTTAAGTTATTTTGATCATTATATCAGTTAAATGAGAAAATACAAAGTTGAGGGGTATATTGTGCAAATGAGTCAAAATAAAGAATAAAAGAAAGGAAACTCTTCATTTCTTCATTCTCACTCTCTCACTACACTCTCTCTCTACCGGTTTCTCTCTCTCTCTCTACTCTCTCTTCCTCTCGGCTCCATCCAAGAACACACACAAGAATCAACAATTTCAAGTGTTCAAAAGTTGGATTCAGATAGCAAATAAGGAATTATAAGCATTACAACAAACGATTTGAGGTAAGAATCACTCCTACTTACGAATTTATGAGATTTTGGGTTCGGTTTTGGTAAGAACCGAATCAAAGGATTTTGGTTTAGATTGTTAATGCATGTTAGAATTTGTTATTGATATGTTAAAATCGGGTGTTGATAATGTAGTGTACCAATTTTCAGATTCAGATTCAAAGTCTAAGTATGAATTTGGAATTAAGTGTGTGTTTTAGTGTGTGTGTTCATCGAGACTCATAAGAAAAATGGACATAAATGGGTTATTTTGGTACAATATGACATGTTATAAGTTGTTATAGTGTATATAAGTTCACATTTGCAATATTAGACTCAGAAACATGCAAAAATGACCCAAACATAAAATCTGGAAAATCTGGAAAAATATGCTAAGTATGAATTCGGATGATGATCCATCCGAATTCGGATCATCACCCTAGTTCGGACTCAACCTCAATTCGGACCATACTCAATTCAGACTTACAATGATTTCGGACCTTGCCCTATTTCGGTCCTATCCCAATTCGGACACCGTCCCAATCCGGATCAATAGTGAGTTCGGACCAATTGTATTTCGGACCATAGGAACTTCGGACTATACTTAATACGGACCAACCACAATTTCGGATGCTATCCCAATTTCGGATCATACTCAATTTCGGACCACTAGCTAATTTCGGATACTTACCCAATTCGGATCCCCATACCCATTTCGGATCCATGTACATTTCGGACATGTCCCAATTCGGACCCCAACACCCATTTCGGACACATAGTGATTCGGACCATCCGAATTCGGATGTGGTCCGAAATCAGAACCCAATTACATTTAATTTTCAGAATACAATTTTTAAGCAATTACTGACACAAATTCACTATTACACCTACTTTACAGATCATTGTGGTGTTATCAAAACACACATTGATTCAGGATCAAGTCACAAAACCAATCACTGTGAGTAACAGATTGTCATTCTAACATTTATTGTTTTTGCATTCATGTTTATATATTCAATGGCATGTTCACATTGTTCATATACATCATTTGGCACTCATGAATGATTTGTTGTTATGATGCACACTCGTACTTGACATGTAACACACATGTAGCCAGCGTTCATTTGAAAGTGCATCTATTCACATCATGCTTGCACTGCATGATCATTACTTCACAATCTGATGCGACCTGGACTGGGGCTGACAGCAGGCCACTGTCGGGGACTGATCATCCCACTCGTTATCCCGTCAAGTTCGGCACATCCCCGATCAGCATTTGAACTGCCAACCCATGCTTGCACTGCATGGTTTACACATACATTGAGGCTTACACTGTCGATATTCACATACATGGGGCTTACACTGCCCATGGTTAAGCATTGTTTGTAAAGAAATATTTGTTGTATGCATAATCTGTTATCTCACTAAGCATTTAGCTTACTGTTGACTCACATTGTTTACAGGCAAAGGCAAGAGTGTAGCTGGACCATCTACTTAAGCATATCAAATCAATATCCCGGAGACCTTAGTAGCTATTGGTACTTGAATGTAATAGCTTTGGGCTGGGATTTCTACTTCTAAAACAATTATGTTGATGTAATAGTTAGACTCTTATCACTGTAGACATGTATTCTATTGCTTTAGTGTGGATTTGCTTAATTCTAATTTAAGTATTCAATTTCAATTATCATGATTACTCATTGGGTTGTTAGTCGATCCTGGTGATTGCTACAATTATTTCATTAATTAACAAGGACGTCACACATTGGCAATTTTGAATCAGCTAACATGGTTCTAGCAGCCTCAATTAATGTTCTGTACTTTCTTTGAGCTACACCATTTTGTTGTGGTGTTCTTGGTGCACTATATTTCCTAGCAATACCTTTGGACTCACAGATGCTGTTTAGAATATGGTTTTTAAACTCAGTACCATTGTCTGATCTTATCACCTTGACTTTTGAGTTAGATTGGTTTTCTATCTTAAGAATAAATGACTTAACTAGCTCAGCAGTTTCATCTTTAGACCTAAGAAAGTAAACCCAATTAAATCTGGCGAAATCATCAACAATGACTAAACAGGAAGCCCTTTTATTCAAACTCAAAACAGATGTTGGACCAAATAGATCCATATGAATCAGATGAAGAGCAGAAGAGATTGAATTTACTTCTTTGGCCTTATGAGAAGTTTTGTGTTGCTTGCCTTTAAGGCATGCTACACAATGATCATCACATATGAACTCCTTTTGTGGTAATCCTCTTACCAAGTTCTTTTTGACTAAAACATTCATGGATTTGAAGTTCATATGACACATCTGTCTGTGCCAAAGAGCAGACTCATTGGATGATGCTTTGGATATCAAATAGCTTAAAGTACTTGATTGGATAAAAGTTCTGTGTCCAAACAATATACATTGTCCTTTCTTGGTGTTCTTAGTAAAACAAGATTTTCAGGAATTTTAAAATCTTTTGAAAGGACAATGCACTCAGAATCTGTAAACAAAACAATATTTTGTTTGTCACAGATTTGAGACACACTCAATAAGTTATACTTAAGCTGTTCAACATACAAAACATCATTGAAAATCATGTTGCCTGCATTAACAGTACCTTTACCTGTAACCTTACCTCCTTTGGAGTTGCCTCCAAATGCAACAAATCCTCCTTCAAAGCCTTTGAAATTTGACAAGCACTCAGAATTGCATGTCATGTGCCTAGAGCATCCACTGTCCAAATGCCATCTTGTTTTATGAGGTGACATGTGGTTGCCCTGCACAAATAAAAGCTTAGTTAGTAGTGGAGTAAACCCAAACCAAGTTGGTTTTGGGTTGTCCTTGTGCATTAACATAACTAAACACTGTCTTTGATTTCTTATACTTAGTGAGATCCACTGATGGATTTTGTGGAGAGTACTTAGTTATCACATGAGGTATCCAGGTATTTTGTCCATTCTTGTCAATAACAGTCTCAGATGATCCATTACCAGTCACAACTTTGAGCCTACCAGTCTGAATTGAGTCTGTAGTGCTAACAGCTTGAGAATTTGCACTAGCAGTCTCAACTTTAGACTTGGCAGTTTCAACATTTGTATCAACAGGTTCACCTGAGTTTTTACCTTTAACACACCATATTTGTTTAAAATTTAATTTTGGTTTAGCAAAACCTTGTTTTTGGTGTGTGCAATGTTTCTTAGTTACTTTTGAGAACCTGTGATCAACTGTTTTCTTAGGAACTGATGCAGTAGGAGGTTTGGCCTTTGAATTTTTTGAATTTTGAGAGTTTGTCTTTTTATGAATCACAGTCTGTTTTGCAACAGATGGTTTATAAAAGCAATCCCTGGCCAAGTGATTTTTCCTGCCACAATGGAAACATTTTTTGACTGTTTGAATTGGAGAACCAGTTTTATTGGACAATATTTGGTTCTTGTTCCTTTGATTTCCCCTTACCTGCTGTTGTTTGGGAAACTTTTGGACACCATGCTTTTGGCATGTGCAGACTGGAACATTTTTACCCTTTTTATTATTCTTTGAAGAAGATGCAGTGTTACAGTTAGAAGGTATAGAAACCTGTGGAGCAGCATTGCATACACTCATCTTCTCCTTTCCTTTCTTATTGGGGATTTGGATTTCGATAGGTGCACTCATTGTTTTGTGTTCTTTCTCAACTGCTGTGCACTCACAGTCTCTATTTTGAATCTGATCTTCTTTAGATTCAGGACTGTTATCAAGGATAGGATCTACAGTGGTCATACACTCATCTAATGGTTCATTAACAAGCCTATCAACAACTTCACTCATTGGATGAATGTATTTGTTGTTGTAAGGAGGTGGAGTAGCTCTGTAGCCTATACCTTCTTTGGGATTGAGCTGAGATTTTACCCTATCTTTAAATTGGACTTCCATTAGGTGTTCCAGCTTTTGATTTGCCAATTTGAAGTTACCTAGATCTATATTGACAGATTCTAGTTTCTTATTAGCCTCTAACACCTTTTGTTCAGTCTCTTCTAATTTTTTATTTAGGGATTCTATTTTCTTATTCAGCTCCTTTTTCTCCCACTCATGATATGTTCTATCATGCCCCATTTGAATCTCATTATCCTTATAGTCATTGATCTGTTTTTCATGATCTTATATGGCCTGCATGTATTCATATCTCCTTTCTTCCATCTTAGCTAGAGTTTTACACATGCTCTCATTGTGATCTCTGTACTTTTTAACCATATTTTTGCATGTTTGAGAGAAAAGTTTAGAATTTACCTCAGATGGTAGTTCAGTGGAGGAGACATTTGATGTTTCTGCCATTAGGGCTTGATTTTGGAACTCTTCCTCTGTTTGATCACTCCAGTCAAACACATTGTCTTCTTGAGAGACAAGTGCTTGTGATGATGAAGCCTGATTAGTCTGCTGAGGCCTTGATGACTGTTGACCTTGAGATCTGCATTCTCTAGCAAAGTGACCAAGTTTGTGACATTTAAAACACTCAACTTTTGACTTATCAAAAGCTGGTTTGCCTTCTGCTCTGGCTGGAAAGGTGGTTCTGCCAGTTCTTTTCAGAAACCTCTTGGCCCTCATGGTCAGCATTGCATGTTGGCATTTCAGATCCATCTCTTCTAGATCATCTGGATGAATCTGTTCTAGATCTTCAGCATTTAGAGCAAACAGTCCATCATTAGCAACAAAAGCCTCATAGTGAGCTTCAGTAGAGTTACCATCACCACCTGAAAAGGAATCACTGCAATTAGATTTTTCAGATGACAAAAGAGCAGTGTTGTGATTATAAGAAAAAGATTTCTTTTTAGTATCAATCTCAGTTTCAAACACTCTCAGACTGTTGTACAGATCATCCAGTTCTATTTCATCAAGAGTGTCTTTTGTTCTCCATTGAGCAGGACTGTCCACTCTTCTCCAAGAGATCTAAGGAACTTTCTGTTGACCTCATCTTGATCCAGGCTGACTTTTGCAGTTTCCAATTCACTTATCAGTTTGTTGAACCTGTCAAAGATTTGAGTAAGGTTTTCATTCTTGCCACCAGAAAAGTTCTCATACTGCTGTTTCAAAAGATCCTTTTGATTTCTCTTGGTACTGGCATTCCCAGCAAATCTTTTCTCTAAAGCAATCCAAAGAGAATGAGCAGTATAAAACTTTTTAAACTGATGTTGATAAGCATTAGGAATGGCTATTTGTAGAAGTGTAAGAGCTTTCACTTCATTCATTCTAGCCTTTCTTTCAAGTTCAGTTTTTGAAGGAGTTTTGATGGGTTTGCACTCAGCATCAAGTTCAGGATCAACTGCAGGAGGAAATTCAACAGCTTCCCATATGGCATAATCAATGAATTGAATATGCTGTTGAATCCTGAGTTTCCACATCTCAAACTCAGTGGGCTTGAGCATAGGCACTTTGAGTCCTTGCCCAGATCCACTACTGCTATTATCAAATTCCAATGCAGAAGATTAAAATTTTTAAAAGAAAGCTTTCGACTTTGAAAAACAAAGAACGACCTGTGGCTCTGATACCACTTGTCAGGATCTGAATTTAACTCCCTAAGATTAACTGATTTGAATTGATCAGAGTGTAAATCAATAATCTTGTATTAAATCAAAGTCTAATTAAGAATTTTGCGGAATAACACTTAATTACTTTAATAAAAGCTTTCAGAATCCATAACAGGTAAACATAAATGAATAAACAAAATTGCTTGTATTGCTGAACTGAATGATTACAATCACCTCTAATCTGTTTGATTAGACGAAGAACACAAATTGTTCTTAGGGTTTTTACAACCTTAGAGGCTTATGAAAACTTAAACAAAAAGCAATTACAAACTTGAACGTGCAGAAACTTAATACGATAGAAAAACCTATTCTATGTATTTATAATGCTTTCTGATTTGTTTCCTTGAAGGACTCTGACTTCTCTGATAGTAGATGTGCTGGAATCTTCGTGTAAATATCTTTTCCAGAACATCAGCACTTTCTATTTATGAAACTGTTGAGCAGCTTGAATCACTTAGCAGCTTGAGTAAATTTACTCTGGCAGCTTGAACTTTTGTACTAGCAGCTCGAACTTCTTCAACTAACAGCATGAACTTTGTACTTACACAGAAAATCTACTAACAGTCTGAGAAGACTAACTAACAGTTTGAACTACTTAGAATATTTCCCAACACACAGCCAAAAGGTTGTAAATTAAAGATTTCAAAGCTAGCGGTACCCTTAACTTTGAGGGTACAGTCAATCCAATTCAGGCGATGGATTGGATCAGCCATACTGAAGAGATTTTCAGAATCTCTGATTGCTTAGAATCGAAAAAGGTGAGTTATGCATCTGCGTTGTTTGTTGGAGCTGCTCGTGCCTGGTGGAAGACTCAAAGAAGCATATATGGAGAGGAGATAATACAGACTTTAGAGTGGAACCAGTTCCTAGACATGTTCAACGCAAAGTATTGCCCTATTGATCAATGAGACAAGATGGAAGTTCAACTGATGCAGTTGACTCAAGGAACCAAGACTGTTGACGAATATGAACATAAATTCTCGCGACTCTGCGGCTACTCCTCGTATCAAGTAGCTACTGAGGAAAGGAAAATGAATAGATTTCATGGAGGACTCAACCCAAGATATCGACACCCAATGAGCGCGATAAAATATAATAGTTATCTAGAAATGGTTGAAGCGGCCAGACAGATCGAGAGGGGATATTTAGAGTATGGTGATCAGCTCTACGCTCCATCAGCGAACCCGACATGTCCATCTCCTCCGAAGAAACAGAGATTTTGCAGATTCTTTAAGCCAAATAAGTCACAACCTCAGCAATCCCAACAATACAGTTCGCCTCAGAATGCACAAGCCTACGCTTTAACGAACGAGCCACGATTCTGCAAGAGATGCAAAAAATCACACATGGGGTTGTGTAACCCAGTTGACGTCACTTGTTTTGCGTGTAACAGAATCTGGCACAACGGTGAAGAATGCCCTCAGCGAGGACTTGGGTGTGCGAAATGTGGAAAACGAGGACACTTCATGTATCAGTGTCGTAGCGGGCAACGGGGTCAGTCACAATTGTCAGCTGGAGGATCTACGATGAAAAGCTCAGCTGTAACTCCGACTGCAAGGACTCGTGCATTTCATATAACAGCCGAGGAAGCAAAGGAAACTCCTGACGTAGTTACCGGTACGTTCTTATTAAATTCGATGTCTGCTCACATATTATTCGATTCCGGCGCTAGTAGTTCTTTAATATCAACTTATTTTGCGCAAAGATTATCAAAATCTCCATCCAAGCTTCTTGTCGTGATTGATATTGAGACAGCCAGTAACAACTATGTTATGGCTGATTCCGTATATCGTAATTGTACACTGCTCATTAATAATATTGTGTTCAACCTCGATCTTATTCCGATTCCGCTGAAAGAATTTGGTGTCATCATCGGCATGGACTGTTTAATGAATAACGAGTCTACGATCGTCTGCAACCGCCGAATCATCAGGATCAAGTCTTCAGACGGCCGAGTGTTAGAAATAAAAGGCGAGAAGCGAAAAGGTGCTCACTGCTTCATTTCAGTTGAAAAAGCTCGTAAATATCTGTCTAAGGGTCATCAATCTTATTTATGCTATGTCTCGTCTGAATCCGTATCTGAAGCCAATAAGAAATCCATATCTGATATTCCTGTCGTCTGTGAGTTCCCAGACGTATTCCCAGATGACATTTCTGGAGTGCCACCGGAACGTCAAGTCGAATTTGGAATTGACTTAGTTCCTGGTGCGGCTCCCATCGCTAAAGCTCCCTACAAACTTGCACCTGCAGAAATGCAGGAAATGTCTAAACAGTTGTAAGAACTGTTAGAAAAGGGATTTATCCGACCTAGTTCATCTCCATGGGGTGCACCAATCTTATTGGTAAAGAATAAAGACGGAACTCTCCGTATGTGCATCGATTATCGGGAGTTGAACAAAGTCACTATCAAGAATACATATCCTCTACCCAGAATTGATGATTTATTCGATCAGCTACAAGGAGCCAACTACTTTTCTAAAATCGATCTTCGTTCTGGGTATCATCAGCTGAAGGTTATCGATGAGGATGTACCAAAGACAGCCTTCCGAAAGAGATACGGTCATTACGAATTTCTCGTAATGCCTTTCGGTTTAACGAATGCACCAGCGGCGTTCATGGATCTCATGAATCGCGTGTGCAGACCGATGTTGGATAAGTCAGTTATCGTATTCATAGATGATATTCTGATTTATTCCAAAACGGAGGCTGATCATTCCAATCATCTGCGACAATTGCTAGAGTTACTGAGAAAAGAAAGACTCTACGCAAAATTCTCTAAGTGCGAATTCTGGCTTAGACAGATATAATTTATATTGTCCTGAGTTATTCTTAAGTGTTCCTTGTTTCAAACAAAAGCTTGACAATCTTCTTTGATTACTTTTTAGATCCAATTCCTTGGCCATGTTGTATCTGGCGAAGGTATTTCAGTCGATCCGTCTAAAGTCGAGGCTGTTCAGAAATGGCAAACACCTCGCAATGCCTCTGAAATCAGAAGTTTCCTCGGATTGGCTGGTTACTACCGACGATTCATTAAGGACTTCTCGAAGATTTTGGTGTGCCACTTACGATGCTAACACGAAAGAATACACCTTTCGTATGGGCGGATAAGCAGCAAGAGGCATTTGAAACTCTAAAACAGAAACTTATTCAAGCGCCGATCCTAGTCTTACCAGAAGGCAATGATGACTTTGTCGTTTACAGCGACGCATTTGGTACTGGCTTAGGATGTGTTCTCATGCAAAGGGGAAAGGTCATTGCCTACGCTTCAAGGCAATTGAAGGACTACGAGAAAAGTGCACCAACTCATGATCTTGAGTTGGCTGCCGTTACCTTTGCACTAAAAATCTGGCGTCACTATCTTTATGGGACTAAGTGTCAGCTCTATACTGACCATAAAAGTCTTAAACATCTATTTACTTAAAAGGATCTGAATATGAAACAGCGACGGTCCTTGGAGCTTATCAAGGACTATGATTGCGAGATCCTATATCATCCCTGTAGGTCCCGAAAGGTTCCCAAAGTATATAGTAATAAACTGTAGAGGGGGGGGTGAATACAGTATTTAAAAACTACACACTCTTTTTCTCAATGTTTGTATGTATTATCAACAAATGTTAATTACAAACAAGCTTGACTGCGGAATTGTTCAAGCTGAGATGACAGAATACAACAGTATGGTTTCTAGTCTAAGACACACTCAAACTAGATTACAATGAACACACTCACTAAGATGCACTCACTGTATTTTACAAGACTTTAAGGAACAGCTTTGGTAAACAGCTTAGACACACAGAAGCTTGTTTACAGAAGATTTGCATGCATGAATATCACACTTGCACGTTCACTCTTGATTTAAGCACTTAGCTTTCTTCACATTCTTTCTGACCTTAGAAGCTTCCTTTTATACTCATTTAGAGGATCTAAGAGAAACATCTTCATTGGGCAGAATGAAAAAGGAGAAGTCTTGTTTGAAAAGACAATATAACTTTTCTGCACTTTTCTGAAAAGCAGACTTGCCTTCTCTTGTGCAGAACTTTTGTCTTTTTACTTTCTACTGTTGCATTGCCTTTAACCATTTTAGGAATGTCAACTTTGCGTCTTTCTTCCTTGTAAAGGCCTATTTTGATATAAGAAAAAGGTCTGTCACCCTTTTTCAAATATCCGTTTGTCTTCATGTAACAGAACAGCTTGGGCAGGCTGAGCGGTTCTGCTTTCCACTTTGTCTTCAACTGTGTAAACTGATCTGGTAGTTAAAAACAATACATGATGACTTGGAAACAAATTCCATAAAGTGTTTAGCCTGTTCACAAAGAACAGGTTCTGTTCACAAAGAACAGAACACTTTAAAAATGCCCAAGCTGCTCAACAGTGTAGAGCAGCGTAGACAGTTTATGTCCAGCCTGATCAGCAGACTGATCAGCTTGGACAAACTGTCTTGGTTGCAACACATGCAACGTATAGAACAGCTTTAGACTGATATTGCAAATCATTTTCAGGTTTCAATAAGGCATATAACAGGCCTTAAATTACAACCTTCAAATGCATCAACAGGTTTGAATATAAAATCTCCCCCTCAGATGTAGAGCAGGTTTGACTGAGGCCTTTTTGTGCCTAACAATCTCCCCCTATTTGCAATAACCAGTCCAAGCTGGTTTTGTCAAAAATCACTATATATTTTTACAGTACATTTGCTGAAATAAAATTACAACATTACAGTAAAGTAAAAGATCAGTTTATATATACACTGATTCTTGACTATACTTGAACAACATATGTTCTTACAAAAGTACAACTAATGTGCTAATGTATTTTACAACTAATGTAAAAAATAAAAAATTACAACTAATGTAATTGTGTACAACTAATGTACAGAGTGTACAACTTATGTACAAGATTTGGACTGTTTGAGACGGGAGCAGATAATGGCAAGCCTGTCCAACTAATGGACAGCTTCCATTCTTCACCTACCCAGATGGCAGGTGGACTTCATTCGACAGGGGGTGGCATCCCTTCTTTGAATCTTTTTAAAAGTTCTTCCCTTGTTTCTTCATGTTCTTCAAGTTCAGCTGTAAGAAACATAAAGTTAGAACTTTGGAGCTCACCTCTGTCATAAAATCCTTTCAGCTCTTCCCAGACAGCTGCTCTCCATTGGCTGGACTGACTGAAGGAGGTGGCAATTCTGAAGGCTGCAAGCTGCTTAAGACCAACTTTGTGTAGGTCAGAAGCTCTTTGAAAACATTTCTTCTGAGATAAGGGATCCACAAAAAATGCCCCTAACTCAGGCTCTTCAATCACTTTGCCATCTTCAAATTCAACTCCTTCAGGCAGGCTGTGGTCAACTCCTTTAATTTCCACAGCATAATCTCCTTGTTCAATCATCATAAGGAGTTCTTCCAGCTCTGAATCTCTCTTTTTCCTTCTGGCCTTGATTTTAGGGGATGTCACAGAGACACCCTCTTTGACTTCTTTAGGGATCAGGCCCAACTCACTCACTCTCTCCATCAGCTTCTTTATGTATGCCCTGATAGTCTTAGCCGTTTCTGACTTAGACTGGCTCAGGGCAACTGCCAGTTCCACCCATTCCCTGTAACCCATTTGAGCCACATCAGCGTGATCATATGATTCCAATTCAGGGCCTGTTGCACCCATCCTTGTGATCTGAAGTTTCCACTGAGTGCCTTTTCTTGATATGGGAACAGCTTTGACAATTCCTTCCTTGGCCAGCCTTCTAGTAGCAACATCATGAAATTTCTTTTTGGCCAAGTTGTCAAAATGGAATTTGGCTCTGGCAGAAGGTACTGTTGATTTGGTCACTGAGACCTGAGTACCTTTTTCCACTTCCTTCCCTTTTTCTCCTGCTGATTGCTTGGCAGCTTCCATTATTTTCTTTTGCACCTCCAAGGTAGACATTTTTATTTTCTTTGCTTCTTGGAGGGCAAGAGACTTAGCAGCTTTGGCAGATTGTTCTTCTTTTCTTAACTCTTCCAGAGCCTTAAGTTGTTCTTCCCTAAACTCAAAGTATTTGTGCATAGGGAGGCCCATCTCTTTGGCTCTGGCTTTGTGAAACTGAGTTTCTGCCTGTTTCTGCTCAATAGGATCCACCGCTGCCTTTTCTTTTCCTTTAGCTGCTGCTTTAGGGACAGCAGCTTCAGGAATACTTTCTTCTTCTTCTTCTTCTTCTTTTTCCTCTGAAAGAATAAGGTGCCTCCTTTTGCTGCTAGGCCTGTCCTCAGGAATGACTTCCTCCCCCTTAGACTGAGCAGGGTTTGGAGAGCCAGCCTGAGTAGGCATAGCAGCTTGGGAAGCACCTTCAGCTGCACCTGTTTCTGCTGGTTGATCAGTTTGGGTTGCAGACACTGGTATCTCCTTAGGAGAAGGAATCTTCTCCCCCTTAGACTTAGTCTTCGAGGCAGATGATTTCTCCCCCTTTGAAGGAGATGATGCAGCGACTTCAACCCCTGGTCTGCCTGAAGACACAAAGTCAGCAGGCTTGCCAGCAGGTTTGGGAGGTTTAGGACCAACAAGGTTGTTCACTAAGTAAGCCAAGTTGTCCTTCACCTCACCAAGCTGGGAAAGACAGTTTTGAAGAGAAGAAGAATGGGAATCAGCAAAAGTGGTCAGCTTAACAATGTTGTCTCTATCAGAAGCTGTGAACAACAAACTTTGGAGCTGTGCAAGATGAAGTTCAAGAGAATCTTGCACATCAGCAAGGTTTGATGACACAGAATTTGATAGAGAACCTATAAGAGTGTTCAGGCTGGCCAATGTGGAAGGAATGGTAGTATTACAGGAAGTGAGAAGAGAGGACAGCTGTTGAGAAATAGTTGTCATAGAGGACACAGAGTCCTGTTGTGAGGAGAGGATAGAGGAAAGAGAGTTGGTTACATTTTGCAGCTGTGCAGTGAGTGCAAGCAGCTGTGGAGAGTGGTCAGCTTGTGGAGTAACTGGGAAGGATTCTTTAAACGTATCAAAGAATCCTTTGAGCTGCTCAGACACAGAGTCTGAGATTATGGATGGTAGGGAGTGCATGGTATGTTCCAAAGAACCAACTTTGTTGGTCAGCAATGAAAGCTGATCCTTCAAAGGCAGGTCTTTGGGAGATGGTGGTGTATGGGTGGACTGTTTGGAGTGAGTAGATGGAGAAGATGATGATGAGGCTGGTGTTTGAGGATGAGAGGGAGAAGGAAGAGAAACTTTGGACAATAGTTCCATAGCCTGGGCAAAAGTAAGGTGGCCCAGGTTAGAGGGATCAAGGGGTCCTTCAGCAGCGGCTGTAGCTGCATCATTAGGAGAAGGAGATGATGTTTGGGGCCTCTCAGATGCTGCTTGTGTTGCAGCACCCTCATGAAGACCAGTGGTGGTTCCTCTGCAGTGCCTTGGTCTAAAGGCACCTCATCATGGGGAGATGGGATATGCATTTCAACATCAGCAGTGGTGAAACCTGCTGATGGAATTTGCATTGAGGGATCAGCCTCACCAGAGGGATGGTATGATCCCTGAGGTTCATCAGCTTGTGTTGTTGGTCCCTCAGCAGCTGTTTGGTGTTGAACAGCTGAATCATGGGGAACAGAAGTTTGAGGCTGAGCTGCTGATTGATCTATATCAGCAGCGTGGGCACCTCGTGCAGACTCAGGGTGTAAGGAGATATGAGTGGGGGACAGTGTGGACTCAGTGTGGAGTGGAGAGGGCTCCTGTCTTTCAATATCCTCAGCCTGTTGGGAGGCTGGGATAGTTGATGTGGGTATCTCCATTTGTACAACTGGTTCCTGTTGGGAGGAACCAGAGGGTCTAGGCTGACTCAAGGGTGACTCAGGCTGGAGTGAAGCAGGCTCCAAATGAGCTGAACCTTCTCCCAAAATAGGAGAGGCAGCTTGGGTTGCTTCTTTTACAACTGAACCCTGTTGAGAGGGAACAGAGGAGACTGTTTTCTGGGCTAGTTTCTTTTTGGCTAATGATTTTCTTTGATAACGGATGGATGAAGTGGGTGATTGTGGAGAGGAGAGGGGATCTGTTTGGACTGGATGGGAGACTGGGTCAGGAACAGTGGGGCTGGACTGTTCCATAGTCTCTTGTGCCACAGAGGCACCAGCCACAAAGGCTTCAGGCTCAACAAATGAGCCAGGGTGAGGAATCTGCTCTTCCTCAGCCACAGAGGCTAAGGGAGCAGACTCAGCTTGAGCTGTTTTGGCCTTCTTTTTAGCAGGCCCAGCTTCAGCTGCCAAGGTCCTTTTTACCAACTTAGACCTGGCTTTGGATTTTCCACCGGGAGCAGCAGTGACTGGATCCACCCTCACAGCAGAGGGTCCTTCCACTAAACCCAACAGCCTCCTCATTGGTGTTGAGAGAGGAGGCTCATTTTCCAGTACAGGAGTATGAAACACCCTATTCCCTATCACAGGGAATGCAGCAGTTTTAAGTAGGGGTTGAGAGTGATATAGATGCTCACCACAGACATGGCAGAAGATGAGACTCAGGAACCTGGGATATCTGACAGCTGCTGGTCTTGGCTCTTGTTGTACCAGGTTTCTCATGTTCAAGAAGATCCATTTGGCCATGTCAAGTGTAGTCCCATCCACCAGCTGAAGGACTATAGGCACTTCATCTCTACTAAGTTGGTCAAAGGAACCAACCTTGCTGCTGAATGACATTGCCACAGAGGCAAATAGGAAATTATATGTAGGTGATAACTCCTTCCTGTACAGAGTAGCTCCAACCTTGGGTTCTGCCACACCACAGAAGCGTAGCAGATTGCCCATTTGCTCATTTTCAGGCTGAGGGAGATCATAGGTCTCAGCCACTGGAAGATGAAGAACTTCCCTCAAAAGATCGACTGTAATCTCAATGGTTTGAGTCCCATTGAGAATAGTACCTCTGATAACCTTAGTGTTTGGATTGTAAGAGCAGGTGTACCAGAACTCGTATACCATCTCCTGGTACAGGACACCAGGAGATGCAGTCAGGGCATAGTTCAACGGATGAACTTGCAGAAATTCCACCATTTGATCGTAACCCTTCCCCACATAGTTTTTGGGGATTGTGAGGTTTGCTATGTAGTTGGTGGGTTTCAGGGTCAGCATCGTGGTGACAGAAGGATGTTTAACAACATCCTCACCAACGAAAACTGGCAGAAAGGGATTGGGTCTGTGAGCCATTTGAGAAATTTGAAGGTTTGAGGAAGTAAAAGACACTTAGTCGATGTTAGGGTTCTTGAGAATTTCTGGGAATGATGAGGAAGACGAAGATGAAACAGTATGGTGGTATTTATAGGATTTTGAATGGTCGTGTGTATGAGAGAGAAAAGATTTGGGCGGTTTGATTTGAAATGTTTGTTAACGGAAAACGGAACGGTTGTCCATGTCAGAAACATTGTCAGACCACTTGACCTTTTTGATCACTAACACACGTAACATACATTATCCGCAGTAATTAAGTTAAATAAAACATAATTTAAGAAACTTAATTATGAAGAAAGGTAATTAAACTGTTGGTCTACGCTGATGGTCAAACCTGTGATGATCAGGGTCAACAAGGTTCTCAGTCTTCAAGCTGTTCTTCCTTCAAACTGTTCCTTCAGCCTGCTCTCATTTGTGAGAACAGGTTGAGTTCAATAGATGAACAGGTTACAGTGTGAAGAAGTGAACAGGTTGAAGACTGAACCATCAGAGCAGGCTGGACGAATAAACAGGTTAAACTGTTTTTGTTCAGCCTGTTGTATGTTCAAGCTGTTCAAGTTTTTCAGACAAATGACTAAGTACAGAACATGTATAACCTGTTCTGTCTAAGCTGTTCAGAGAAACTTGAGCAGTGTAAGACATACGAATTATTAGACCGTTGAGAGACACTTAGTCACTCTTGTTTAACATGCCCAGCTTGCTGACAAGGTAATTAAACCTTGTTTCATCCAGAGGTTTGGTGAAAATGTCTGCAAGCTGTTCATTTGTGGAAATAAAACTTACCTCCACATTACCTTTTTGGATGTGATCCCTGATGAAGTGATGTCTGACTTCAATATGCTTTGTTCTTGAGTGAAATACTGGATTGTTGGAGATGGCTATGGCACTTGTGTTATCACACAGAATAGGAGTTTTCCTATACACAAGCCCATAGTCTTCAAGCTGATGCTGCATCCACAGAATCTGCCCACAGCAGCTTCCAGCAGCAATATATTCAGCTTCAGCAGTAGAAGTGGACACTGATTTCTGCTTCTTGCTACTCCAACTGATCAACTTTCCACCAAGGAGTTGACATCCACCTGTTGTGCTTTTCCTGTCTAACCTGCAGCCTGCAAAATCAGAATCTGAATAACCTGTTAGTTCAAGGCTTGAGTCTTTGGGATACCAAAGACCCAAACCTGGAGTACCCTTCAGGTATCTGAAGATTCTTTTAACAGCTGCAAGATGTGATTCCTTTGGATTAGCTTGGAACCTAGCACATAAACAGGTGGCAAACATAATATCAGGTCTACTAGCAGTAAAATATAGCAAGCTCCCAATCATGCCTCTGTAAGCTGTTACTGAAACAGCTTTGCCACTGGCATCAGCATCCAATTTTACATTGGTTGCCATTGGGGTTTTAATAGGAGAACTTTGATCAAATTTGAACTTTTTCAAAAGATCTAAAGTGTACTTTCTTTGATTTATAAAAATTCCAGTTGAGGTTTGTTTAACCTGTAATCCTAAAAAGAAAGTTAGTTCTCCCATCATACTCATTTCATACTTGGATTTCATGTGTAATGAAAAATTCTTGCATAGTTGCTCATTAGTAGAACCAAATATTATGTCATCCACATAAATTTGAACAAGCATAATATCAGACTTCACCTTCTTTATGAACAATGTGGTATCCACTTTACCTCTGGAGTACCCATTGCTCATAAGGAATTTAGTAAGAGTGTCATACCAGGCTCTAGGGGCTTGTTTGAGACCATAGAGAGCTTTGTCTAACTTATAGACAAAACCTGGGTGTTGTTCATTTTCAAAACCTGGAGGCTGCTTGACATATACTTCTTCTTGCAGCTTCCCATTCAAAAATGCACTCTTCACATCCATTTGAAATACCTTTATGCTCTTATGAGAAGCGTAGGCTAGATACAAACGAATTGCTTCTAGCCTGGCCACAGGAGCAAATGTCTCATCATAGTCAATGCCTTCCTCCTGTCTGTAGCCCTGAGCAACCAGTCTTGCCTTATTTCTAATGACATGACCTTGCTCATCCATTTTGTTCCTGAAAACCCATTTTGTGCCAATTATTGTTTTTCCTTTAGGGGCAGGGACCAGCTTCCATACTTTGTTTCTCTCAAACTGATTGAGTTCTTCTTGCATGGCAGTGATCCAATTGGCATCTTTTAGTGCTTCATCCACCTTCTTTGGCTCCATCAGTGAAACAAAACTAGAGAACATACAAAAGTTCCCTAAGTTGTCCCACCGAGTTTGTATCCCTTTATTGATGTCACCAATTATTTGATCATTGGGGTGACACCTGATCCACTTAGGATCATTTTTCAATGATGACTTACCAGAGTTGTTAACATCTTCAGCAGGTCCTGTTGAACAGCTCTCAAGATTTTCAGACACACTGTTGTCTTGAGCCTGTTCACTTGTTGAACATGTCTGACCACTGTTGAACATATCAGCAGAGGAACTGGGGAAATCAGCATTGAGAGGTTCTGGACATGCAGTTGTAATTAAGTCAGTACATTTATTCACACAGGGTGTATTGACATAATCATCATCATGTCCATTATGATTAGCAGGTTCCACACTGGGTGTAGTGGAAGCTTTTGAGTCCTCTTCATTGATTGAATGCATCAGATCATCAAAGTTGAGGTCTCCTGAAACTGATTCAGGAACAGCTTTGGTGGAGGCATTCTTGGACTCTTCAAAAGTGACATTGATAGATTCATCTATCACCTTTCTTTTGTTGTTGTATACTCTGTAGGCTTTGGAGATAGAAGAGTAACCAACAAACACTCCTTCATCAGCTTTAGGTTCAAATTTTGACAGCTGGTCCCTTTGATTCAGAATGAAACAGGGACATCCAAACACGTGGAAATAGCTGACATTTGGCTTTCTCCCTTTGAGCAGCTCATAGGGGGTCTTGTTGAACCTTTTCACCACTAAGGATCTGTTTTGAGTGAAGCAGGCAGTGTTGACAGCTTCAGCCCAAAATGATGAAGGCAAACCTGATGCACACAGCATGGGTCTGGCAGCTTCAATGAGAGTTCGGTTTCTCCTTTCAGCAACTCCATTTTGTTGAGGAGTTCTTACTGCTGAAAAGTTTTGACTGATACCTTTCTCTTCACAGAAGTCTTCAAGAGTACTGTTTCTGAATTCAGTACCATGATCCCTTCTAAGCTGCTTTACTTGGGCAGAGTTCAGCATTTCCATCTTTTTAACAAATCCAATAATTTCTCTCGCAGCCTCTCCTTTGCTCTTCAAAAAGATCACCCATGTGTACCTGGAGAACTCATCAACCATTACAAGAGTGTATCTTCTTCCTCCTAGACTTGGGACATTAATAGGTCCAAAAAAGTCCATATGGATTAAGAAGAGTGGAGTATCAATAGAGAAATTGTGTTTGGATTTAAAAGATGTTTTTCTCTGCTTGCCTTTCTCACAAGCTGTGCATAATCTATCTTTGTCAAAAGTAATAGAAGGCAAACCTGTCACCAACTCTTTCTTACAGAGTTTATTGATGTTCTTGAAGTTCAGGTGTGACAGTCTTCTATGCCATAACCAGTTTAGATCAGCATTGGTTCTTGTGAGAAAACAGGTTTCAGTTGTGGGATCAGCAGAATGCATATCCACAACATATACACCTTTCTTTCGTTGAGCACACAGCACAACTTTGCCTTGGAAATCCAATATGTAACCCAGGTGCTCATCAAAGTTAACCTTGTAGCCAGCATCACACAGTTGGCTTATGCTAACAAGGTTATGTTTTAGCCCAACCACATAGGCTACCCTTTTGAACACTGCAGCACCAGCTTTAAGAGTTCCATATCCCTCAGTGGATCCCTGCACATTGTCACCAAAGGTGACTTTTGGCCTTTTTTCAGACCTGAGTTCACTCAGCAATTCTTTACAACCTGTCATGTGCCCTGAGCAGCCACTGTCCAAGTACCAAACCTGGGAAGGTTGTTTTTCCTGCAGAGTGAGAAGAGAATTATTAGTTATTTTTAGGGGAACTCATCACACAGATGAGTTCTCCTACTTCATCAACATTTGTTGATGGATTTTGAATGTCCACACTAATATTCCCTATTTGAATGGTATCAGTTTGAATACCATCCTCAGTGACTATGTCA